>CM054803.1:22109283-22671347 GCA_028984105.1 Lavandula angustifolia | reverse complement strand
ATATGCCAGTGGGTGAGAATATGTACCTTCTTATCCGCACTTTTTGTACGCTGCCGATAAATCATCCAAGGCGTACCGCAACTTTGTTAGTCTCTCATGCAGCCTCGTTTCTCTCTTTAGTAAGTTGTTCTGCGTACTTCTTGTGAGAGGCGTCTCGCTTGTTCCTGGATATCTTGCAACCTTTTATCCACACTCTCTTCCATTGCCTTCTAAATAGATTGGAGTCTCGAGATTGGAGGCCTGAGAGATGGAAGAGATGGATTCAAGCCATGAGCTGACCGGGCGGCCTTATATTCTTCCGGAAGCTTTGTTTGGCCGCACTGAATCGGCTTCCGTTGCTCTTCGAAGTCGGCTCGTTGAGTGGTGAGTGCGTCGATCAAGATATTAGAGAAATCGGGGGGGGGGCATGTTCTGAATCATCGTTCTAAGCTCCTTGATTTCCGCACTTTGAGTCTGAGTGAGTCCGCACTCCACGTCTTGTGGACGGCGTGGGCAAGGAGTCCGTTTTCGAGTCCCGTGACTCCTCGGGGCCCCGGCTACCGACTTCGATCGTCGGCTTGTGGCCGGGCGCTACCTCAAAAGAAAGATTCAAGTAAGAGTTGAGAGGGTTCCCGACGACTTCGAGGTACCATCCACCGACCGACCTGGTCCAAGGATGCTGAGAGGTGGTTCTGGAGGTAGAGGTTGGAGCATCCTTGTCCAGCTGAGTTCCCTCATCAAGCTTCTCGGGGCCTCGAATCACGGGGTGGGTGCCGACCATCGGGGTTAGACCCGCCTCGAGGGTGCCCGATGCCGACCCGGGAGGCTGCTCTTGATTGCAGGGCTGAAGCCTCTATCCCGATCGATTCTGACTTAGAAGCAGTCTCCAAATCTTCAACTTCAATAGGAGACGGTTGCTTCTCAGCAGAAGGAATGCTGCTCAGTGGAGGGACATCCAAGGGGCTCTAAGAGGTTTGAATCGGTTCAGCTTGGACCCCTTGGTCCACCGTGTCTCGCCACATTTAGTGGAGACGGCCTTCTCCACCGACGCAGTCGTTTCGAGGACTCGGACTCATCCCTCACCGCAGAGGTGGTTCGAAACTACCTGCGTACGACCCTCACTGACTTTCTTCAGTCTCTTGGTCGGCGTCTTTGGAGTAGACTTGGGAGGGGACCTCTTCTTCGTGGGGGTGGAGGTCTTCTGAGTGCCGGTGTTAGGATCAGCAGCCCCTGATTTAATCTGCTGAAGGGCCGCTGCCCTGCTCTAAAATCTGACTTTCTTCAGGTTGAAGTATAACTTGTCAGTGTACACCACATTGTCAGGCTCCGCAGAGGTCTTCTATCACGACGAATAGCTTTGTCCCGTATAAAAGGTTTCCCTTCACCGACAGCGATTATGCCGAACGATCGAACTTGGCGGCACTGGGCCATAAACTCCTTCAAGAAGAATTCAGCTCGAGTTGATCTTAGCATGATCGTGAATGGCCATCATAACCTTAATCTCTGGCCGCGATACTTGGTCGAATGAGCCCGAGTCACTATGTATGCGGGGGCTCTATATATTGAGGAAGCATAGCACTCTTTGGGAAGGAGGTCTGCTCGAATGTTGTTGGCTTCCTCAGAATACTTCTAGATACTCATCCATGAGATCGTCTTTATAGCTCACTATTGTAAATCCTTCGCTCGGAAGTTGGAAGCTTAGTCGAAGTGCTTCCTTGATAGATATATGCTTGATCTCGGGAACGACGTGAAGCGGGATCTCCAAGGATATGGGTGACACATCTGCATCGGATGTCCCCTTCTGGCCTGACTCAAGTTCGAGATACGGTTCGCCTATCCGGGGAGGGAGGAAGTATGATGGCTTCCTAGACAGGGAACTTCTCCGGACTCATCGCCCTCGCCGGATCAAAGATTTCCTCCATGAAATCTAGATCGCAGGCGTCAAACTCCATCATCGGCTCGAACCAAAGATGATCCTTCTCGAGGATCTCTTTCATGTTCACCTGGGAGCGATAACATCTCTTCCCTGCCATATTCGAATTCTGCAAGGACAAGAAATCGCATTTCGAACGAAAAATATTGAAATTATCATATACGATACTGAATGATCATGAAAATTTTACTAAAGAGTTTCTGAGAGTTTTGAAAATGGGTTTGCAAGGAGGCAAGGCTTTTTCTCAAAAAAACTAGGGTTCGAAAATATGCAGAGTAAAAATGGCGGTTTTTCAACTTTGAATGTGTTTATATATTAAAGAAGATGAACAGTTAATAGATCCACGGTTCAGTTTGAAATAGTTTTTGAGATGGACGGCTAGGATTTAATGTTATAAAATAGGTAATGATCGTTTTAGCCGCCTAAGTCAAAATACAGTTGTAAATTGCCAAAGAAGTAACTTGATACGACATGCATTAAATGTGCCGCAGAGTTCAACATACTTTACATAGAATATTGTGTATTTAATGTAAGTCGTTATATTAAATGACATTTCATAAGGCATTGAATACGAAGCTAAATCTGAGTCATAAATGCACAGAATATTTCATTGGCTACTGAATAGAGATACGCAAACCTAGTCAGCTGATACCTTGTGTAGATGGTTACTGAGTCTCTTTATACTGAATTTTACACAGTACTGAGAGTGAACATTCCCCCTTACTGAATGCTCCTCTCCTGAATCTACTTACTGACTGAAGTCAGTAGGGTCCAGCAGACCTAGCTCTACTGAAAGTTCTTTGAATCTGGCTTCAGCTAGAGGCTTGGTCAGTATATCTACCCTTTGGTGGTCAGTATGGATCTTTTCCATCCTGATATCCTTCTTTTCGACATGATCACAAATGAAGTGGTGTCTGATGTCCACGTGCTTGCATCTTGTGTGAAGTATTGGATTCACGAGTGATTGCAATTGCACCGTGCTGCCGCAGAAGATTGGCACTTCATTCTCGAATAACATCATGAGTCGCGTAGCCGCGCTGCCTCATCCCAAAGGATTTGGGCGCAGCAACTTCCGGCAGCCCATATATTTAGCTTCGTGAGTTGACGTCGCTACATCGAATGTTGTTTCTTTGAAAACCAAGAAATCAGCCTCTTGCCAGGAACTCGACACGTTTCGAGGTTGACTTTCGGTCAATTCTACATCCCGCATAGTCAAGCATCGGAATAATCTGCTAGTTCAATATTATCATCGTTTGGATACCATAAACCCATGCCGTGTTCCTTTGATATAGCGGAGAATCTTGTTTGCCGAGTCCATATGACTCGCTTAGGATTCGCCCGAAATCTAGCGCACACCTACAACATAAGTTATGTCGGGTCGAGTAGCTATTAGATATAATAATGAACCAATAACAAAGACGAAATTCGATGTGGTCTCATCGATACTCCCTCTTTATCAAGATCGATTTTCATGTTCGTGTTCATCGGGATCTTGATTGGTTTGCCGGTGTGCAACTCGAACTTTTTGATGAGGTCTCGAGTGTATTTGCCTTGATTGATGAACGTTCCCTTCTCGATTGTTTAACTTGGAAACCGGGAAATAATTCATCTCTCCCATCATCGACATCTCGAACTCGTCCTTCATCATTTTCTAAAACCGCTGACACATGATGACGTTCTTTGATCCGAAGATTTTGTCATCTACATAGAACTGCACAAGTAAAATGTTGTCTTCCAGTCAAATGCTGAATAATGTGCGGTATACTGTGCTTTTCTGAAAACCTTTCTGAAGAAGAAGAAACTCGGAGCATGGTATCATACCAAGCCACGGTGCTTGTTTTAACCCATACGTCTGAGCCTTCGAAGTCCGTAAACCCGATGTCCCCGCCGAAAGCCGGGAGGTTGTTCTACATAGACTTCTTCTTTCAGCACGCCGTTCAGGAACACAGACTTCACATCCATTTGATAAACTCTGAATCTCTGATGTGTTGCGTAGGCTAGGAATAGTCTGATTGCCTCCAATCTTGCAACTAGAGCGAAAGTTTCGTAAAAAACTATCCCTTCAGGTTGACAGTGGCCTTTTGCCACAAATCTTGCTTTGTTCCTTCCTATAACGTCGTTTTCATCTCGCTTTTTCTTGAAGACCTATTTAGTTCCAATTACATGTTGATGTTGGGGTCTGTCAACAAGCTCCCATACTTCGTTTCTGATGAACTGATTCAGCTCCTTTTGTATGGCTATGATCCAATCAGCGTCCATAAGTGCATCCTCAGCTGACTGAGGTTCTTCAGTAGACAAGAAGCAAGAATATAATGCGCTTTCTCCCTTACAGAATCTGGATCTTATCTTTACGCTTGCTGAAGGATCTCCAATAATTAAATCAGAAGTGTGAGCGTCCAGCCACGATCTACGATGTTTCAACTCTTCATCTGAAATTTGTTCAACACAGATAGTAGGTGAGTTAGGCATTTCAGTTGTACTATTCCGAGATTGAAGCAATTCGGATACAAGAGTAGGTCTACTGAGTCACCGAGTTCAGGGGCATTTAGCTCAGGAACTTCATTTGTTCCCCCTGAATAATTATTCTCAATAGAGGTCTCAGTTACCACTTGGTTTTCTTCATCGACCTGAGTTACCTGGGATTGACTCTGTTCAGTAGAGTCAATCTGTTCAGCTACTTCTGCTGCTGGCTGAGATTCAGTAGACTTATCTTCAGTTTCTTCATCTGAATCATCATCTCAACACAGCTGGATCTTTTCAACTTTATCTTTCAAGCTCAGATCCTATAACTGCTTACTGATGTCCTCAGATTCTGGTTTAGAGTTCTTGCCCCTATCTTCGTAGCAAACTCATTAAAAACAACATGAGGGCTTTCCTCCACGCAAAGTGGTCCGATAGTTAAAGACTCCGAAGGCTTTGCAAACCCGGGAGTATCCTAAGAAGACTCCCACGGTCGACTTGCTATCAAAAGTCTTCAATTGATCCTTCCCATTATTGTGGATAAAGAACGAACACCCAAAAATATGGAAATAAGATAAAGAAGGCTTCCTACCGTTCCATAATTCATATGGTGTCTTCTTATGCTGCTTTGTTAGTATAGATCTGTTCGGAGTATAACATGCAGGTGTCGGTAAGCTACGCCCCGAATTTGGTTGGGAGTCCTCGAGTCCTGCGAGCGGGGTCCTAGCCGCTTCTTTGAGTGTTCTATTCTTCCTTTCAAAGCATCCCCATTTTGTTGAGGCGTGCACGCGGGACGCGTCTCATGCTCTATGCCTTCTCGCTTGCGGAACTCCTCCACCATAGAATCCAGGAACTCGGTTCCTCTGTCTGAACGTATCTTGATGATCTTGGTGTTCTTCTCGACACTGAGCTTTTTCAGAAGCGTTGGTAACTGTATTTTGACGTCAGACTTGTTGGCAATAAATATAAACCATGTGTAGTGCGAGTAGTCATCAATGACCACTAAAGCATACTTCTTGCCTCTGATCGTCACCGGAGAGACTGGACCGAATAAATCCATATGTAGTAGCTGAAGGATTCCATCAGTGGAAGGAGATGGAATAGGTGGATTTTGATTCCTTGTTTGCTTTCCCCTCAGGCATGCTTCACACTGAGTGTCTTTGCTGAAAACTTCATTCGGCAGTCCTCTTGCTAGAATGTTTCTAGCTAGTTTGTTGAGCGTCTTGAAGTTGAGATGGCTGAGTCTTCCGTGCTAAAGCCACCCCGTTCTGTTGTCGTTCTTCGCCAACAAACAAGCTTCAGGTTCAGCTGAGTCCCAGTCAGCTACGTAGATATTCTTTTTGCGCGAACCTGACAACATTGTTTTCCCTATAGATTTATCAATGACATCACAAAAATCACTATATTCGAGTTATCACAAAATTGATGAACAGAGAGAAGATTATGTTGAAGTCCTTCAACATATGATACTCTTGGAACTGTTGCGGTTCCGATACTGAGTGTTCCATAGCCTCTGGTATAGCCTTTTGCATTGTCTCCAAACTCGATTCAGGTCCTTCTTCAGTAGTATAATTCTTCAGTAGGTCCTTGTGGTATGTCATATGTCTTGAGCATCCGTTGTCCACATACCAAGGGTCCTTGTGCACCTGCAAAACAAAATTATATTTAGTTACCCTTTATTTTTGATTTTGGGTCCTTAGATGTTAGTTTTGGAAACCCAGATCTATCTTACGACCCTGGTGGTCTCAGACAGTTTCTTCCCACTTTGATCAACATACTTGACCACCTGATGGGCCGATGTCGACTTCGACTGAGGCTTTTCACGTTCAGGAGTCTTGATCTTCTGAGTAGGTGGACAGTTGACCTTTGCCTTCTGTACGACTTTCTTTTTCTTCTTTTGACTCTTAGGTCCTCTCCTCACTATAGGATCATAGTAGTATGACCCATACTGAGCTGGATGTGTCAGCTGCGGAGGTCTGTTGGTTCCGAGAGCACGTTCAGGTGTAAAGGGGGGGTGAATAAATCTAAAAACTGATTTTCTCAACTTAAACACGAACAGTCCTTTTCAGGATGATATCGTATTGAACAGGTTCAGCAGACCAGATAAGCTGTTCTGAATCGTGTTGGCAGAGTGACTGACTCTACTGAGACCTGCTAGTTGACTGAGAGTCAGAATTCAGTATCTTGCTGATAGAGTTCAGTGGTGCGGAATAGTGTAGGCCCAATTCAGTTGAGTTAGGAAAACGTTTTTATTAAAACAGTTTCAGTTGATTAATGCAGTCTGTTATGTTTGCTGAAACTCAGTTGAATGATTTAAAGAAGGTTTTCAGTATGAACAATAAATCAATGCAACAGTTAAGAACATAACACAAGACACAGAGATTTTTAAAGTGGTTCGCACACAAAAATCCTACGTCCACTGTCCCGAAAGATCAAGAAGCTATTTATTATACTGAGATAGTCTCAGTCGGTTTGTACGCTGGATAAACACTGGTCTTGAGATTTATATCGAGCAAGTCTCGGTTACACGGTTATCAACCGAGTGTTTGAAAAACTCTCCAACTCGTGAAGGAGTCCTTTACAATAAGGATTAGTTCAAAGGTGAACTCCTTCGTCTAAGCTATGAAAATATTCTATTGAGCTTAGGTTAGAGGGATAGGGAACAAGGAAGTGGCTTCTAGAACGACGAACAGCTGAATATAGCTTTGGGTTCGTGTATCGTCGTTTGGATACTAGAGGCTGTATTAATCAGTTCTGCTTGGTTCCCTAAGAGCTGGAATGTAGTCCTTCGTCGGAGATAGATTCTTTGAAATTCTTGCGGAAGACTTAGGCTTTTTGAATTTTGCTCGTTTGAATGCTCGTATGTCCTCTCGTGTTCTTCCCGTCAAGCTTCAAATTTTGATTTATCCCTCTATTTATAGAGAAGAGATTAGGATAGATCCGTTGGAGGCGACGATCCTTTGTCTCTCTCTTTTAGGTAGCTAACGGCTCTTTTGAAGTTTGGTGGTAGTGTCCTTTCCCTCTTTTTCTGGAAAGTTTTTGACTTGCAGCTTTAGTAGATATAGGATACGTGGCTGCTTGTCATTGGTCGAGGTTCAGAAAGTGGTTGAGACAGAACAGACTTCAAGGAGATCTGAGTTGACTTCTCTCTTCCTCGTATTGACTCTGCTGAAAAGGGACTTCAAAGATTCTGACAGTCAGAGGACTGTTTGGCCGTTGCTGAGTCTGATCTCTGATTCAGTAGCATGCTCCTCCTGAGTAGGCTTTACTGAAGATCAGCTCTGAGTACAGTGAACTACTCCTAGTGAGTTTAGTTCCACTGACATCTTTCAGTATACTGCTCCTGCTGAGTCCAGTATTACTGAGTCTTCTACTTCTGGTGCTGAGGCGGATAATCTACTGAGTGCGTGAACCAGAGCAGAGGGTCTACTGAGTCTGAAATCTCAGAGACAAAACAACTTACAACGTAATGGTTCACCAAACAAAATAGGGTTTTGGGATCGTCAAATCATCACAGACTTATTCAGAGCACAGGGCTATGGAGTCGTATGTTACCACAGAAGACTGAGTCATTTCCCACTATTTATCAACACTGCTGAGGATAGAATCATCACCCAACAAGGTCCATACTGATCAGCCCACTTTGCTTTGCTGGTTCCCCCTTGACTGTGCTGGGGTGATTTGGTGTTGATCTTCTTGTCAGAAAGCTGATAGCTGGGATGAGGTGCCTTCATCTTTTGTTTGTTCTTGGCTAGGGGGTTTAGAATCTCTGCGTTGATGGTCTCCCCTTGAACAAATCTATCAGCTAGCCGGTTTTCTGAGCGTACGGGGGCAGATGAGGAGGCTCCATGGCTGAATCCAAGTCCCTCCTTGCAATGCATAGGCTAGTTGCTTGCTAGCATCGCCTCAAGCTTCTTTTCAACGCCCATGTACCGCTCTGTCATCAGGTTCCTCCAGACATCATCGCCTTTCTTCGCCAGCTTCATGCACGAGCCAAGTCCCGACAACTCGGGATTCGATGAGACTCGCCCGTATCTTTCTGAGTTAAGTCATTGGTCACTACTGAGATCTTATCTTCTTAATACTGAGACTTGGCCATCAGAGAGTTTATCTCCTCCCTGAGTCTCAACACAAGTTGATGAGTCGATTTCGTACCTAATTATTTCGTCCAAAAAGTCTCCCTAAGCGTGCGGGTGAGACGCTTTTATTGGGCGATTATGTAGAAAATAGGACGATTTGGCACGACACGTGGAGATGATGTGGCAACGCCTTTTCCAAATTGGAATGGCGAGATTTTGTGCGGTTTTGACCGAGAAAGAAAAGAAGGAAAGAAGAAGGAAAGAAAGGAAAGAAGGAAGAAAGGAAAGAAGATGGATAAGGAAGGATTAGATATTTCCATATCTATCAAGATCCTTTCCCTATCCAACAAGAAACCGTAGATGTGATATAGGATCATTATATAAGGATGACGAGGCACGAAATTCAGAGACTCTCTCACGCCTGACCTCTCCATAACCTCGAAACATCAATTCCTTTCCGATCAATCCATTTCCCGAAGCCACCGCACCGCCGCCGAAGCCACACCGACGCGCCGTTCCGATTCCACCGCACCGCCGAAGAAGAAGAACTTATTTACTATTTCTCGTTTCATGCAAGCGAGTAGTTGAGTAGATGAAACAAACACTTCGAATTTCAGTTTTTAATGTTCGCACGTTAGCTTAGTTCGTTTCTTCAATCCAAATCACAACTACTGAATAAATTGATGTCAAGCTGAACATGGTCGCTGTCATGCCAAAGTTCTATGGGAGAACGAACGAGAACCCAAATTCCTTCTTGGCCTCGTTCAACCAAGCTCGCAATCCGCACGAGCAAGGCAACTGGACGCTTTCAAGCTCAAGGCCTTTCCATTTACTCTTCAAGATGGAGCACAAGCATGGTTCTCAAGTCTAAAGCCGAGCACGATAACCACGTGGGCCCAAATGCATACAGTTTTCTTGAAGAAATACATCTCGCAGTCGAAGACAAATGCATTAAAGAAGCAGATTTCTAGGATCGCTCAAGAAGTCGACGAAACTTTCGGCGTATATTGGGAGAGATTCGGACGACTTATCGATAGTTGTCCGAACCATGGCTATTCGGATGTGGAGCTTCTACAGATTTTCTATCAAGGGATGACAGACGAAGCAAAGGCCATGGTTGACATCGGTCTAAGAGGGAATTTCCATACAAGCCTCTACGAAGATGCACGAAATATAATCGAAGGGCTTGCGGAGTCTACCTCGCAATATAAATGGCCAAGACCAACAAGGAGAGCTGTAAATTGGTCTCATTCCGACTACGTGGATGAGATCGATAATAAAGTGGAGGCAAAATTCAGCTTGTTGCAAGATAAGCTCGATTTGATACTCAAGCAGAACG
Organism: Lavandula angustifolia; assembly: GCA_028984105.1. Classification (NCBI taxonomy): domain Eukaryota; kingdom Viridiplantae; phylum Streptophyta; class Magnoliopsida; order Lamiales; family Lamiaceae; genus Lavandula; species Lavandula angustifolia. The sequence continues at coordinate 22,661,557 of CM054803.1, read as the reverse complement.
CTCCTGCTTCAAGTCGGTCAAATGCCGATCACGCATGTGGAGCATGCGGAGAAAAAGGGTATACGTCGCTGCAATGTCCAGGAGAAGAAGTAAATGACGCTGGAAATTGGAGCGGGCAACAAGGGGTTCATCCGAACCTCCGTTGGAAGCAATAAGAAGAGCATTTTCAACCGAGAAATCCGCCTCAAACCCAATTTCAGCTACCATACCAGTAGCAACAAGGCTATCAGTAGCCGTATCAACCTCCTAATCAGAATAATTATTAGCAGACGTACGACCCCCGCATCAAAGGCGTTTCAAAGAAGAATGTCCGGACCGCCCAAATGGAGCAAGCAGAGCCCTTTAAAAAAGCTTTTGGCCGAAATGATTTCTTCACAGAAGTCAGAACTACCTGGCCCGACTGTACAGGCAAGGCACCCAGAGAAGTCAGCAGAGAAGAAGGCGGCTGTAGAATAGCCTATACCATCAGAAGCCTCGAAGGAGCAGTATTCTGAAGATCCAGAACAAGAAAGAGATGAGGAGGATGACCTAACTGGCAAGTTGGGACATGAAAATCTGATTCCTCCACCATTTCCCGAAGCTTTGGAAAGGAAGAGAACTCCAAACAAGGAAAGCATGGATTATATGAAGTTGTTCGAAAAATTGGAGATAAATATCCCTTGCCTTGAAGCCGTAAAGATTCCCAAGTTAGGGAAATTTGTAAAGGATTTCATTGCTGGAAAAGTTCCCAAGTCCGGGAAGGTTTTGTTCGATCACACAGTATCGACAATTATACAGAAGATGCTTCCTGCTAAATGTGCCAACCCAGGTATGTTCACACTTCCCTGTCTTATGGGTGATGTCATGATTAAACAAGCCATGTGTGATCTAGGTGCATCTATAAATGTTATGCATTTATCTATATATAATCAATTGGTAGGAGCTGAGTTAATATCCACTAAGGTGATTATTCAATTAGCGGATAGGTCATGCATTGCTCCGATTGGTTTACTTGAAAACATTTTGGTCAGAATCAACAACTTTGTCTATCCGTCTGATTTCTATGTAATTGACACAAATGATAGGCAAGTTGAAGGAACTGCGGGAGTGTTATTAGGTAGACCGTTTTTAAAGACTGTAAAGGCAATAATTAATGTGGATGAGGGTTCAAAAAGTGTAGCATACCATAATGAAACTTATGCTCATGAGATATCTGAAGCACTTAAGAAACCCTACGATCATGAAAATGAGAATGCTTTTTTACTGACTCCATTGATGCAATTGTCCAAGAATATCTTGAGACGTATGTGGTGCGGGACAAAATGGAAGTTACCTTGACTCAAGGGCGACCGAATCAGACCTCGAAGGTATGAGGGACGAAGAGATCAGAGAGAGCATCTCGGCTTTATACGCAACTCAAGAATTACAAACTGTCGGTAGCATGTCTCAACTGCCCAGCCAGGACGCTTCTGAAAAGCTGCTGCCGTCGATCATCAAGGCACCAAAGCTAGAACTTAAGCCACTTCCAACAAACCTGAAGTATGCCTATCTCGGACACAATGAGACGTTGCCCGTCATCATTAATAAAGAACTTGATAAAAATCAAGAGAAGGCGTTGTTGGAGATTCTCGAAGAAGCACAAGAAAGCCATAGGATGGACTTTAGCCGACATCACCGGCATATGTCCAGACATTTGCCAGCACTCTATCCTCATGGAGTCGGATAGCAAACCTTTCCGTCCCATCATGAGAGAGGTCGTGCTGAAGGAAGTATTAAAGCCCTTATCCATGGGAATTATATATCCCATATCGGATAGCAATTGGGTAAGTCCCGTACGCGTTGTGCCCAAGAAGTCCGGATTCCAAGTTGTCGAGAATGAGAAGAACAAATTGGTTCCGTGACGCTTAGTGACGGGATAGCGCATGTGTATCGATTATAGGAAGCTCAATGCAGTGACACGTAAGGACCATTTCCCACTTCCATTTATCGATCAGATGCTCGAGAGACTTGCGGGGCAAGTCTATTTTAGCTTCTTGGGACGGTTATAGCGGCTATTTCCAAATCCAAGTGCGAGAGGCAGATCAAGATAAGACGGCGTTCACATGCCCTTATGGAACGTTCGCTTACCGAAGAATGCCATTTGGATTATTCAATGCGCCGGGCACCTTTCAAAGGTGCATGATGAGCATATTCTCGGACCTCATCGAGATGTGCATAGAGGTCTCCATGGATGACTTCACCGTCTATGGTGATTCTTACACTTCGTGCTTGAAGAACCTCGACAAAGTCCTAGCTCGATGTGTTGAGAAGAATTTGGTATTGAACTACGAGAAATGCCATTTTATGGTAACCGAAGGAATAGTGCTCGGTCACGTTGTTTCTAAAAGAGAATAGAGGTCGACAAGGCAAAAGTGGAGGCCATCGCAAAGTTTCCATATCCGACTAATCCAAAGGAAGTTCGTGGTTTCTTAGGACACGCCGGCTTCTATCGGCGTTTCATAAAGGATTTCGCAAAGATCGCTCAACCACTAACAAGCCTACTTCACAAAGATGTCGAATTTGATTTCGATACAAAGTGTAAGGAGGCCTTCACCATCCTTAAAGACAAGCTTACAATAGCTCCTGTGATGCAAGCCCCGGACTGGAATAAGCCATTCGAGATTATGTGTGATGCTTCTGACTGTGCAGTCGGGGCAGTGCTGGGACAGAAATCTGGAAAAGAAAACCATGTGATTTATTACGCGTCCAAGACATTAAATCCAGCACAATGCAACTATTCCACCACAGAGAAGGAGCTGTTAGCTATCGTCTTTGCCTTCGACAAGTTTCGCTCTTATTTACTTAGCTCAAAGATCATTGTGTATACCGATCATGCCGCCGTCAAGCATCTCCTTGCCAAGAAAGAAATAAAGCCGAGACATATCCGATGGATTCTTCTCTTACAATAATTTAATTGGAAGGTTAAGGATAAGAAATGAGCAGAAAACTATGTGGCGGATCACTTGAGCCGATTGATTCAAAAAGACGATGGAGAGCCAATTAAGGAGACTTTTCCCGAAGAGCATTTATATGCTGTTCCTGAGACGGTTTCCAGTCTTGCGAAGCTTCTGCCCGCGCAGTGTTTTACGATTGGAGTCCAAGAAGTGTCTCAGCTGCCTTGGTTTGCTAATATTGTGAATTTCTTGACCTCTGAAGCAGCTTGCACCCGAGTTCACTCATGCTCAAAAAGCAAAATTGAAGAGCGAGTGTAAGCAGTATTTTTGGGACTCTCCAATCCTTTGGAAATTGGGAGTTGATCAAGTTATCCGAAGATGCATTCCGGAAGAGGAGCAAGGCGACATCTTATTCCATTGTCATTCGTCCACTTATGGGGGACACTTTGGACCAAAACGAACCGCAAGAAAAGTGTTGGATGCGGGTTTCTTTTGGCCGAGCCTACGCCTTGACGCCTATAAGTACTGTAAGTCATGTGCACGTTGCCAAATGACCGGGAATATATCTATGAAGGATGAAATGCCCCGAAAGCCTTTGAGATTTTGTGAGATATTTGATGTATGGGGTATGGACTTCATGGGTCCGTTTCCCAGTTCAAGGGGTAACGTGTACATTTTACTTGCCATTGATTATGTTTCTAAATGGGTTGAGGCAAAGGCTACAAAAACTAACGACTATAAAGTGGTTACAGGATTTCTTCGAACTAACATCTTTTGCAGATTCGGCGTACCAAAGGCCATCATAAGTGATCGAGGAACACATTTCTGCAACCGTACCATCGAGTCGTTGATGAAGAAATATGGAGTAGCCCATCGAGTTTCTACCGCTTACCATCCACAAACGAATGGGCAAGCTGAAGTGTTAAATCGAGAAGTGAAGTCTATATTGGAGAAAACGGTCAATCCGTCAAGGAAAGATTGGAGTATGAGGCTGGATGACGCCTTATGGGCTTATCGAACAGCCTATAAAACTCCACTCGGTATGTCTCCTTATAGATTATTTTTTGGAAAATTATGTCACTTGCCTGTGCAGTTGGAACACAAGGCCTGGTAGGCAGTACAGAAAGTCAATATGGATCTGACCGAAAGTGCTAAGGAGAGGAAATATCTGCTTCAAGAGCTTGAAAAAATTCGGTTAGAGTCCTATGATGCGGCTATGAGGTACAAAGATCGCACAAAGGCTTGGCATGATAAAGCGATCCGTGTGAAGAATTTTGAAGTGGGCCAGCTTGTATTGCTTTACCAATCACGCCTACGCATTATACCCGGAAAGCTCCGATCAAGATGGATCGGTCCATTTCGAGTGTGTTCTGTCTAGCCAGGCGGGGCAGTAGTGATACAGAAATTGGACTCAGATGAGACTTTCACTGTTAACGGTCATCGCCTTAAGGTTTATCATGCTGCCGCAATGATAGAAGATGTGGACGAGCAAAGCTTGTCCATTCCGTCCTATATTTGACTCTTTGAAGAGGAGGTCTAGCCGAAGACTCTAAAGAGATGCGCTTCGGGAGGCAACCCGTATCTTTTCCGTTTTTTTTTTCTTTGATTTCGTATTTTTAGTTTGATTTTATGCTTGGTGTTGTTTCTTTTATTTTTCAGATTTTTGCTAAGTATGAAATGCCTCCGAAGAAAAAGTCCGGCCTGTCCGCTGCCGCTCGCTGGTTCGCCACTGTCCAGGCGGATCCGGAGACACAACGCCGCCGAGCCGCCGCTGCTGCTCACCGGGAGGCCGCGCCAACTCCGGCAGTCCGTCTACTTGAGTATAAACCGCAACCGCCGGAGGAGTTCGCACTCCACCGCATCGTTCAAGGGTAAGAAATCCGAGAGAAAGCCGTACGGATGGTGCATCTTCCTCTAATCCGCCACCTCAATCTCCTCAAACTCTCTACGAGTGGTTGCCGTTCCTTGAGTTTCAACATCCATCACCACCACTCAACTATTATGAGGGCGTCAATTGGAGCGAAAGTTTGCGTGCGGAGTTGTCGAGTCAAGAGGAAGAAGACTCGGATTATAGGTCCGATGACCATGATGGGAATTTTGAAGATGATTTCAACATGAACTACTTATCCCTCGCCGACTCCGATTCGACTTCGGCACTTCCACGAGCCACAGAGTACGGAAACCGGGTGGTGATCCATCTCGATTCACCGGAAGCCATGCATGCTCTCTCTCAATTCAAGATTGAGTACATGACTATGCGTCTACAAGAGCGCGAGGGCAAAGACTTCCGAAGTGGCCGACTCCTTGATCGCATGTTCCTTCGCGCGGCAGGTATCATCGAACCCTTCTTTGCATATTTTTGGAATGTTGGATGGTCTTGGTTGCTTGAATCACATCACTACCCGTGTTATAAAGAGGTTGCAAGTGAGTTCTGTAATGCTTTTCATTTTGAGGGTGATAGAGATTTGGTAACACCTTGTATTGAGTTTAGGTTGTTTGGGGGGACTTATCATATGTCTGTGGCCGAGTGGAATGCTAGACTAGGGATATGTTCTTTTGATGATTATTATCTTGGTCACTTTGAGATGGGATTTCATGGTTGGCCGAACAAGGACCCGAATTATATTGGTTCACGGGCCGCGTGGAGGCTTCTCGCCCCAAGCGACCCGGATGAGTTTGCCACATCCGGTTCTCATGTAAGTTTCCTAGAAGATCCCGCCCTTCGCATGTGCCACCAATACATAGCCCACAACTTAACCGGAAAAAGTACTTCTTATGAAAAGGTGACTGCCAATGAATTGTATTTCCTATGGTGCATGACTATTAGGCGCCTCATTAACTTAGGTTGGTGGATTGCTAAAAACATGTTCACAATTGCTAGTCATACCATGCGTCACATGACTCTATGCCATATTCTTGCCACGTTCATAGAACGCAACTTTGTCATACATGATGCTGGTTATTTGACTAGGGTGGATCCACCATCTTTGTTTGATTGGAACTAGTTGATGCATACTCGCCTAATGTACCAACTGCCTAACCGGGAGATCCAGTTTCCTCCACCGGGACCTCGTGTCTCAAGTGCCTTTAGTTCTGCAGGTCAGGATACAGTGCAGACTCTAAGGACTGATCTGGATTCCCTTGGACGTAGAGTAGACCGCCTCCGCCGCACAATTATGAGCAGACTACCTCGCCTGCCCAGGCGAGGCGACCGGTGACTTTCTTCCCCAATTTTATTTTTCATTTTTGTGTTTTTGTTTTATGTTTTTGACTCTGTTCTTGTGTGTTTTTCATGTTCTTACACTTGATAGAGATCAAGTGTAAGGAGGGGGGTGTTTCTTTTTATTGTTTATTTTGTCTTTTGTCTTTAGTTTTTGTTTGTTCTCACACTTGGTAGGGACCAAGTGTAAGGAAGGTGTTTGTGTTTATTTTGTCATGCCTTCTCTCTTGTTTTGTCTTTTCTCTCTTGCTCGAGGGCGAGCAAGATTTAAGTGTAAGGAGGGGGTATTTTGTGTCGAAGCATGCCAAAATCTTTGATTTTTGAAGTGTCGTTTTCTATGATCAAGCTTGTCTTATTTGTGCTTTTATTTTCAATATGCTTGCTTGTGGACTTTGTGAAGAGTAGATCTAGGCACGTATATGCATGTAATTTGGGATGACGAAAAATAAACTTTGTTGAATCGAAATTATATAACCACTCACTTAAATAAGATTTGAGCTTTAAAGTATGACACTTCCTACTATTCTTTTGAGAGTGTATATCCACAAAATCGCAATATGTTTGAGTTACTTGTGATAAATGATAGGAGGCACTAGGGATTTTTAGCCAAACGGCCGCGACAAAATATTTCCTACCCTACATTATCCCTTAGTGAACCAATTTGAGCCTTGACCGTTTCTTTGATTTGAGTTATCAAAATTTTAGCCAAGGCCCTTTTAAACTTTCTCTTGACCCATGTTATTGCATGTTTTACGAACTCTCTTGTGCATGATTGTAAAAATCTGAAGTGTATTACATATGTCTCCTGCCTGCCCAGTATAGACAGTTGCAGAAAACAGATTGGATAAAAATTCTAAGTGTAAAAACTGCTCTATATAAGCAGAATTTATAGTGTCTTGTCTGTACAGTTAAGACAGTTTGTGCCCAGCTGCTGAAAAAGAAGTATATGCCATGAAAATACTCTAAAAAAAAATCTGAATTTGAAACGTGGCAGAAAAAGAAAGAGCATGGGTGCATAGTAATGATGTGGTAGCATTGAAGTAATTTTCTAAAGTGGTGGGAGTTTGACTGTCTTGATTGCACAGATGAGAGAGTTTTATATGCATAACATTGAATCTGAATTTTAATGGAGCTTAGTACCCCTAGTACCCTTACCAACATTAATTTGTCTAAGTCCTAAGCCCCATTACAACCGAATGAGAAAGACCTCCTTGATATTGCTATTGTGATGATCTCTTATCGTGATTGCGTGGATTGTTTTCCTTTGAGTGGCTTAAACCGGACCTAGATTAGTTGAGTGTTGAGTGAAAGTTGAGGAGATCCACATTGTTTAGATTTTGACCAAGTTGATATATGTGTGCTTAGTTTCAAAATTTGCATTGCCTACTTGTTGGATGAGATTATGATTGCATAGTTTGACAGTGCTTGGCTAGTGAATTGGTGCGGAGAATTTCGAATTGATTGGTATGGCTTCTTGTCTTCGTTTTGTGAGTCCGTTGTTCTTTTCTTTCTTCGTTCGTGTAGAGTCTTGTTTTTGTCTTGTTCGAGTCTTGAGTCTTTTATTTTGTGTCTTGGGTCTTGGGGAAGATAAAAAATAATTAGGTAGTTATCTTTTGTTCTTCTTATACTCGAGGGCGAGTATAATTCAAGTGTAAGGAGATTTGAAGAGTCGATTTCGTACCTAATTATTTCTGTCCGAAAAGTCTCCTAACTGTGCAGGCGACACGCTTTTATTGTCAGTTATGCAAAAAATATGCTGATTTGGCACGACACGTGGAGATGATGTGGCAACGCCTTTTCCAACTGGAATGGCGAGATTTTGTGCGATTTTGACCGAGAAAGAAAAGAAGGAAAGAAGAAGGAAAGAAAGGAAAGAGGGAAGAAAGGAAAGAAGATGGATAAGGAAGGATTAGATATTTTCATATCTATCAAGATCCTTTCCTTATCCAACAAGAAACCCTAGATGTGATCTAGGATCATTATATAAGGATGAAGATGCACGAAATTCAGAGACTCTCTCACGCCTGACCTCTCCATAACCTCGAAACATCAATTCCTTTCCGATCAATCCATTTCCCGAAGCCACCGCACCGCCGCCGAAGCCACACCGCCGCCGCCCTTCCGATTCCACCGCACCGCCGAAGAAGAAGAACTTATTTACTATTTCCATTTCATGCAAGCAGTAGTTGAGTAGATGAAACAAACACTTCGAATTTCAGTTTTTAATATTCGCACGTTAGCTTAGTTCGTTTCTTCAATTTTCGTTCGTTTTGAGAGATCGAAGACTATCGGTACTCTTGATCCTATTTCAATTCGTGTTTTAAATTCAGTTTATGTTTAGTTTCAGTTCAGTACGTGTTTAGTTCTCTGTTTTAATTCGTATCTTTACTTTATATTAGTTTTCGTGCATGCTAGGGTTAGGGTTACAAATGATGCATATTCTGTTTCGCAAAGTGTCTTATCTGTGCAGTCAGGACAGTTTCATGAGTAGCTAAACTTTTAGTGGTCCGGCAGGATGTAAAACGCACACGTGAACAGTACATGAGGATTAGGTTCTAATATTTAATTGAAGGGTTTCGGGTTAATTCTGATTTATTTAATCTGGCTAGTAATTTAGGCTTGATCACCCTAAGTTGCGTAGTTTGTAGCTAACTTCGTACTTCCATCGTTTCTCGTGGAACAAGGCTAGGTAAGTAGCAAAATTATTCGAAAGAATAGTTGGATTAAACCGGTAGGAGACTATTAGATGCCCAACATACGAGTAGGCTCCTATACTAGGCTCCCTTAGTTCGATAAAGCTGTTTAGCTATTAAATCTATTGATTGCCCAACAACGTAGGTTGTAGCTAAATTAGGGAAGTAGCCGTTTCGATGCCCAACATGGCGGTTACCGACAAAGTAAGTGGGAGTGAGGATTACGCAGTTTAAGTTACTGTAATCTATAACTAGTCGATTCATGAGATTAATTCATTCTATGTGTCGATGATTAAAAATACGTGTGTGTGAATATTCTGCTGGACCCATCTCTTATCTTCCTAGTTAAGACAGTTTATTTCAGTTTTCAGCTTTTGCAATTTATTTCAGTTTTGATAATTTCTTAGTTTAGATAAAAACTTAAAACTTGCGTGGTTGCTAACCAAAACCAAGATAAGTAGGAAAATAATATATCTAGTCTTCTGTTCCCTGTGTTCGATACCCTGTGAGCTATACTGATATAATTCTCAAGTTTTGCAGGATTATTTGGTGCAATACAGCGATCACCACAAGTCCTTCTAACTCAGTAGTAACCTGACTCTCCTGAGAAAGTCTCTGATTCTCCACTTTTAGGGTATCCAACTCCTGAAGAGTCTTACTGAGCTGTAGACTCATCTGAATCTGCTCGTCGAGTAGTTCTTCGTATGCGATCGCGACGTCCAGATTCTCATCTGCACCTAAAATAGTGTCGTGTGTGCTGTGTGAAGAGGAGTTAAATGGAGCGTGAGAGTTTACCTCATCCTCTTCTCCTGCCATGAGATACTTTTCAGCGTCTTCTTCAAGCTCTACGGCCAAGAATGCCGCTTCATCGTCTGATGAATCCATGAAGGAATCGACTTCATCTGAGTCGTCTGAGAGTTCACCAGCTATTTAAGCTTGACGTTTCTTGATGAACTTCTCCCTTCGAGCTTTGCGTGCTGCTCTCTCAGCAGTGCTGAGCTCAGGACAATCATATTGATAGTGTCTTGGCTTCTTGCAGTTATAGCAGGTAGTGACTCTCTCTTCTTTGCTTTCCCTGTCTTTCGACTGAGCTGAGTCCTCCTGTTTCCTGCATTCAGAACTATGTGAGTCAGGAGTGCGCTTAGGTGTGTATTCAGTCTTACCCTTGGAGTCTCTGACGACTCTTGAGAGTTTCATACACCTCTTCTTCTCCTTTTGATACTTCACGGCAAGCAGCGCGTACTTCTTAGCTAGGTTTCCTTCTTGTAAGTCACTGAGTGAAGGTTCAGCCTTGCTAGAGGTTGGAGCTGTTGTGCTGACTGATGCTTTAAAAGTATGGTCGACTTGGGTGTCAGCTTCAGCTCGCTACTTCCTTTGAGGTAGACCAAACTCGAACTCTTCATCCTTAAGTTCTTATAAGATATGGTCAGGAGTAACAATATCTAAATCAGAATGTCTCAGTAAAGTAGCAAGGGGAGTCCAATGACCGTCTGTCAGTGCCTTCAAAATCTTGAGATTCATCTCTCGGTTGGAGAATGTCTTTCCCTGCCCGTTGATAGAGTTCATCAGATCCGAGAATCTGACGTTGAGATATTCAATGGAGTCACCAGGCATGAGGGACAGTCTCTCCCGCTTCTGAAGTTCCAGCGCCAATTTGTTTGCTTTGATCTTCTGAGTTCCCCGACTCAGTAGCGCTAGAGCATCCCAGAGTTCCTTCGCGGAGTTGCAGTCCTGAACTCTTCCGAGATAAGAATCGCTCAGAGTGGTCAGTATGGCGTTTCTGGCAACCCGGTCTAAGTTGTGAAGCTTTTTCTCCTCAGAGGTGAAGAGACTTCTGGCTTTAGGGATCTTCTTCCCGATCACCATTCCTCCTCCTTGTGCTGGGTCCTGAGCTACGACGCTATCACCCATCGGAACGATAGGTCCGTCCTCCAGTACCTCTGTCATGCTGTCATGGAGGGAGGTCAGATGTGCCTCCATTCTGACCCGCCATACTCCATAGTTCTCTACTGAGAACATGGGTACCATCCTGATTCCTGACATATCAGACATGATAGATAATGATATGAATGAAGAATGATATGCAGTGAAAACGTTTTCTGGATCCATTCAAGTAGATCAGTTTCAGAATAACAAGAGTCTTAGAGAACTCCTGCTTTGATGCCAATTGTTGGTCCCGAGAATAAACATCTAGGTGTAGAGCGGGGGGGGTGAATACACCTGAAAACTAATTTCTCAACTTTAAACGCGAACAGTCCTTTTCAGGAGAGTGTCGTACTGAATAAGGTCAGTAGACCAAATAAGCTGTTTTGGATTGTGTGGCAGAGTGGCTGACTTCACTGAGGCCTGCTAGCTGACTATAGTCAGAATTCAGTAACTTTCAGCTGAAGTTCAGTAGTGCGGAAATGTGTAGGTCCAAATTCAGTTGAGTTTAGAAAACATTTTTAATAAAACAGTTTCAGTATGTTATTTCAATCGATTAAGCTTGCTGAAACTCAGTTGAATGATTTTAAAAAATGCTTTCAGTATGAACAATAATCAATGCAACAGTAAAAACCGAGAAACGAACACAGAACATAGTCAGTTTTTAAAGTGGTTCGATTCAACAATCCTACGTCCACTGTCCCGGAAGATCAGGAGGCTATGTATTATACTGAGATAGGCTTAGTCGGTTTGTACACTGGACAAACACTGGTCTTGAGATTTATACTGAGCAAGTCTCAGTTTACAGGGTATCAAACTAAGTGTTTGAAAAACTCTCCAACTATGAAGGAGTCCTTTACAATAAGGATCAGTTCAGATATGAACACCTTCGTCTAAGCTATGGGTATGATCAACTGAGCTTAGGTTAGAGGGATAGGGAACGAGAAAGTGGCTTCTAAAGCGACGAACGGTTAAGTAAAGACTTAGGTTCGTGTTCAGTCGCTTGGATACTAGAGGCTTTATAATTCTGGTTCAGCTTGGTTCCCTATGAGCGAGTATGTCATCTTTCGCCGGAGATTACTCTTCGAACTTCTTGCGAAACACTTAGAACGTTTTGAGTTGCTCGTGAATGCCCGTGTTCTTTTTCTGTGTCGTAGATCGGTCGTGAGCATCAATTTGAATTATATCCCTCTATTTATAGAGCTGAGATAAGGATAGATCCGTTGGAGATGACGATCCTTGTGTCTCTCTCTTTTGGGTAGCTAACGGCTCTTTCAAAGTATGGTTGCAGTGTCCTTTCCCTCCATTTCTGGAAAGTTGTTGAGTTGCAGCTTTAATCAGAATATGGACAGCTGGCTGCTTGTCATTGGTCGAGGTTTAGGAAAGTAGGTGAGACAGAACAGACTTCAAGGTAGATCTGAAGCTGACTTCTCTCTTCCTCGTATTGACTCAGCATGATTTAGACTTAGTGAGTTCTGACAGTTCAGAAGGTTGTCTGGCCGTTGTTGAGGCTGATCTCTTTTCAGTAGCATGCTCCTGCTGAGTCGGCTCTACTGAAGATTAGATCCGAGTTCAGTGAACTACTTCGCCGAGTTCGGTTCATTGAATCCTTTCCGATATCTTGCTCTGCTGAGTCCAGTATCACTGAGTCTTCTTCTTCTGGTACAGAGGCTGATAATCTACTGAGCGCTTGAACCAAATGAAGAGTGTCTACTGAGTTTGAAGCCTCAGAGACAGAACAACATATTACAACACAATGGTTCATCAGTCAAGATAGGGTTTGGGGATCTTCAAATCTTCCGCAAATATTCAGAGCACTGGGCTACTGAGTTATCTCACAACCGATTGTGAGAAGACTGAATCATCTCCCAACACCATCCATGATCGCCATCGTGACCTTTGTAGACTCAGTGGATTATAGCATTCCCAACTGAGTTCCTGATGCTGAGTTATTCGGCAAAATGACAGATAATCTACTGAATCCTATCAGCTACTGAACTCTAGCTAGCCTACTGAGTTGCTTACATGCTGAACTCAACTAAGCTATTACATTATACAAGGTTCATCATTCAGCTAGGGGTTTTGGGATCTTCAAATCTTATCAAACTGAATCTCATCCCAACATCATAAAAGAGTGCATCGAACTAATGAGATACAAACAAGTGTTAAAGATAAATATAGGACGAGTTGACGACATAAGTTGCAGTCTAGACAAAAAGTTACTTATCTATTTTATACATGTAACTGTATTGAACTATTGCAGTGAGTGTGTTACCTCCCCAACGAAGGGATCTCTCCAGTCGGATATAAGGAGACTTATTTCAACAAGTATCTATGACAATTCAGTGGCCAGAAATATATTGTATTCAAGGAAGCGTTGCCGAAGAATCAACTGCTTCCTAAATATCGGGGATTAACCTAGATAGTCAATCACATTCTGACTAGCTCAACAGGCTCATTCGATCAGTTGTTAGGATCTAGATAATAATGGCGATCATGGATGGAGTTCAAGTGAACTGGACAGAATTTTTCATCACTGAGTCTAAGACTCAATATCACAAGTTTGTGGCAGATGAGGAGAACTTGTCTCTCCAACTGATTTCTAAGGGAAAGTTACTTTATGGAACCAAGGTATCTATCATGTTAGAGGACACTTGCGTAGGAAGGGTAGCTTTTGCTGATTCATTCCCGTTTGACAAGAAATTCATATAATTTCAAAACGGACCAGCAGCTGAGAAATCGATTGGTCGTGGAATTCACGATAAGTGTTCAACGCCTTCCACTCAGGATTCGCGACCACCTCAGCAGTAGAACAGAAAACTGTTGAAGAAAGTAGAGACGACAGTTGTTCCTGAGGAACACATATCTATTCAAGACTCAGAGTCGGGCAAAGAGGATGCCTCTCTGACTGATAAAGTTAAAAGGATCAACTCAGAGGAGACTCACTCAAAACTTCCCACTGACTTACCTCAGATTGAGGTCTCTACCTCTATCCCTACTTCAGTACTGACTGCTCAGCTTCAAGCAACTGAAGAGATCACTGAATATATTCTAAAAATACTAGATCACTCAGATCTAGTAGACATAGCAGTAAGGACTAGGGTCCAGATGCATCTCAGGTTCCTAGATTGGGCTATCTTAGATGAGACCATTGACCTCATGACAGTCCCAGTACTGGTGAGTGAGGAGCAAACACTCAAGGAGGAGATCAGCTATGGGGAACCAGCCGATATCGCATCCATGGATGACCTTCATTCAGCCATGCTGATGCTACTGAGTCTGAAGGGCAAATCTGAACAGCCTTCTCAGCCACAGACTCAGCAAGACACCGACAATGACGATAAGTCATCACCTAAGGATGTAGACCAGGGAGGATCTGTTGAGGGAAAATCTCCCGGCAATGATGATGATGAACCACCACCTCCACCTCCTTGATCAGGTGCCACCGGCTCAGTGGCATCTTCATCTCAGGCCCAACCCTTCATTGAAAAGATGGCCACTGCACTATCTGATGTCCTCAAGGCCGTAGAGGAGCGCAAGAGACTAACGACTAAACGTGTTTCTAAGGCACTTGTCGAACAAGCTCAAGCCAACTTTGGAATAAAAAATTAAGACATCAGCCTAGTTGAGGACCACCTGAGGAAGAACTGAAGTACTCAGAGTCACCCAAGATGAACATGATAAACATTGGGAAGAGTACACAGACGTCCTCAAAGATTTTGAAGCAAATATCAATACAGTCGATCATAGAGTCTCAGGACTTATTGAGAAGGTCACTACCATATCCACTCTGGTTGATGATGCCAAAAAGGGGGAAGAAAGTAAGATAAATCAGCTACTAGCAATTATCAAAGCTGAAGAGGCTCCGGCTACAGGCAAGGAAATGTCTAAAGGGGAATGAAGTAAGGGGGAAGGATCTTGCAAAGCTACTAAAGCAGTAGTCACCGAAGTGGTTTAGTTTTTCGAGGAGCTAAGAACTGAAGATGAGCCAGTACGATCAGCTGCGAAGGGAAAATCGAAAGCAGTTGACAGTCCTCCACCTCCTCCCAAGGCTCACAAGACTCCTAAGTTGAAATTCCGAACGCCTGAAGAGTAGGTTGAGTATGATGAAGAGATGGCTACATGTCTTCAAGCTGAAGAAAAATCTAAAGCCAAAACCAAGGAGAAGGGTATTCAGATCAAAGCTCCAATGCCCAAGAATACAAGTTTTGTTACGCCCAAAAATTCAAAAGCTCAAGTAGGAAAAGCGGATGAAAAGGCTTCAGATGCTCAGAAGTCCAAATCAGCTGAACCTAGTGAAGCTCAAGCAGATACTGAATCCAAGCAGAATATAAGGATCACTCATCCTAGAACTGACAAGTGGGTGCTATGGAAAATCAATCAGATTTGGGAAGAAATCAAGATCGAGTTTATCAAGAGTTGGTTTGTATGGATGACAATGAATGAGTCAGATCCAGATGTTTCATTTAGAGAATTCCTGATGATCTCAGACTCAGAAATATTAGCAAAAGTCCAGACTATTCTTGGAAAATCAGGTCTGCCTCTCAAAGCACCTGAATATAGAATTCTCCCTCCTCCACGTACTTTAGAAGGACATATATGCACAAAGGAGAGTGAAGATGAGATAGAAATAACCATGAAGAGGAAATATCTTGAGTTGAGTGATCCAGATGATAAAGAAGAGATCAAAGAGCTGAGGAATAGAGTTTACTCTTCTTATGTGCTTGTTGTACCGGAGAAGAAATCATCTGATTTTAAGGCAAGACTGCAGAAGTTCAAGAAGACTAGATGATTCTTTCTCTCTTATCTCTGTTAGTCATAGAAATGATTCTCCATTATCTATGAAATTCTATTTCTTTTGGCTACGACAACAACTCATTATCTCTATAGCCAGTTCTTTATAACACTACTAATTACCTCAGTGATCAGTTCTTTATAACACTACTGATCAAGCCAAGTACTGAATATCTTTGAAGAATGTCAGGAGGAGACAACTCAGTAAAAGGGTTCAAGGAATTAGAGGAAGTCAACTCAGCATCCGTCTTGGAGTTCGAACAAGCCTTACCAACTCTCTAACCTCGACTAATGAAGAGCTACACTTACGCACTCTAACGGATACTCTCTGCCCACGCAATCCAGAAAGTTCAGTTGGCCAACTGACTAGTTCAGTAGCATCATCCAGTAGAAACTGACTTTCGCGTTTTGAGTTGAAATTTGCATTTAGGTGCATTTAACCCCCCCCCTCACACACACACACTTGAAAGCTTGTCTCTGGACCAACAAGTTGTCAAGATAAGCCAAGGGTTTATTTGGTTATTGCTCCCATCTAAACTTCTGATCTGTGTCCCGGACCTTCTCTTCTTTCTTGTGGACAAAATTCCGAACATACTGATTTTTCTCTCTCTCAACCGTCTCTCTCAAATGTGTATGTGCGTTCTTGAATGCGTTGTGATTATAAAATAAATACTAATATATATATATATATATATATATATATATATATATATATATATATATAGGCTTCTACCATCACGGATGGAAATATCATTTCTTTTGAACAAAAGTCTCATTTGTTGAGTATCATTTGTTTCGACCACAAGTGTCATTTCTTTTTTAACAAAAGTGTCATTTACCGAGTATCATTTTTCTTAAAAAAATGTCATTTGTTTCAAGAAAAGTGTCATTTGTTTATGAAAAAAGTATCAATTGTTTTGAACAAAAATGTCTTTTCTTGAGTATCTTTTGCTCCGAAAGAAAAGTGTCATTTTAGTTTTGACCGCCTTCTACCATCACGAATAGAATTGTCATCTGTTTTGAACTAAAGTATCATTTGTTTCGAACAAGATGATCATTTGCTTCTTAATAAAAGTGTCATTAATTGAGTATTAATTATTTTGAAAAAAAATGTCACTTGTTTCAGAAAAAGTGTCATTAGTTTAAGAAAAAATATCAATTGTTTTGAACAAAAGTATCATTTATTAAGTATCAATTATTTCGAAATTAAAGTGTCATTTTTGTTTTGAATGTCTTATACCCTCGTGTCAGACAATGAAGATTCGCTCTCAAAAGAGACATTGTTGTTCACAACTAACAACACCCTCATCCTTAAAAAAAATGAAAAAAATTATTAAAAAAATGACATCATCTGTGCTGATCCGGGTCGCGGATCATGGGCAACCTGGTTGCACACAAGTCTTCCTCGTATAGATATTTGATATCTATTGCTATCCTTACAAGTTCCGTTAAAAAAAAATACTCCATCTGTCTCAATATACATGACTTGTTTGTTTCCAATGTGATTGTTAATAAAATGGATGGAGAGTGTTTTAGTGTATGGCCCACCTCAATTAATCCAATAATAATCCTTAATCTACTCTTTAACTAACAATGCTCATACTTCTCCATATTTTGCCTTAACATATTTTTTTAGGATTGAATTTTACATCGATTTTTGCAGTTTTTACAATTCGCTCGATCTTTTTATTTTTTGTTCATGATTTTCCTTTCTCTTCGAGGATGATTTTTTAGGATTGAATTTTACATTGATTTTTTCAGTTTCTTACAATGCGTTCGATCTTTTTTATTTTTCGTTCATAATTTTCCTTTCTCTTCGAGGATGCTCTGTTTTAACTGAAACAAGCAACGTTAATAGAGTACTACTATGAAGGTATGTATATTTCAAAAGTGGTATTGTATTTTAAGGCCATATTTTTATTTTCTCGGACTTCTTACAAATACAAAAGAAATAAAAAGGACTTATTTGCAATTACCCTAACAAAACAAAAAAACACTCGGTTTCGCCACTTCTAGTTATATTCAATTTTTTTTTTCCGACGTACCTAAGGTTGTACTTTAGCAGCACTGTGACAACATAAATTAAGTTAACAAAAACACTAGCTTTCGCCACTTCTTGTTATATTAAAAAAAAAAAAAAAAAAAGCTTTCACCACTTCTAGTTTTATTAAAAAAAATCACTAGCTTTCGCCCCTTATAGTTATATTCAATTTTCTTTTTTCGACTTACCTAAGGTTATACTTTAGCAACACTGTGACAACATAAATTCAGCTTGTGAAGCCTAGTGTGTTGTAGATCATAAAAGACTACACAATTGCTTGAATTAATAAGATATAAATAGTTAGTAGAGCTGAGACAACTTTAGGATATGTTATCGGTTTAAACTTCAATTTAGATAAGAAGTTGCTTGTCATGGTTGCTTGTCTAAACTGGTACAGTGAAGGTAGTGCATTGATGGATCACAGTGAGATGTGTTCTTCTGACTGACCTAAGTGGAGAACCATTAGTGGAGAACCTAGATCTCGGTGATTTAGCCGATCTTAAGGTTGATAAGACTTCATCTGAATGCATTTGGCTAGATATCACTTTAACCTATTATGGTGAACGTTATCACGATGGGATCTACGTATCTTGGGTGTTAGTAGTCATTTGTGGCTCATGTTGGTTGTCTGTATCTTGCAACCGTATCCTTGTTAAACGGGTTGATAATATCCCTTAAGTAAATCGTAAGGATTAGCACACTAAACCCGGCTGGTTGATTAAGTTCACGTGTGTTAATAAAGTCGAGTGGTACTACTCAGGAATATAACAAGATGTTAATTAATTTAAGCTATCAGTGGACTTAATTAGTTAACGGATGTTTCTATCTTAAATACGGGATTGACTAAGTCTAAAATACCAGCCCATGCTCAAATCGGGATAAAGGGGTAAGTCAGCACGGATTCTCTAGTGGAATGAATCTGTGTTTATTAAACTGATTTTGCTCTAAGCTTAGCATCAATGATTAGTTGCCTAGTTATTTATTGTCTCTAAGAAATTACTATTAATAGATTAATGTATTTTACATTATTTAATAATGCTATTTATTTGAAATTAATTAACTGAGCCAATTAATTGATAAATAAAAGTAGCCCAGCAAATTAATTTATTATATTATGGGCTAATTGTTGTTGAAGCCCATTGTTAGTATAATAAAATTAATAGGCTACAAATGTTAATATAATATGGTTTTGGAGCTTATATATATTAGTATTTCGTTCATAATCTCTACGTGAATATACCCAATACACACTCAAATACGCGAGTGAGAGAGAGAGAGAGAGAGAGAGAGAGAGAGAGAGAGAGAGAGAGAGAGAGAGAGAGAGAGAGAGAGAGAGAGAGAGAGAGAGAGAGAGAGAGAGAGACGATATTTATTCTGAGAGAGAGAGAGAGAGAGAGAGAGAGAGAGAGAGAGAGAGAGAGAGAGAGAGAGAGAGAGACGATATTTATTCTTCTTCAATTCTCTAACCACACAGAGGAAGAAAAAAGTCGAGATAAAAATCAGAAGATCTGAACGGGAGCAATACTCAGAACTACAACAACATACAAAGGAAGCATGTACAAATTCGTTCCTTCAAGCCTATTGTCTAAAGAATTTGATGAACAAATTATAATTCGCACAAATGCATGAATCGGTGTAACACCTAATGTAGTAACTCACGATATCGATCTCACAAGGACTTAGTTGGGTTCTAATTATCCTAATTATTTTACTCTTTACTTGGTCCTAAAATTGCTTTGATTTATTCTATACACTACGGAGTTAAAATAGCAAGAAAGTAAGTAAACTAAAACGAAGGGATTAAAGGGATGTGGTTACAAGATTGATGAAGAGTCGGAGGTTTAACAATCATTATGCCTAAGATGATAGATTCATTCACATTCTCTAGCTATCATTTATGAATTTCTTTTGTTGGTTCATCCACTAATTAAGGCTCTATGGATTCCGTATGATGGCGGGATATCTCTAATTTATAATCTTAAAGGTCAATTAGATGATCAAATCATATACCTAAGGATCGTATCATACTCAAGGATTTAAGAAACTATCTAAATTATCCCAAACCAATGGTGACAATCTAGACATTTAATTGCAGAGCTAAACAGATAACCAGGTATAATCAGTCGTATTATCTATTCATTATATACTCTACAATTATGTAAGATGATGGTCAATCAACATAAAGAATCATAGAGGAATTCAAATCAAGCACAACAATTAAGAAACAAAATGATTAATCCATTCAAAATAAAGGTTCAAATTAATTCATCAAAAATATAGATCCTGCTAAACCTACACACAAGGGGATTTAACCACACATATTCATAGGAAAATAGTCACAAAAGATGCAAAAACAATCCATAGAATTCAAGTATTAAAAGCCCTAATCAAAACTGGGAAGGAATAACACAACCTAGAATCTAACAGATTGATCCTCACACTTGATTCTCTGGTTGTAGTATTCAATCTTCATGTTGAAATTTCGACGGAGGGATGTCTTGGGTATTTATCAGAGGGTGGAAATATCAAAAATATGGCGTATATACGTTTTCGGGCTGAAATTTCGACGGAGGGATGTCTCCGTAAGAATGAAGTCTGGAGGGTTTAAATACGTTTTTGGGCTGAAAATTCACGATTTAGGCTTCAGCAGTCGCGGACCGCGGTCCAGTGTAAATTGTGGACAACGGTTTAGAGACCGAAAAAAAAAAAAGTGTTTTGGACGCCGAGAGAACGGGTCCCGCGGTCCTAGTGCTTCGGCTAAGGCACTCCGCAACTTCAATTTCCTACACTAACCAGTTTTGGCAAAATCGCAATATCTCATTCGATAATCGTTGCATCGTTAAGAAACTTTTGTCCAGATAACACATAAAAGTTTGTTTTAGAAGGTGGAGATCGGATTACAAGATTTCTAGACCCGTATATGATGCAATTTCTCATCTTCCCAGTTTTAAGACCAACAAAATTCAGCTTTTTCAAAATTCAACATCCACGCTTTGTGTCCATATAGCTCCAATTTCGCTCCATACTCATGAATAACCTACAAGACTAAAAATTATCAAAAGTAGATGATTCAAAACAAACTAACAGCGAAAAGTAATGGAAATGATAGAAATGAGCTTAAAAAGAGCATGTCGAGATGGTGTAAAAATCACTCATCACTCACAACGAAGCTTAAATAATCTCAATGGAATAGTATATGGACCACCCAAAGGACCAATTATCAACTCCAAGTCCACAAGGGCTGTTGTTGCTGGCGCACAGCTGAATCGGGACTGGAACGAACTCGGTCTTGGTTGTCATGTGGCACAATGTGTCGTGTCGCGGGTGAGGTGGACGACGAAAAGGTTTTCGCGAGAGCATGTTGGGCTTAAGCCTACCAAAAATTACTTTATTATTACATACTAAAAGGTATTGAGTTATATACCAATTCAATCAATGACATATTATTGAATGTGGGAGCATTCAATAGAGCATTAACTAAGTATTAATTAATCTCGACAATTCCAAAGCTTCTACTTCGACCAACTTCAATCCACTATTTCTCACTCATCAAAAATTAGATTTGATAAATAAAACACACTACGATTATCTACTCAAAACGTAATTTGACGTTGTGTAATTTTTTCGACACAAAAGTACATTTAGTAACTCTAATTCTTGGTCAAACTTATTTCCCTAGGTAGTTTATTTCTGTCTTAGAGCAAATTTTCTTACGTTGCTCCAGATGAGTGAAAATAGTCAAATACATTCATACAAACACACAGATCAGTCCTCAAAAGATAATAAAGTACCAAAGCAGGTGGCTTGTAACCTTGAACCTTCCCTAGTTAGTGTTATCGAGTATATCGGTAGACTCGTGAACCTCATTCATTCTCATGTTTGTGAACTTTACTAGCCATGTACCATCTCTTTAGGTTCATCAATATTACTTAGAAGCGGCCTTGACTTCCTTACTTACAAAGGTGTCTCTTTAAAACTATTCTGCCATACTTTACCTCAACGAGGTACTCAAGCATCATTAAAATTCACAAACTTAACCTCACGACAAGATAGGTTATCAACACTCTCATGCTCATTTAGAGAATATAACATTTGAGTGTTGTCACAACATATCATGGTTTTTGTGATGCCACCATGCATGATTTTGGGTTTACTACCTAGGCAAGGTGTTGGAATTTTGTATGCTTGAAGCAAATTTAATGCTTGTATACAATGTGTTTTTCATTTTCACTGTCTTATTCTCCTATCTGATATATATATTTGCACATGTAGTCCTTTATCTTGAATAAAAGTTCGATTGTGTAGTGTGTCGGGTATCACGGAAGACTACACAATTGGTTGAACTGACAATATATATATAAACAATTATCACAGCTGAGACAACTTAAGGATAAGTTGTCGGTTTAAGTTACAATTTAGATAAGAAGTAGTTTGTCTTGGCTACTTGCCTATACTAGTACACTAAAGGTGATGTATTGACGGATCACAGTGAGATGTGTTCTCCTGACTGACCTTAGTGAAGAACCAAGATCTCGGTGACTTAGCTGATCTTAAGCTTGATAAGACTTCAGCTGAGTGCATTTGGCTGGCTATCGCTTTGACCTATTATGGTGATCGTCATTGCGACGGGATCTACGTATCTTGGGTGTTAGTGGTTATTTGTAGCTCAAGTTGGTTGTCTGTATCTTGCAACCGTATCCATGTTAATTGGGTTGATAATATCCACATATCCCTTGAGAAACTCGTAAGGATTATCACACTAAACCCGACCGGTTGATTAAGTTCAGGTGTGTTAAAAAGGTCGAGTAGTACTACTCAGGAATATAATAAGATGTTAATTAATTTAAGCTGTCAGTAGGTAATTAATTAACAGATATTTCTATCTTAAATACGGGAATCGATTAAGTCTTAAATATAAGTTCATGCTCAAGTTGGGATAAAGGGGCAAGTTAGCACGGATTCTCTAGTAGAATGAATCTGTGTTTATTAATTAATTTTGCTCTAGGCTGAGCATAGATAATTAATTTGTTTGAGACCCGACTTTATTTCTTGTATTGGATCCTCAGTCTGGCCTAATTAATGTATTTATATATTATTTAATAATATGTTAATTATTTATGTGGAATTAATTGGCTGGGCCAATTAATTGATAAATATGTGACTCAGTTATTATTAATTATATTATGGGTTGATATTAATTTATTAGAAGCTCATTAGAAATATAATTACTAATTAGCCACAGTTATAATATAATATAATGTTTATACATTATATTATATATACACGTTCACTTTAGGATTGACGTTAATCATTATTCTTTCACCTACCCATTGAGATTTGCGAGAACGTGTTTTTGAGAGAAAGAACATAAATCTTATTCCTCTTAGATCTCTGTCCACACGGAGGAGAGGAAGGGACGGGATACAGTCCAGAAGCTCTAAAAACGAGCAATAATCAAAGTTGCGACAACATACGTGGAGGAAAGGTAATCAATCTCTTCTCGTATTCTATCACAAGGAAATATATAACAGCGAAGAAAATAGAGAATGAAACAAGTAGAGAAAGACAAACTCGGCTCAAGTAATACGTATATAATCACCACCCAGATCATAGATGCATTGATTTAATTAATTCCTACAATCAACCGGTTACATAAAGGATATAATGTTGAACACGTACATACCCCAATTCTGACTTACTTAGTCTGTGACGACTTGTTGAGAAATCCTCCATTTACTTCCATAGCTTATCCACAACCTAGCTTGTTGAACATTTCTAGATTAATTAATGTTTAGATCGCTATTAGATGAATGAACCCGATTCTAATTATCTATCGTTGTTGAACAATCTGACATAGACAACTACCGAACTTAATTTGACTACCGTTACGATTTCTTTGCCACCGAAGTTGGTGAACAATCTGACACTAATCATTATAACATAAAGTGATCAAGTTCAAGTTATTCCAATTAAGCATTTCTACTCCGAATTAAGTTGAAACCCTAGTTTTTATTTATTACATTCAATTAGATCTTACGAAGGTCGGATTATACACTCGTTACTATTGTCGAACCCTAGAGATTTAGCTAGACATAATTAAAGTAAACGAAGAAAATTTGTATCAGTTAAGCATGATGAAAACACGTAGAAGGAATGGGAAATTAAAAGCATGCAACATGAATAACAAGACGATGAATTAAACAAGAAATACCACAAACTTGAACTTGAGATTAAACTTGAAATCTGGAAGTCTTCAACTAAAACAAAGCGAGAATCTTGAAAGCATTAAAATTGGAGAACGAAAATAAAGTGTTTGTTGTATCTTGTGCGGAACTAAAACTAGAGCTACAGGACTTTGATCTCGAGAGACGACTGCATATTCCAAGATATGAAGGATCATCTTTTCGTGCAATTTCACGTCCCCTTATTTAGATCTTCAAGGCTTGTCCTCCAAGGAAGAGATTAGGGTAAATCTAGTAGGTCCATCTTCTAGATCATCTTTTCATGTATATCTCATACCCTAAATTATCTCCACCAAGCCCTTCAAAATCTTCTGTCAGTAAGTTTGCGTATATTATCAAAATTAGGGTTTGCCGACATAATTATTTTGTCAGTAAAAATCGAGAAATGAACTATAAAACAAATCTTTAGTTTTACTGACAGAATATTCTGTAGGTACAAGTAAAACAGTTACTGACATAATATTCCGTTAGTAAAACTAAAGAAAATTAATTAGAAGAATTAATCTTTAGTTTTACTGTCAAGGTCCCGATAGAATATTTCATCGGTCATTTTGAAATACACGATCCATCGATATTCTGTCAATAAAGCCGACCTGGTTTTTTTTTTTTTTTTTTGCATTAGTTATTCCGTCGGTAATTACCGATTTTCTTATAGTGATTGGGCGCGAATCCGGGTCGGTTACGAAAAATGGGTTGGGTTTGGGACTTGGTGCAACCCAAACCGCACATAAGTTTTTCTATTTTAATTTTTACTGTGGTTAGCTGGAAATTTTGTTTTTTTTATTTGATTTTTATTTTTTGGTATTTTTATAATTTATATGTATTTTATTAAGATGTATAACTTTTATTTACTTTTTAGATAAAATGCGAAAATACTACTATAATAAAATCAATATTAAAAATGCAAAAGATATTCAACATGGATAATATTTTTCCACATGAATAATTATGTTGTAAAAGTAGTGAGTAGGTGGCCAAAAAAAAATAGTTTGACAATTATTTTTAGGGAAGTGTTATTTTGAGGATAACATTTCTGAGAAAGATTACTTTTGACAATTCACTCGACAAACAATCAAATTCGACATATACAATCAAACATGTGTAAAATAAATACATATGTGCTTCATAATTAAATTCTATTTATGTGGTTTTTTTCTAATGGGTACCTTTCTTAAATAGCCACATGAGATAACACAAGAGAAAAAAAAGTCAATCTCTTTATAATCATAGACTATATAGTAAATAGTGGGAATACCCATTGTTAGCCAAATAAAAAACGAAAACACAAATGTAGCCTTCTACTTAAAAAAAAACACATATCTAACCATTTTGTCTTATTTGGGACAAGGATGGCCGAAGGGCCGAAGGAGAGCCGATGGAAAAACGTAGGGCCGATGGAGGCCAATGACATCTTTGTGTTAATTTTTTTCATGGCCGATAGCCATCGGCCCTCCTTAGGCCGATCTATCGGCCCTAAAAAAAACAGTAATAATGTAGGGCCGAAATTAACTTATACGCCATCTGCCCCATCGGCCGAGCTATCGACCGTAGATAATAAATCAAAATTCATAAATCAAAATTCAAACACCCAATTTTTTCGGCCGAGTGAGATAAAACAGATCCAGGGCCGAAGTTGACTCCACACCAACGCTCTGTCGCCGCCGAAGAACTGCCGCCGAGGAACCACTGAGGAACCGCGGCCGAGGAACCACCGCCGACGATCGCTCAGAGCAAAAATTTTCCGAGCGCTGAGACCGCCATGGACGCCGAACAGGTATATATCCTCGGCCCTCTTTCATCAAATTTTGTCGGATTCATGTCTAATTGAGATTGATATGTCGAATTGTTTGGTATTGCTGTGAAATTTGAGACCAATTTTGTCGAATTCATATCGAATTTCTGTCCAATTTTGTCGAATTCATGTCAGTTTTTGGTCGAATTGTGTCGAAATTTCAGTTATATGAATTGAATTGGGTTTCGGTCGTCGTTTTCCATGGTGAATACGACCTTTATTCGTTTGGTTCAAGCGTATTCGTTCTTCATATTCATTTGCATCTGAGGCCGGTGAAAGGCCGAAGGAGGGCCGATGGCGTATAATCTCCATCGGCCCTGCCTTCGGCCCTTACTTTGGCCCTTCATCGGCCCCGAAGTCGGCCCACCTTCGGCCTTTCTTCGCTTTGGCCATGCCTTTGGCCCTCCATCGGTCTTTCTTTCGGCCCTTAGTCTGCTGTTTTAACAATTTTATAATTTTTTTTTGTTCGACTCACAGCCCGATTATATCCGACTCCCGATTAGAGAGAAGACCATTAAAGTCACTACATATTGGAGAGATTGTTTACCGAAACTGATTAAGAAGACACTTTCGAGACGGGGGGTAATAACGTAGTCCAGCGGTTTACAGATGGACAGTTTGGGCATCTGCTGAGCTGGAGGAAGGGAAAAAGTTTCGTATTGGCCTTGCATCAGCAGATGTGCTATGAGGTGCAGGCACTGCCCGGGGAGGTTCGTTTTCACATATCCGAACGAGAGCTCAGATTTTCGCAGTTGGAATATGCACTGGTGACTGGATTATTTTTCGGTGCCTCTTCTTTTGATACGAAGACACCTCGCGAGCCCCGAGAGTCGACAGTATACATGAGCCTCACAGAAGGAAATCCAATAAAAGGAGGCGATTTACTTAAAATGTGGAAAAGTGATAAGCTCGGTGACCTCTCTGAAGATGAGCATCTGAAGGTGGCCAATGTACTGGCATTAATGTGTTTTTTCTTCGCTCCTGCCGAGACGAAGAAGGTTAAGACATGGATGTGGATGATTTAGACGTGTGGAACACGTTTCTATGGGGATCCTATACGTACAATGCCCTCCTCCACTACATGAGTTTCGCACCGAAGCGAATCGAGAGCGTGAAATCGAAATATAATATTTATGGGTCTGTTTGGGCCCTTCAGGTACGAATTGATATTTAATTATTCTGGTTTCTTAGTTATCGACAATTTTATACTTGTCATGATCTTTAACGGTGTTCTTTAATCGTATTGTAGATTTGGGCATACGAAGCGATACCATATTTGGCCCGACTGTGTGTCCGCCTTGTCAACAACGGAGGTATGCCCCATTGTATTAAGTAGGTTTATATTACGCCACCAGATACGGAGTGGATCAGTTTCTTCGCCTCACCGATAAATAACATTTTAAATATTTATTAAAAAATTTACAAGTAGAAGAGTGTATTATAAGTTCTGATGATTTTTTTTGGAACAGATGTAGACACCTCCCCATGAGACTCTGATGCCTACTCCTGAGGAGCAACTAACAGAATACTGGAGAAGGGTGAATGGAGATAATCCGGTTGGTGTATCGTTTCCCACATCGGTCCTCGTACAGCCGAGGCGAGTTGATGAAGGCTGGCAGTGTATGGGCTCCTGCGCCCGCTGCACAAAAGAAAAAATCAAAGAAGAAACGCACACCGGCCGAGGGAGAATCATCCGGGCATCGTCAGGATGAAGTTTCGACTGTACCTACTTACGACCGAGTCATCCGGACTATAGAAGAACGGTTCCACCAGCGCAAGGAAGCGCTGTTAAAGAAAGTGGATGACCGCTGGAAGGAGCGGGAAGGACGATTTTTCGGGAAAGTTGGAAAATTGATCGATAAGTTGTTTGGAAGCGGCAAGGGCAAGGGTAGGAGCATAAGATCCACTTCCTTTAGTTTGCAGTCGTGGGAAGCCGAGGACACTGGTCACCATTCAGAGTTCTTCTCGAGCCGAGAGAGCTCAATCGACCACAAATCCAATTTCCTCTCGGCCGAGGGCCGATGGAAGGCCGATAGGCCAAGTTTTCCATCGGCCTCGATCAATAATTCAAGAGCCTCTCGGCCGAGAGTGCTCAATCGGCACACCAACCGATTTCCTCTCGGCCGAGGGCCGATGGAAGGCCGATAGGGCTCAATCGGCCAAGAGTAAAAACACCTTATAATTAAAAAGGATAGGCTTTAAAAAAATGTAATAAAAATACAAAATAAAAAATAAAAAACAGTACAGAAAATGAATACAGAGAACAGGGCCGCTTCACTCGTTATTTGTAGTTCCTGCATTGGGGAATCTCCGCCTTGTGTGACCTTCTTCTCAACAATTACCACATTTTTTTCGACGGCGCGTTCCATATGTACTAGCTTCTGCTCCGGAAGGACGACAGCTGTTTCTCGGACGTTCGGCTTGCCGCATAATCATTAGTGGAAGAACAACAATGTCCTCTATTTCTGGTGGGACACCCCACTCATTCCGAGGAGGTAAGGGATTAACCACACCGGCATATATCTCCTTCCACGTCGCCGTCGTATAATAATCATTAATATGATTGTACAAATTTTCCCGACGATGATACAGAACGGCGACAATGTGACTACACGACAACATGTCGATTTGCCAGACGCCACATTCACACATTTCGTCTTGAAGATTGACCCTCCAGTGTCGGTCACCTTCGTCGACCTTGTATTTGTCAGTAGTCACATGCATAACCGTAAACCTCCGAGCTAAATCAACTTCGTTCCGCATCCTCAACTCAGAAGCCTCTATCAACGGATTGTTTCTGGAACTTGCTTTTACTCATCGTGTATCGAACCACGACTTTATCATATGGCGAATTTCCTCGAGCATAGCAAGAATTGGAAGTCGTCTAGCCTCCAACAGTCCAGAATTTATTGACTCGGCCACATTCGATGTCAGTAGACTGTAACGATGCTATTTACTAAAGAGTCTGGACCACTTCTCAGATCCAATTTCCATCAACTTTTTGTAAATAATCGGTTTTCCCCGATGGATAGCGTTCACGGGCTCATGGAACTCTGTCGACCGATAAACATAAGCTGCTCGATAGAACGACCGGATGACCCAATCATCGTGTCTCGCAAGCTTATTCGAGAGATGGTAGTAACAAAATCTGTGTTGTGCGTCTGGAAAAACGTCTCTTACCGTATTCGCTATGCTTTTATGTTGGTCTGAAACAATCACTAAACTGTCATCCGTTGGAAATGCGGCTCTCAATCGCATCATAAACCACGTCCACGAAACATCATTTCAATCGGACCTACACCAAAAGTGAGTGGGAATATTTGCTCGTTCGCATCAAAAGTAGCAACGACGAATAATATTCCCTTATTTCTCCTTTTCAAATGGGTACCGTCCACCACAATAACCTTCCGGAGGTTGGCTAACCAAGGGGCTCGCGATACACCAAGCGCCATAAATAAATGTCAGAAACGACCATCCTCACAAACATCAAGATCCGTATAAGTGCCCGGATTTGTTTGTTCCAACAAATGCAGATATTTAGGCAGTTTGCTGAAGGAATCTGAATGTCCGCTGTAAATCATCGAAATAGCTGCGTTGCGCGCTCGGAGGGCCACCTCGTACGTTGCTTGTATTCCAAACTTATCCAATAGATCCGCTTGAATATCAGCCAGTTTCAATAACTTGCATTGACGGCGCATTCTACGAGCTATATAAGCAGCTATAGCCTTCGATCGCACATTTCGTTCGCCAAGCCCGGATAAATCAGTTGTACAATTGTTGTCTGCAACCCATTTACTCACCTCCCAACACGTCTCACCTCTACAGTATGCCCGTAGCTCGAATGGACAATCAACACATCTTCTGCACAAATATTCCTAGTGGGAAGCACTCGAACGTTGCACTCTGAAATCCGCACCGTTTTCCAAATGGAATAGAGCGACATCAACATAAAGTTCATCTTTCGAGCTGAACATCAATCCTGCCCGCAAACTTCCGTCTACAACAGTATTCAGGTTCCGCGCCACTACTAAATCATATACATCAAGGGGAACAACAAGAAGTAGCCAGTTGCTTGCTGCTTCTGTGTTGTCGTATACAGTCTCATCGTTCGTTCGAGTACGATTGACTAGAACTAGCAAAGACATAAGTTGACTTACGCCACCCTCTCTCCGAATCCACGCAACAAAATCTTGTAACGAACAATTAATCAAGGCGGGAGGAATATCTTGATCCTCATCATCATCAGAAGATGAGTCCAAATCCGCCCCACGATCTGAATCCGTCTCCACACAAACATTCCTTTGGGGAGCCCGAACGCCATCATTACTTCTGCTTTCTTGCCACGTAAACCAATTAGGACCCCCAAAATTAGAATTATCTTCGGGAAATTGATTCTGGTTCGGGACACCAAATTGAGGATTTTGCACTTCAGGATACACAACAAACACAACCGGTTCTACGTCGATAGAGCACAACCGCATAAGATCAATATCATAACCCAGAATGGCCTTCATCATCCTGCCGGTTCGTCGGGAAGCAGCAATATAGTAAATGAAGTAGTTGAATGAAAGGGAATAAGCACTAAGCCACCGATCAATGCTTTGTCGGAGATATACAAGAGAAATATTGTTTGAAGGAATGTAGACCATGAACTCATGGTCATCAACATAATTCGACTCAGCATTGAATTCGCCTTTCAATTTCACAATAATCGGTTGAAAATCAGCCATATTTTTCAAATTTATGTGAAGAATTGAGAAGAGTGGAAGTGAAATTGAGAAATTTTATCGGTGATTGATCCAATTGACATCCTCATTCTTATAAGAAAAATATTTGTAAATTTTCACGTGATAATCGAAGTCGACTAGTCATTTAACAATAGGCCCGCCATCGGCCCCCCATCAGCCCCCCATCGGCCCTCATTATCGTGCATGTGAATATCATATCCGACTAGTCATTTCAGCAGATAAAAGCTGAATTGAAACTGCACCTCCCACATGCCTTCGATAGGCCCTCCACCGGCCTTCCATCAGCCTTACTGCACATTTGCAGGAAAAGCCTTCCATATGTCGTGTTGAAGCCCGTCTCGAAGGAAGGGATGGAGGGTCGATGGATACCCTCCTTCGGAAGGGAAAGAGATTCAGATTCCCGGACCCAGAATCATTCCACCTCCAAGAAGAATGGATGACTCAATTCATGTTGCGACTTTTGAAGCTGAAGTGAAGGACGCTGCTGATCAAAGATTCTTACAAGATGATAACCCAGCTGACTTCGCGGAATACTTGAAGCTGAGAAAGACCACGTACCGAATGTATGGTGTGCCACTGCCTGAGACACAATCGCAAGGATTCATGGACCGGATTCAGCAGTTTAGGCGCCCATAGTCTTAGTATTCTCTCTTCATAGTCTAGCAAGATTTGTAATGTACTAAACTGAATCACTCTTATATATACAAATCTTCTTTTGGCTCTGACAACAACTTGTTGTCTAAATAGTCGTGTTTGTCTTATGCTTTAACACTCGGAATCACTAAAGTGATTACGACACACACTCACTTTCTTTATTACTTGTCGGTTTATTGCTTTGTTAGATCTCGCTAGTATTGCTTCTATGAAATGGGGGAAATTATTTTTGCCCCTGTTTTTCGCAGTCTAGAACCGATGGAACATCTCCTCCGATCTTACTTGTAAAATTGTAAGGAGATTTGTTTCTGTCTCGTTTAGTGTTAGCATAGATGATAGGTTTTGGCATCATCAAATAGGGGGAAATTGTTGGGTGATGATTCTATCCTCAAGACCTTGTTTCACTCGATGGGAAATGATTCTATCTTCTATCTTGAACCAAGCTCAGTAGCTATGTACTACGAACTGTTGAGAAGATTTGAAGATCCCAAAACCTATCTGATTGGTGAACCATTCCGTTGTATATGTTGTTTGTCTCTGAGGTTTCAGACTCAGTAGACACTCTGCTCTGGTCAAGGCGCTCAGTAGCTTATTTGCCTCAGCACCAGTGTAGAAGACTCAGTGATCTTGGACTCGGCGGGAGCAAGATATGCGAGAGAGTCGATCGAACCGAACTCGGCAAGAGTAGTTCATTGGACTCGGAGCCGATCTTCAGTAGACTTATCTCACTGTCTATCTACTGAATACAAGGTCAGACTCCAAGATCGGTAGATAGTCTTCAGGACTGTCAGAATCTTTTGAAAGATAATCAGCATTGTCATATACGAGGATGAGAGAAGTCAGCTTCAGCTTGTCTCGAAGTCTGTGCTGTCTCAACCGCTCTATCCGCCTCGACAAATGACAAACATACACGTGTCATCCTACCTACTAAAGCTGCAAGTCAACACTTTCCGAAAAAGGAGGAAAAGGCACTGTTACCTACGCCAAAAGAGCCGTTTGCTACCAAAAAGAGAGAGAGAGAAGAAGATCGTCTCCAACGGATCTTTCTCAATCTCTTCTCTATAAATAGAGGGATCATTCAAGATTTAAAAAAAAAGAGGGAGTTCACGAGCTAACGAAGAAACGAACACACACACGAACTTTCAAACGAGCGAATTCCAAAAGCCTAAGTCTTCCGCAAGAATCGAAAGAGTTATATCCGGCGAAAGACTACCTTTAAGCTCATAAGGGAACCAAGCTGAACCGTCAACAAAGCATCTAGTATCCAAGCGACGTGACACGAACTTAAAGCTAAACCTCAGCCGTTCGTCACTCTAGAAGCTACATTCTTATTCCCCATCCCTCTAACCCTAAGCTCAACCGATATATCCATAGCTTAGACGAAGGAGTTTACCTTTGAACCGAATCCTTATTGTATAAGGACTCCTTCACTGTTGGAGAAGTTTGTCAAACACTTTAAGTTTGATAGTATTGTAACCGGGACTTGCTCAAGTATAATCCCCAAGCCACGGCTTTGTCTCCGTGCATAAGCCGACTGAGACTAACTCAGTATAAATAATAGCCTCCTGATCTATCGGGACAGTGGACGTAGGATTGTTGATATCCGAACCACTTTAAAAATCTCACGTGTCGTTTACTTACTTGTTACATTGATTTTACTATGCATACCGAACATCGTATTTAAAATCAATTAAGCTGTCTCGATATACGAACTTCTTATCTACCGAACCGAGACTTAAAACGTTTTCTCATAAAAAGCCTGATTTGGGCCTACACTATTCCGCGCACTGAACTCTTGCTGATCGATACCGAATTCGACCTAGTCGGTTAGCAGATCTCAGCCGAGTCAGCCTTTTAGCCTTTAACTCGATTCAGAACAGTTGTCTGGTCTGCTGAATCATTTCAGTACGGCATCTTCCTGAATAGGACTGTTCGTGTTCGAAGTTGAGAAATTTGGATTCAGGTGTATTCACCCCCCCCCCCCCCCTCTACACCTGAACTCACTCTCGGGACCAACAATTGGTATCAGTGCAGGAGCTCCTTAAGACTCTTGTCACTTTGAGACTGGTCTATTCGAACGGATCCGGAGGAAAACATTTTTCACTGCATATCACTCTACATTCATATCATTATTCTTCATGGCTGATATGTCAGGTATAAGAATGGTACCCATGTTCTCGGTGGAGAATTATGGAGTGTGGCGAGTCAGAATGGAAGCACATCTGACATCCCTCCATGACAGTATGACTGAAGTGCTTGAAGATGGACCTATCGTTCCCATGATCGATAGTGTTGTAACTCAAGCTGAAGGAGGAGGAATGGTGACTGGGAAGAAGATCCCTAAAGACAGAAGTCTCTTCACTCCTGAAGAGAAGAAGCTTCACAATCTAGACCGAGTCGCCAGGAATGCCATACTAACCACTCTTAGCGATTCTTATCTTGGCAGGGTTCAGGAATGCAAAACCGCTAAAGAACTCTGGGAGCTCTAGCGCTACTGAGTCGAGGGACTCAGAAGATTAAAGCGAATAAACTAGCGCTAGAACTCCAAAAGCTGGAAAGCTTGTCTCTCATGCCTGGTGACAAAATCAAAGATCTGAACGTCAGATTTACCAATCTGATGAACTCAATCAACGGGCTGGGAAAGACATTCAGCAATCGAGAAATGAATCTAAAGATACCGAGGGCACCTTGACGGACGGACCTTTGGACACCTTTTGCCACTCTATTGCGACATTCGATTTAGATGTTGTCTCTCCCGACCATATCTTTTCGTAATTACAGTGAGAGGAGTTTGAGTTCGGACGGACCTCAAAGAAAGCCGAGAGCGAAGGCGACACAAAGATCGACCATGCTTTCAAAGCAACGATCGACAAAGCATCTCCCGTGACGAGCAAGACGACAAGTAAGACCGAGCCTTCACTCAATGATCTACAAGAAGGAAGTCTCGCTCGAAGTATGCGTTTGCTCGTTGTAAAGTATCGGAAGGAGAAAGAGAGGCGTACAAGGGCGACTAAAGCGTACCGAGACACAAAAAGTAAGTCGGAATATACACCAAAACGCTCTCCCGACTCACAATCTTCCGAATGCGAAAAGAAAGATGACTCAAGCACCCTCAAGGGATAGTGCAACCAAAGAAGAAAAAGTCATCACTTGCTACAACCGCAAAAAGCCGGGACATTATCAATATGATTGTCCCGAGCTCGCAGTAGTCTTGAACGCGCAGCACGTAAGGCAAGGAGAGAGAAATTCGCCCTGAAAAGACAATCCTACATAGGCTGGCGAAATCTCGGACGACTCGGAAGAGATCGACTCCTTTTTATGGATTCATCTCGACGATGAAGCGGCCTTCATGGCCTTAGAGCATGAAGCGAGATGAATCGACCGAAATGTGCATGATGGCGGGCGAAGAGGATGAGGTAAATTCTCATGAACCGATCAACTCCTCTTCACACCGCACACACGACTGTTTCAAAGTGCGGATGGGAATTTGGACATCACAACCGCATATGAAGATCTACTAGATGAACAAATTCAAATGAGTCACGCAGCTCGGCAAGACTCTTCGGGAGTTGGATACCACGAAAGTGGAGAATCAGAGACTTTCTCAGGAGAGTCAGGTTACTACTGAGGCCGAAGGACTTGTGGTGAGACTCAGGGAGGAGATAAACTCTCTGATGGCCAATTTTCAGCATCAAGAAGATCGAATTTCAGTTTTGACCAATGACTTGACTCAGAAAGATACTGAATTGAGTCTGCTGAAGCAAAAACTGTCAGGACTTCAGACCGAACATGATGCACTGAAGAAAAGTGATGATGTCGGAGGAACCCGATGGACCGAGAGGTACATGGGCGCCGAAAAGAAATTGGAGGCTATGCTAGCAAGCAACAAGCCAAAGCACCGCAAGGAAGGACTTGGATTCGGCCCGGGGGAGCTTCCTCGTCTGCCCCAGTACACTCAGAAGGACGGCTAGCTGATAGGTTTGTTCGAGGAAAGACCATCAATGCTGATATACTGAACCCCCTCGCAAAGAACAAACAAAAGATGAAAGCACTTCATCCTACTCAGCAGCATTCTAACAAAAAGATCAAAGCCAAAGTACCCCAGTTCAGTCAAGGGGGAACCAGCAAATCAAAATTGGCCGATCAGTATGGACCTCCAAAGCTGACACATCCAGCTCAGTATGGGTCATATTATTATGATCCTATACTCAGAAGAGGTTCCAAAAGTCAGAAGAAACAGAAAGCCTCACAGAAGGCAAAGGTCGGTCTAGCCTACCGGCTCGAGAAGATTAGGACTCCCGAACCTCGAAGCCTCGAAGTCACCTATGACCCAGTCCGGTGGGTCGATATGTTGACTCTAGTGGAAAGAAGATGTCTGAAATCACCAGGGTTGTTAGACAAATTTGGGTTATTAAAACTAACACCTAAGGACCCAGAATCAAAAATAAAGGGTACCTGAATATAATTCTGTTTTGCAGGTGCGCAGAGACCCATGGTATGTGGACAGCGGATGCTCAAGACATATGACATACCAAAGGAGTCTACTGAAGAATTATATCACTGAAGAAGGACCCAGAATTGAGTTCGGAGATAATGCAAAAGGCTATACTAGAGGATATGGAACACTCAAGCATTGGAACCGCCAAAGTTCCAAGAGTATCATATGTTGAAGGACTTCAAGCATAACCTTCTCTCTCGTTAGTCAATTTTGTGATAACTCAAATAGAGTGGTATTTGACGTGGTTTTACGTGATGTTATTGATAAATCTACGAGGAAAACAGTGTTATCGGGCTCGCGCAGAAAGAACATATATGTTGCCGATCGGAACTTAGCGAGAACCCGAAGCTTGTCCGTTGGCGAAGAACGATAATCGAACAGGGGTGGCCGTGGCATAGAAGACTCGGCCATCTCAACTTCAAGACGCTCAACAAACTAGCAAGAGACACTCTAGCAAGGGGACCGCCGAATGAAATATTCAGCAAAGACACTCAGTGTGAAGCATGTTTGAAGGGAAAGCAAACAAAGAATCAAAATCCAACGGTTCCACTCCTTCCACCGATGGAATCCTTCACTTGCTACATATGGATTTGTTCGGTCCGGTCTCCCCGGTGACGATCGAGGCGGGAAATATGCATTAGTGGTCATAGATGACTACTCGCGCTACACATGGGTCATATTCATTGCCAACAAGTCTGACGTCAAAACAGAGTTACCAACGCTTCTGAAAAGGCTCAGTGTCGAGAAGAACACCAAGATCAGAAAAATACGTTCCGACAGAGAAACTAAGTTCCTTAATTCCATGGTAGAGGAGTTCTGCGAAGCAGAAGGAATAGAGCATGAGACATCGGCTGCCCGCACACCTCGGCAAAATGGAGTTGCTTGAACGAAAGAACGGAACTCTCAAAGAAGCGGCTAGAACTCTACTCGCAGATTCAGGACTCCCATCCAAATTCTGGGCAGAAGCAACGGATACTGCGTGTTACACTCAGAATAGATCTCTACTGACAAAGCAGCATAAGAGGACACCATATGAACTATGGAACGGCAGGAAGCCTTCTCTATCTTATTTCCATATCTTTGGTTGTTCATGCTTTATCCACAATAATGGGAAAGATCAGTCAAGACTTTTGATAGCAAGTCGGATCGGGGAGTATTCTTAGGATACTCTCGGGTCGAGCAAAGCTTTCGAGTATTCAACTATCGGACTCTTTGCGTGGAGGAAAGCCCTCATGTTGTTTTTAACGAGTTTGCTACGAAGACATGAGCAATAACTCAAATTCGAATCCGAGGACATCGGTGAGACGACTACAGGATCTAAGCTTAAAGGACAAACCCGAAAAGATCCAGCTATGTTGGGATGATGATTCGGACGAAGAAACCGAAGACAAATCTATCGAATCTCAACCAGCGAGCAAGTAGGCGAGCGGATTGATTCTCCCGAACGGAATCAATCCCAGGTAACTCAGGTCGATGAAGAAACCCAAGAGGTAACTGAGACCACTACTGAGAATAACAACTCAGGGGGAACATCTAGTAATGTTCCTGAGCTGAATGCCCCTGAACCTGGTGACTCAGTAGACCATATTCTTATCACTGAAATTCTTCAATCTCAGAATAGTACAACTGAAATGCCTAACTCACCTACTATCTGTGTTGAACAAATTTCAGATGAAGAGCTGAAACTTCGTAGATCGTGGCTCGATGCTCACACTGCTGATCTAATCATTGGATATCCCTCAGCTAATGTCAAGACAAGATCCAGATTCTGTCAAGGAGAAAGCGCATTATTTTCCTGCTTCTTGTCTGCTGAAGAGCCTCAGACCATTGAGGATGCATTAAAGGATGCTGACTGGATCATAGCTATGCAGGAGGAGCTGAATTAGTTTACGAGAAATGAAGTGTGGGAGCTTGTAGACAGACCCAGACATCAACATGTCATTGGAACCAAATGGGTCTTCAAAAACAAGCGAGATGAAAACAACGTTATAGTAAGGAACAAAGCAAGGCTCGTGGCTAAAGGCTACTTGTCAAGTGAAGGAATAGATTTCGATGAAACTTTCGCTCCGGTTGCAAGATTGGAGGCAATTAGACTATTTCTAGCCTACGCAACACATCAAAGATTCGAGTTTATCAAATGGATGTGAAGTCTGCGTTCACGAATGGCGTCTTGAAAGAAGAAGTCTATGTGGAACAACCGCCCGGCTTTCAGCGGGGACATCAAGTATATAGACTCGGAAAGGCTCGTATGGGTTAAAACTAGCACCCGGTGGCTTGGTACGATACCTCTCGAGTTTCTTCTTCGTAAAGGTTTTCGAGAAAGGCACGATGAGCCGCACTCTATTCAAGCATTCGACCGGAAGAAGACTTATTACTTGTGCGGATCTACGTGGATGACATCATATTCGGATCAAAGAATGTCATCATGTGTCAACAATTTGAAAAGATGATGAAGGATAAGTTCGAGATGTCAATGATGGGAGAAATGAACTACTTCCTTGGTTTTCAAGTCAAGCAATCAAAAGGGAACGTTCATCAACCAAGGCAAATACACTCGAGACCTCATCAAAAGATTCGGTGCACATCCGGCAACTCTATCAAGATCCCGATGAATACGAATATGAAGATAGATCTTGATAAAGAGGGAGTATCAGTAGACCAAACCGAATATCGTGCTATAATTGGTTCATTATTATATTTAACGGCTACTCGTCCGACATAACTTATCTTTGTAGGTGTGCATGTGCTCGATTTCGGGCGAATCCGGGCGAGCCATATGGACTCAAGCAAAGAAGATTCTCCGCTATCTCCGAGGAACACCGACATGGGTTTATGGTATCCAGTGATGATAATATTGAACTAAGCGGCTATTCGATGCCGACTATGCGAGATGTAGAATTGACCAGAAAATCAACTTCGGAACATGTCGGTTCCTTGGCAAAAAGCTGATCTCATGGTTTTCAAAGAAACAGCACTCAGTAGCTACGTCGACTACTGAAGCTGAATACATGGCTGCCGGAAGTTGTTGCGCCCAAATCCTTTAGCTGAGACAGCAGCTGAGAGACTATGATGTCATTCAGAATGAAGTGCCGATCTTCTGCGATAGTACCAGTGCCATTGCAATGACTCAGAATCCTGTACTACACACGAGATGCAAGCACGTGGACATCAGACATCACTTCATTCGTGACCATGTCGAAAAGAAGGATATCAGGATGGAAAAGATCCATACTGACAAGCAACGGGCTGACATAGTGACCAAGCCTCTAGCTGAATCCAGATTCAGAGAACTTTCAGTAGAGCTAGGTCTGCTGGACCCTACTGACCCCAGTCAGTAAAAGGTTTCAGGAGAGGACCATTTCAGTAAGGGGGAATGTTCACTTTTAGTACTGAATGTATTCAGTACATAGAGATTCAGAAACCATCTACACGAGGTATCAGCTGACTACTATGTTCAGCTGACAGGTTTGCGTATCTCTACTCAGTAGTAATTTATATTACAGAATCTTGCATTTATGGCAAAGATTCAGTATGATATTAATATCTCTTGGTTTGTCTTTATTATTAACGGATTTCATTTAATGCACGACATTCCATACATAAGCTTGCCGAACTCGCGCGCATTTAATGCATGTCTTTTCCACGATTACTACTTAGGCTATTTTTACAAGCGGCTTTGACTTAGGCGGCATATGCGATCATTACCTATAATATACCTTCTAATCTTGACCGTCCATTCTATAAAGCAGTTTAAACTCAACCTTTGATCAAATAACTGTTCATCTTCCCGTTTGATATATATATTTGATCATATCTTCTCAAACCGCCATTAGCATACTTCAAATCTTTCAAGTCCGAAAAATCCGAGATTTGCAAAAGCAATCCTTACTTACAACTTCATCTTCATATCTTATCTCGATTTTATTGGTATGCCTATTAGAACCCATTCTTGTATTCTCTGTTTCTTCGGTATCAATATATATAAAGCCGTTGTATCTAAAGCGATACTAATAAGATTCTTATGTAACAGGTACTATGGCGAACATAAGCGTAGATGCCCCTCATAACATGGAGGACATTCTTGCAAAAGGCCGTGTACGGGTGCGAACCGGTCATGGAATTCGATGCGTGCGACCTAGACTACATGGATGAGATCTTCGCATCTCTACGGGAGTCCGGTCTGGAGAAGTTTCTATCGAGGAAGCCAACGTTCTTCCTTCCTCGACAGGTGGCTGAAATATACCTCAATTCAGACTCCATCTCTGGAGACATCATTGGGAGGTTCAGAACTTACTCCATCAACAATGCTTCCCAACGCTTGAAACGTATATCTATCAAGGAAGCATCGAAGAACAACTTTGACTTGCCATCCGAAGGAATCGGCACCGTAGGCTACAATGACGACTCAGTAGACGAGTACCTATCCATATTCTGCGGAAAGCCAACAACCTTCAGAGCTACTTTTCCCAAGAACGCCATGCTACCACAATACAAAGCATTGGCTTACATTGTCACTCAGCTGCTGACAAGCCAAGCTGGCTCATTCGATCAGGTCTCCCGACCTAAGATCCAATTAATGATGGCGATATACGGTGGCACTAAGATCAACTGGACAGATTTCTTCATCCTAGAATTCATGATCCAAGCGGCCAAGTTTGACAAGTCAACACGCATCCTGAGCGCGAAGGGGAAATTACTGTATGGGCTGAAGCTCTCAGTAATGATTGAAGACCACTGTGGTTCAGATCAAGTCACCTTTGATGATAAAGAGTACTTCAATGTGAAAAAGGTGCGCTTCCATAACCAATCTGCTGCCCTTCAGCAGATAGGGTCAGGTCCCCAAGCTCAACCGACTAAGCCTCAAAGAGCCGCACCTTCAAAGAAGAGAACACCTCCAAGCAAAAATATCTAAGGCATCGGCTAAGAAACCGAAGAAAGCCATCCCGGACGTGCCACTGAATCGAGGTATCTCCCTGAAACTCCTGGCGAACGGGCTACTCGGCAACCTATTCGGCCTTTGCGGCTAATAGATGAGCCGAGTCTTCGAGAAGACTCAATCCGTGGAGAAGGGAGTCTCCATTGAAGAACCAATAGAGATGGAACAAGGGGAGGCTACGAAGCTCACGGTGAAGAAATTCAACGCCTGAGACGGCCCCCTCACGGTTCCTCCACTCAGCGATATGCCACTGCTCGAACATCGGACGTCTCCAATCGACTTGGAATCCGAGACGACGTCCGAACAAGAAACAATCGGGATGGAAGCGTCGGTGATTCTATCCAGAGCATCCCGAGAAATTCTTCAACCGATTCCGGAGCTTGCCGACTACTCCGATCCGATGCTTATTGCCAAATCGGCAAGACTCCACATGTTCTTTGCGACATCGGGAGTGGCCTCGTCTACAACGCCTAGTTCTCCACTTTTCCCGTCGGCAGACTTCATGAAGAAGAACCGAGATTGAGGGAACAAATAGGCTATTCGGAGCCCGAAGACCTCGCCTCAATGGAAAATTTGAGGGCTGCAATGCGGCAATGGTACATGATCGACAACTTGCCTCGGGCCCAAGCACCCTCGGATGGGTCGAGACCATGACGACCCACCCGGTGATTCGAGCCACGGAAAGCCGATGAGGGAAATCCCCGGGACAAGGATAAACATACCGAAGAAGCTCGGCGTCCGCTCGGTATCCTTGGACTCGCGAAGTCGACAGCGGTACCTCGGCATCCACGAGCCCGCTCGGCTCTTGTTGGAGTCCGCATTCGAGGTAGCGCCCGGCCCGCATCGTCGACGTTCCAAGTATGTGGCGAGGGCTATTAAAAGCCAAGGCACTCGAACCGTGCCCTCGCCAAGGCAGGTCCACAACGTGTGGAAGAAGACTTGCCTGAAGCCACCGCTACCGAGCTTCGGGGCTGAAATCCTCTATGTCCCAATCAGCCGCCCCCGATGTCTCGCCATTGTCACTCAAGCCCCGGCTCGGCCAGACGAAATTTGATGATCAGCTCGGGATCTTCCGGGGAAGGACAAGCTAAGCTTCTTGCGAGAGATCAAGGCATCTTTGTCTACTCATTCCGAGTCCTTCGCCGAACAAGCCCGGAGCCACTGAGATCGAGATTAGACAACATTACGTTGGTCGTGGAAGATAAGATCTCGACAAGCCGAAAGAGTTCAAGGAAGCGGCTGACCTCTCACACCCAGCATACAAGGAAGATCTTGCCACCGAGAGGAACGAGCTGCATGAGGCTCGACTAAGATCAATAATCCTCTTGATGATCCGTCAACCTCTTACAAAAGTCCGGAAAGGTCAAGTACTCATCCCAACCCCGGCTGCAATTGATGATGCCAAAAAGGGGGAAGGAAAAGAGAAGGAAAGAAAAGAGGAGAGTACCGAAAAGAAGAGTACTGAGAAGCTGACCCCCACCAAAACTGAAAAATCTAAGGGTACAACAACTCAGAAGAAGACTCAAACTGAAATCTAAGGGTGTCCCAGCTGCGAGCACAGCTGAGACCGGCCCAAGTGGCTCAGGAACCCAAGCTGCTCATGCGACTCAGACTCCCACTGATATCATTAAGGAAGTCGCAGAGTATGCTGAGGAGGCTGCTGAAGATTCAGATGAAGAGGAAACACCCCTCCCTCCACCTGTTCAGGGCAAAGGCAAAAAGATACTGAAACTCCCGACCCCTCCAGCAAAGAAAACGAAACGATACATCTCAGTTGAAGAGGAGGCTCAGATTGCCGCTGATGAAAAGCTGGCAAGGGAGATTGCTGAAGCAGAAGCTGCAAACAAGCCTAAGCCTAAGCCTGTGAAAAGAAAATCTAAAGCTCCAAGCAGAGGAGGAAGAAAGCCTGCCAGGCTACCTCCAAGGAAGCTCAGGATCGAAGACGATGAGGACAGGGAAAAGGAGAAGGAGCAGAAGCAGCAGAGTGCGAGAAGCGGGGTACATCGAAAGAAAAATCATGTACCCCCGCCGACTCGAGAAGATGCCTCCCGAAACCTAAAGAGCTAGATGATGAGAGGCGAAGCCATATTCGCCCGGATGGACGGTACTTATATAGAGGCGAAGAGGCGAGACGAGATCGAGGTTACGAGAAACGAGAATCCACTTAGCGATCCGGAAGCTCTAAGGAAGCGTGCGAGGAAGAAGCCGGGCACATAACTCCTGCTAAAGCCGACATTCCCTATCGTTACGGGAAGTTCGAGAAGAAGGCCACCGATCCGAAATCTCACGAGATGGCCGAGAACAGACGAGTGGATGCCGGCTCAATTCACTCGGAGATGGGAAAATTCGAAGATTGAGTTCATCAAACGCTATTATTTCCGGAGATTACGGCCGAACAAGTCTAGAGTGAAGCTTATCGCCGAATGGATGATGCTTATCGAAGCGGATCTCTACATCCAATTGTATAATGCCATTTCGGAAGGGAAAGAGATTCGGATTCCCGGACCCGTAATCATTCCACCTCCAAGAAGAATGGATGACTCAATTCATGTTGCGACTTTTGAAGTCGAAGTGAAGGACGCTGGCGATCAAAGATTCTTACAAGATGATAACCCGGTGACTTCGCGGAATACTTGAAGCCGAGAAAGACCACGTACCGAATGTATGGTGTGCGGCTGCACGAGACACAATCGCAAGGATTCATGGACCGGATTCGGGCAGTTTAGGCGCCCATAGTCTTAGTATTCTCTCTTCATAGTCTAGCAAGATTTGTAATGTACTAAACTGAATCACTCTTATATATACAAATCTTCTTTTGGCTCTGACAACAACTTGTTGTCTAAATAGCCGTGTTTGTCGTATGCTTTAACACTCAGAATCACTAAAGTGATTACTGACACACACTCACTTTCTTTATTACTTGTCGGTTTATTGCTTTGTTAGATTCTGCTAGTATTGCTTCTATGAAATGGGGGAAATTATTTTTGCCCTGTTTTTCAGTAGTCTAGAACTGATGGACCATCTCCTCTGATCTTACTTGTAAAATTGTAAGGAGATTTGTTTATGTCTGTTTAGTGTTAGCATAGATGATAGGTTTTGGCATCATCAAATAGGGGGAAATTGTTGGGTGATGATTTGATCCTCAAGCCTTTGTTTCACTCGATGGGAAATGATTCTATCTTCTATCTTGAACCAAGCTCGGTAGCTTTATGTACTCGAACCGTTGAGAAGATTTGAAGATCCCAAAACCCTATCTGATTGGTGAACCATTCCGTTGTATATGTTGTTTGTCTCTGAGGTTTCAGACTCAGTAGACACTCTGCTCTGGTCAAGGCGCTCAGTAGCTTATTTGCCTCAGCACCAGTGTAGAAGACTCGGTGATCTTGGACTCGGCGAGAGCGATATGCGAGAGAGTCGATCGAACCGAACTCGGCGAGAGTAGTTCATCTGGACTCGTAGCCGATCTTCGATAGACTTATCTCATTTGTCTATCTACCGAATACAAGGTCGGACTCGGCATCGGCGGATAGTCTTCGGGGCTGTCGAGAATCTTTTGAAAGACAATCGGCATTGTCATATACGAGGATGAGAGAAGTCGGCTTCGG
This sequence comes from Lavandula angustifolia, assembly GCA_028984105.1. NCBI lineage: Eukaryota > Viridiplantae > Streptophyta > Magnoliopsida > Lamiales > Lamiaceae > Lavandula > Lavandula angustifolia. The sequence goes on along the minus strand of CM054803.1, from coordinate 22,617,499 downwards.
CTTGTCTCGAAGTCTGGCTTTGTCTCAACCGCTCTATCCGCCTCGACAAATGACAAACATACACGTGTCATCCTACCTACTAAAGCCGCAAGTCAACACTTTCCGAAAAAGGAGGAAAAGCGCACTGTTACCTACGCCAAAAGAGCCGTTTGCTACCAAAAAGAGAGAGAGAGAAGAAGATCGTCTCCAACGGATCTTTCTCAATCTCTTCTCTATAAATAGAGGGATCATTCAAGATTTAAAAAAAAAGAGGGAGTTCACGAGCTAACGAAGAAACGAACACACACACGAACTTTCAAACGAGCGAATTCCAAAAGCAAGTCTTCCGCAAGAATCGAAAGAGTTATATCCGGTGAAAGACTACCTTTAAGCTCATAAGGGAACCAAGGCCGAACCGTCAACAAAGCATCTAGTATCCAAGCGACGTGACACGAACTTAAAGCTAAACCTCGGTCGTTCGTCGCTCCTAGAAGCTACATTCTTGTTCTCCATCCCTCTAACCCTAAGCTCAACCGATATATCCATAGCTTAGACGAAGGAGTTCACCTTTGAACCCAATCCTTATTGTATAAGGACTCCTTCACTGTTGGAGAAGTTTGTCAAACACTTTAAGTTTGATAGTATTGTAAACTGGGACTTGCTCAGTATAATCCCCAAGCCACGGCTTTGTCACTCGACAAGCCGACCGAGACTAACTCGGTATAAATAATAGCCTCCTCGATCTATCGGGACGGTGGACGTAGGATTGTTGATATCCGAACCACTTTAAAAATCTCTGTGTCGTTTACTTACTGTTACATTGATTTTTATTGTGCATACTGAACATCGTATTTAAAATCAATTAACTGTCTCAGTATACTGAACTTCTTATCTACTGAACTGAGACTTAAAACGTTTTCTCATAAAAACCGATTTGGGCCTACACTATTCCGCGCACCGAACTCTTGCCGATCGATACCGAATTCGACCTAGTCGGTTAGCGGATCTCGGCCGAGTCGGCCCTTTTAGCCTTTAACTCGATTCGGAAACGGTTGTGCAGTGCCTTTGAATCATTTCAGTACGGCATCTTCCTGAATAGGACTGTTCGTGTTCGAAGTTGAGAAATTTGGATTCAAGTGTATTCACCCCCCCCTCTACACCTGAACTCACTCTCGGGACCAACACGATGGCAGTTAGGGCCGATGGACACCCCCCTTCGGCCTCCTTTCAGCCCTCAAAGCCGGTAATTTCATGATATCAAGTTACAAGTAGCTCGATCGATGGGGAGGATTCGGATTTTTTTCTCAAGGCCGATGGAGGGCCGATGGACTCCCCCCTTCGGCCCCCCATCGGCCCTCCGCCGGATAAAGACAAAATGACTATTTTTATATTTTGTTTTAGTTGTAGGCTAGAATTGATTTTTGATTTCTACTGTTTGCTACTATGACTACTGTTACAAATGACTCTAGTAAATACCAAAGACTGTTTTTCACAAGTTGAAGAAATAATTATTACAGTCTCGGAAGTCCCATCAACAGAAAAGGTCAGCAGATCCACATCACTTTTTGAGTTAAAATCAGTAGTTCTATCAAATTTGAGATCATAATGATTGTATTTATAAAACTGACTTTTTGTGTTTTTGTTATTAGAATGAGTATAAACAAATATTATCACTATTTCAATACTCCAAATAAATAAATATATAATGAGGATGAATCATGAAAACGAGCCATGATGCTGTAATTACGGTTACAGCTGTTTTTTATTCGTTATTATTCTTATGGATAATTCTTAATCAAATCAAGGTTGGTAGCATTGGATGATCCACACAACCCAAACCACAAATCAAAATAAATTTAAATTAGTGGACGACCATAGGAGATTAGAATTTGGCAAATTCCAATTTGCCTAAGCTTCTGTCTGCGCCATGTTATGTCTCGTTAATGATTCGCAAGAAGACAAACAAGTCATGGGACCACGCAAAAAACACAAAAAATCTTGGCCGGGCGAAACTTACTTTGGTGATAATTGGACTGTCGAAACATCAAACTAACACTTGAACAATCATTTTTCACATAAATTAGTTCAAATCTAGTCACAAAAAAAGTCACAATTTTTCTTTTTTAGGAAAAGAGCCAGCAAACTGATGTTCGTAGCACAACTTCTATTCACTTTTTTTATTCTGGAGATCCAGCAAACTGAAGTTACAGCACAACTTAATCTTATCCATTTATTTATTCCTTTAATTCCATATACTTGGTTACTTTCATATCAAGAATGATCCCTCAAGCCCAACAACCATCATTTTTTATTTGGCAATTGAATCTATGAGTGTAATCCAAATAAGCCATGCACTGTAAAATATGCACAGATCAATCTTGATTTTCATTTCTGCACCTAATGATAGAGACTTAATTAGAGTAGTATCCTCATTAAAAGTTTTGACATATTTGAAGCTTCGGGACATGATATATATGTAAGATTAGCATACGCTGATGTTCCCTTGAGAATTGAGATCATTTATGTCTCTAAGCTTTTGACGCATCATTCTCCTCTCCTGCCATATTCAGTATCAAACTGAACTAGAATTCGTTATCCATCATCATTTATTAGACACCGCCTTATCTCTTACTCCCACATTTATTCTCTTCACCAACACTCCCAACTTAGCTTTATTTCCATCTCAATATCAAAGCCATGCCGAAATTGCTGGGAGAATTCCTGCAGGAGCAACAAGAGCCGTTCGTTTTAGATGTCTACCTTCTTGAAAGAGGCTTTTGCAGCCAGAGGAAGAGACGGCAGGCCATCCCAAACTGCGCGGAAATTGTTAGAGCAGTCTTGGGCAGGCTTGCAGTACTGAAGAATGGGAAAATCAAGAAGAACGATTGGAAGACAAGAGAAGACCGTGTAGATGAAGAAGAGTTCTCTTCAGCGACCGCCACAACTTTGTATAATTCTTGCGCAGAAAGTGATGTGGAAGATGCAGCAGCATGTAATGAGGTAGAAATTATTGATCATAAGTTTATTACAAGTTGTTGTGACAAATTTGATAAACGATTCCTCATTAATGTAAAAACAGCTCAGCCCTATCTCAGTTCTTGAAGAAGCAGGATTTGAAGTTTCACCACATCACAAAAGTGAGTACAATCTCATCAACTAATTAATTCATTGCATCTTCAATATCTGCTAAAACTAAAACTGTCTTGTTCTGTTCGGACAGAGAAATATCATTTCGAGAAAGCACAAGGGGAATCATCACAATCGATCTCTAAATGCCAATCAAAGCAGCCAACATACAAATTTGAACAAGGGGGCTATTGTCACGATCAATATATTATAAACAAGAGGGCCTTGCATCAAACAAAGCAGCTTCTGGTAGACAGTGTGAGAGAAGTGATAGAGATTAAAAGAAAAAGCGATAACGCCGACGCAAAAGGGAAGCAGCTGAAGAAGACCTTGGGAGCTGAAGAGCTTTGGAAGCTTGTTTGTGAAAATGTATGGGTGTGGAGCCAAGAATCCGTACATGGGACAAACGTATTTCGTCTTCTAAACCATGATTTCATGGCTTCTTTGCAAGACTGGGACTCTGCTTCTGCTCAACACAAGAATGAGATTTCCATGGAGATTGGAGATGCTATTTTGGAGGATATTGTCAATGACATTGTTAAATGCTATTAAAAAAACTGGTATATTTACAACTAGTTGGTTACATATATATACAATAATTTAGCTATTTAAAATAGAATTTCATCTTTTTTGTTCTTAGTTTAAAGACATACTCCCTCCGTCCCATTATTTATGTCCCATTGGGACTGGGCACGGTACTTAAGATAGTGGAGGTAAAGGTGTAAAGTTGTGGTGTAAAAGTATAAAGGGGGTGGGGTCCACTTGCATAGATTGATTGTGGTCCACTCATTTATTTCCTTATTTGGTATGGGACATAAATAATGGGACAATCAAAAAAGGCAAGTGAGACATTAATAATGGGACGGAGGGAGTATTTAAATAAACATGCAATTTAAAGACTAATTTATTGAAACAAATTAAAGTTTTAGGCCTTGTAAAAATGAAATTAAGATGCAGAATGATATACATATAAAAATTGAAATAATTAATATATTTATAAGATTATTGGGTAAAAGTATCAATAACCTCAAAAACATAGCGAAAAGAGAACTTATATTAATGAAAAAAGAGTATACTGCAACCACATATACCTATGATATTATGAAAACTAAAAATAAATTAATTACTATTATGCATGCTTTGAGTTAATGAAAACAAAATTCTGTAATAAAACGTATAAATACCTACATAATATATAATAAACAAGTACCTAATAAGTTGATATAGTATTTTTTCTATCTTTCAAATTAATATTCGAAATTTATTGTACTCTTATATAAGTTTTGTTGCTAATCTAACACATTTATGATTTATAAACATATACGCGGTTTAGTACAGGGTAGGAAGTGCATTTCACCCATTGTATGTGAATTCCGTGAACAGAATTAAATTCTTTGATAACAGATTAGTTTATGTATGAGATGCTGCCCCTTATCACAGGACACAGGCTACGTTTTATTCTCAATTATTATAGCTGGAAAAAGGTATCTATGATTTAACAAGAGTAGATTTTAAAACCTTATTTTAGGTTCAAAAATAATTTAAATAAGTACTTATGCTATAATTACTTAAACTGAATAAGCCATTGTATTTGGATATATTTATATGTAAAGACTTAATTAGAGAAAAAAAAAAATTACTTATAAAATTATTGTCAGAAAGATTTGATATAAGAATCTATTTTTTATAAGTTATTTTTAGTTTATTTTATAAGCTATTCCTACAAATAAGCGTATAAAAATAAGTCAAAAAAAATTTATTTTTTAAAATAAGTTTTTTCATAAACTCTCCGAATTACGTGTACAAACACTCATCTTTTAGAATAAGCTGACATAAGGTGTTCAAAATCTCTTCCAAACGGAGCCTAATAGTGTCATAAGGAAAAAATCACAACCACCTTTTAAATTAAATATCATAATTTTATTATAAAATATTCTGAGGACCCAAGATAATATTATCATAGGGATTTCATTCTTAACTATAAGTTCGCATATAAAAATTTTATTTTAAAGAATAAATATAATGTATTTTACCATACATTGAAATATGTCCCTTGATGTTTTAAAATCATAACTGTCAATCGCCGAAAGTATGTTTAACTGAAATTATCAAGTTCAGAAAATTGGCAATCTCGAAAACAAATCATATATTCGGAAATGGATCATTTGAGAACATTAGCATATTGAGAGAACTAAAGATAAATATGGTCCATTGATTTTTAAGATGTGTGGTTGAGATTAGATTTTAATTAAAGTGATGTGTTACAAAAAAATCACTCCTCGAGGACATTTACACCCTTTTACCTGTTATGACTTTGAAATTGGAGGGTTTGTAAGCTATTTTTTAAGAGTGTGGGCACATTTTAGCAGCTGAACCTAATTAATTGTTATCCAAATTGATTTCTGTTGTTCGTGTTTGATTAGCCGAGGATAACACGTCTCAGCCAATGAGAGTGTCATTACCACTACCAATTACATCAATCAAGTACCGCCCATTTACCTTGTTCACACTTCTCGTTCTCGCAATTTAGTGATCTCATTCTCACAGTTTCTCACCCAACCAGTTAAACAAATTCTAGAGATTGTCCCTTATACACAAAACTACAAAGCAAAACAGTAAATAGATAACTAGGTCCAGAACTGCACTTATCTTATGTTGCATTTAAATCTAAATACACGTACTCAAAACCACCTCATTATATAAATAAATTAAAAATAGTACGAAAATGTTGGGAGATGATTCAGTCTTCTCACAACCAGTTGAGACATAACTCAGTAGCCCTGTGCTCTGAATACTTACTGAAGATTTGAAGATCCCAAAACCCTATCTTGGCTGGTGAACCATTGAGTTGTAAACTATTTTGTTTTGTCTCTAAGGTTTCAGACTCAGTAGACACTCTGCATCTGGTTCAAGCGCTCAGTAGATTACATGCCTCAGTACCAAAAGTAGAAGGCTTAGTAATACTGGACTCAACAGGAGCACTGTACTGAAAGGAGTCAGTGGAACTGAACTCAGCAAAAATAGTTCACTGAACTCAGAGTTTATCTTCAGTAAAGCCGACTCAGCAGGACCATGCTACTGAATAAGTGATCAGACTCAGCAACGGTTGAACAGTCTTCTGACTGTCAGATTCTCTAAAGTCAAATCAACAGAGTCAATACGAGGAAGAGAGAAGTCAGCTTCAGATCTCCTTGAAGTCTGTTCTATCTCACCTATTTTCCTGAACCTCAACCAATGACGAGCAGCCACCTGTCCTATATCTGTTAAAGCTTCAAGTCAACAACTTTCCAGATATGGAGGGAAAGGACACTGCAACCATACTTTGAAAGAGCCGTTAGCTACCCAAAAGAGAGAGACAAAGGATCGTCGTCTCCAACGGATCTATCCTGATCTATGCTCTATAAATAGAGGGATAAAATCAAATTGAAGCTCACGAGCATATACGAAGCACACAAGAACACACAGAGCATTCAAAGAGCAACTCATAAACGTCCTAAGTCTTCCGCAAGTAATTCGAAGAAGTAATCTCCGGCGAAAGACTACATACCTGCTCATAGGGAACCAAGCTTAACCAGAATCATATAGCCTCTAGTATCCAACCGACTGAACATGAACCCAAGTCTATACTTAGCCGTTCGTCGCTCTAGAAGCCACATTCTCGTGACCTATCCCTCTAAACTAAGCTCAGTTGTTCATAACTATAGCTTAGACGAAGGAGTTCATAGTCGAACTGATCCTTATTGTAAAGGACTCCTTCACAGTTGGAGAGTTTCTCAAAACACTTAGTTTGATACCCTGTGAACTGAGACTTGCTCAGTATAAATCTCAAGACCAGTGTTTGTCCAGTGTACAAACCAACTGAGACTATCTCAGTATAATACATAGCTTCCTGATCTTTCGGGACAGTGGACGTAGGATTGTTGGATCCGAACCACTTTAAAAATCGCATGTGTTATGTGTTCATTATTCACTAATGTATTAATTACTGTGCATACTGAAAAATATCTTTAAAATCATTCAATTGAGTTTCAACATGCTTAATCAACTGCACTAAAACACTGAAACTGTTTTGATAAAAATGTTTTCTTAACTCAACTGAATTTGGGCCTACATATTTCCGCACTACTGAACTTTATCTGAACGGTACTGAATTCTGACTCTAGTCAGCTAGCATGCCTTAGTAAAGTCAGTTACTCTGCCACGCGATTCAGAACAGCCTATTTGGTCTGCTGAACTCGTTCAGTACGACACTCTCCAGAAAAGGAATGTTCGCGCTTTAAGTTGAGAAATCGGTTTTCAGGTGTATTTACCCCCCCCCCCCTCTACACCTGAACGTTACTCTCGGGACCAACAATTGGTATCAGAGCAGGAGTTCTCTAAGACTCTTGTTATTCTGAAACTGGTCTACTTAAACGGATCCGGAAAATGTTTTCACTGCATATCATTCTTCATTCATATCATTATTCACTATGTCTGATATGTCAGGAATCAAAATGGTACCCATGTTGTCAGTAGAGAACTATGGAGTATGGCGGGTCAGAATGGAGGCAAATCTGACCTCCCTCCACGACAGCATGACAGAGGTTCTAGAGGACGGACCTATCGTTCCAATGGTCGATAGCGTTGTAGCTCTGGACCCAGCACAAGGAGGAGGAATGGTGACTGGGAAGAAGTTCCCCAAAGACATAAGTCTCTTCACCCCAGATGAGAAGAAGCTTCACAACTTAGACCGAGTCGCCAGAAACGCCATACTGACCACTCTGAGCGATTCTTATCTCGGAAGAGTTCAGGACTACAAGTCCGCGAAAGAACTCTGGGATGCTCTAGCGCTGCTGAGTCGGGGGACTCAGAAGATCAAAGCAATCAAACTCGCGCTGAAACTTCAGAAGCTGGAGAGACTGTCTCTCATGCCTGGTGACTCTATTGAAGATCTCAACGTCAGATTCACGAATCTGATGAACTCTATCAACAGGCTGGGAAAGACATTCTCGAACCGAGAGATGAATCTCAAAATTTTGAGAGCACTGCCAGACGGTCACTGGACTCCCTTTGCTACCTTATTGCGTCATTCTGATTTAGATATTGTTACTCCTGACCATATCTTTTCAGAAATTAAAGCTGAGGAGTTCGAGTTAGCTTGCCTCAAAGGAAGCAGCGAGCTGAAGTTGACACCCAAGTCGACCATGCCTTTAAAGCATCAGTCAGCACAGCAGCTCCGGCGTCTAGCAAGGCTGAACCTTCACTCAATGACATACATGAAGGAAACTTAGCCAAGAAGTACGCGCTGCTTACCGTGAAATATCAGAAGGAGAAGGAGAGGCGCAGGAAGCTCTCAAGAGTCGTCAGAGACTCTAAGGGTAAGAATGAATATACACCTAAGCGCACTCCTGACTCGCATACTTCTGAATGCAGAAAACAGAAGGACTCAGCTCAGTCGAAAGACAGCGAAAGCAAAGAAGAACGAGTCACAACCTGTTATAACTGCAAAAAGCCAAGACACTATCAGTATGACTGTCCTGAGCTCAGCACTGCTGAAAGAGCAGCACGCAAAGCTCGAAGGGAGAAGTTCATCAAGAAGCGACAAACGTATATAGCCGGTGAACTCTCAGATGACTCAGATGAAGTCGACTCCTTCATGGATTCATCAGATGATGAAGCAACATTCATGGCCATAGAGCTTGAAGTTGAGGAAGACGCTGAAAAGTGTCTCATGGCAGGAGAAGAGGATGAGGTAAACTCTCACGCACCATTTAACTCCTCTTCACATTGCACACACGACACTATTTCAGGTGCAAATGAGAATCTGGACGTCGCGATTACATACGAAGAACTACTCGATGAGTAGATTCAGATGAGTCTACCGCTCAGTAAGACTCTTCAGGAGTTGGATACCCTGAAAGTGGAGAATCAGAGACTTTCTCAGGAAAGTCAGGTTGCTACTGAGTCAGAAGGACTTGTGTTGAGACTCAGGGAGGAGATAAACTCTCTGATGGCCAAGTCTCAGTATCAAGAAGATCATATCTCAATACTGACCAATGACTTGACTCAGAAAGATACTGAACTGAGTCTACTGAAGCAAAAGCTGTCAGGACTTCAGACCGAGCATGAACTGCTGAAGAAAAGCGATGATGTCGGGAGGAACCTGATGACAGAGCGTTACATGGGCGCTGAAAAGAAGCTTGAGGCGATGTTAGCAAGCAACAAGCCTAAGCACTGTAAGGAGGGACTTGGATTCAGCCATGGAGCCTCCTCATCTGCCCCCGTACGTTCAGAATACCGGCTAGCTGAAAGGTTTGTTCAAGGGGAGACCATCAATGCAGAGATACTGAACCCCCTAGCCAAGAAAAAACAAAAGATGAAGGCACCTCATCCAAGTTATCAACATTCTGACAAGATCAGCACCAAATCACCCCAGTTTAGTCAAAGGGGAACCGACAAAGCTAAATGGGTTGATCAGTATGGACCTCCGCAGCTGACACATCCAGCTCAGTACGGGTCATATTACTATGATCCTGTAGTCAGGAGAGGATCCAAAAGTCAGAAGAAGAAGAAGAAGAAGAAAGTCGTACAGAAGGCAAAGGTCAACAGTCCACCTACTCAGAAGATCAGGACTCCTGAACCTGTAATGCCTCAGAAGTCAGCATCGACCAGTCCAGTGGTCAAATATGTTGATAAAAGTGGAAAGAAACTGTTTGAGACCACCAGGGTCGTAAGACAGATTTGGGTTTCCAAAACTAACATCTAAAGACCCAAAATAAAAAATAAAGGGTACCTAAATATAATTCTGTTTTGCAGGTGCACAAGGACCCTTGATATGTGGACAGCGGATGCTCAAGACATATGACATACTAAAAGGACCTACTGAAGAATTATACTACTGAAGAAGGACCCCGAATCGAGTTTGGAGACAACGCAAAAGGTTATACCAGAGGCTATGGAACACTCAGCATTGGAACTGCAATAGTTCCAAGAGTATCATATGTTGAAGGACTTCAGCATAACCTTCTCTCTGTTAGTCAATTTTGTGATAACTCGAATATAGTGATTTTTTACACTGGTTTCTGTGATGTCATTGATAAATCTACAGGGAAAACAGTGTTGTTAGGTTCGCAAAAAGAATATCTATGTAGCTGACTGGTACTCAGCTGAACCTGAAGCTTGTTTGTTGGCAAAGAATGACAACAGAACGGGGTGGCTCTGGCACAGAAGACTTAGTCATCTCAATTTTAAGACGCTAAACAAATTAGCTAGAAACATTATAGCAAGAGGACTACCGAATGAAGTATTCAGCAAAGACACTCAGTGTGAAGCATGTCTGAAGGGAAAGCAAACAAGGAATCAAAACCCTCCTGTTCCATCTCCTTCTACTGATGGAATCCTTCAGCTGCTACATATGGATTTGTTCGGTCCAGTCTCTCGGGCGACGATCAGAGGCAAGAAGTATGCATTAGTGGTCATTGATGACTACTCGCGCTACACATGGGTCATATTTATTGCCAACAAGTCAGACGTCAAACCAGAGTTACCAACACTTCTGAAAAGGCTCAGTGTCGAAAAGAACACTAAGATCATAAAGATACGTTCAGACAAAGGAACTGAGTTCCTGAATTTTATGGTAGAGGAGTTCTGCAAAGCAGAAGGCATAGAGCATGAGACGTCTGCCGCGCACACGCCTTAACAAAATGGGGTTGCTGAAAGAAAGAATCGAACACTCAAAGAAGCAGCAAGAACCCTGCTCGCAGACTCAGGACTCCCAACCAAATTTTGGGCAGAAGCTACTGATACTGCATGTTACACTCAGAATAGATCTCTACTGACAAAGCAACATAAGAAGACACCGTATGAATTATGGAACGGTAGGAAGCCTTCTTTATCTTATTTCCATATTTTTGGGTGTTCATGCTTTATCCTCAATAATGGGAAAGATCAGCTGAAGACTTTTGATAGCAAGTCAGACCAGGGAATCTTCTTAGGATACTCCCGGGTCAGCAAAGCCTTCAACAATCGGACCCTTTGCGTGGAGGAAAGCCCTTATGTTGTTTTTAATGAGTTTGCTACTAAAGACAGGAGCAGGAACTCTAAACCTGAATCTAAGGACATCAGTAAGCAGCTACAGGATCTAAGCTTAAAAGACAAAGTTGAAAATATCCAGCTATGTTGGGATGATGATTCAGATGAAGAAACTGAAGACAAGTCTATCGAATCTCGGCCAACAGAAAGTAGGCGACAGTTGACTCTATTGAACATAGTCAATCCCAGGTAACTCAGGTCGATGAAGAAACCCAAGTGGTAACTGAGACCTCTACTGAGGATAATAATTCAGGGGGAACTCATGATGTTCCTGAGCTAAATGCCCCTGAACCTGGTGACTCAGTAGATCATACTCTTGTAAATGAATTGCTTCAATCTCAGAATAGTACAACTGACATGCCTAACTCACCTACTATCTGTGTTGAACAAATTTCAGATGAAGAGTTGAAATATCGTAGATCGTGGTTGGACGCTCACACTTCTGATTTGATTATTGGAGATCCTTCAGCAAGAGTAAAGACAAGATCCAGAATCTGTCAGGGAGAAAGCGCCTTATACTCCTCCTTCTTGTCTACTGAAGAACCTCAGTCAGTTGAGGACGCACTTAAGGACGCTGACTGGATCACAGCCATGCAGGAGGAGCTGAATCAGTTCCCGAGAAACGAAGTTTGGGAGCTTGTTGACAGACCCCGGCATCAACATGTGATCGGAACCAAATGGGTCTTCAAGAACAAGCGAGATGAAAACAACGTCATAGTAAGGAACAAAGCAAGGCCCGTGGCAAAAGGCTACTGTCAAGCTGAAGGGATAGATTTCGACGAAACGTTCGCTCCAGTTGCAAAATTGGAGGCAATCAGACTATTCCTAGCCTACGCAACACATCAGAGATTTAGAGTCTATCAAATAGATGTGAATTCTGTGTTCCTGAATGGCTGACTGAAAGAAGAAGTCTATGTAGAACAGCCTCCCGGCTTTCAGTAGGGACATCAGGTCTACAGACTCAGAAATGCTCTGTATGTGTTAAAACAAGCACCCAGTACTTGGTATGATACCCTGTCTGAGTTTCTTCTTCAGAAAGGTTTTCAGAAGGGCACAGTAGACCGCACATTATTCAGCATTCGACTGGAAGACGATATTTTACTTGTGCAGATCTACGTAGATGACATCATCTTCGGTTCGAACAACATCATCATGTGTCAACAGTTTGAGAATATGACGAAGGACAAGTTCGAGATGTCAATGATGAGAGAGATGAATTATTTACATGGTTTTCAAGTCAAACAATCTGAAAAAGGAACGTTCATCAATTAAGGCAAATACACTTGAGACCTCATCAAGAAATTCGGTTGCACATCTGGTAAACCAATCAAGATCCCGATGAACACGAACATGAAAATCGATCTTGATAAAGAGGGAGTATCAGTAGACCATACTGAATTTCGTGCTATTATTGGTTCTTTATTATACTTAACAGGTACTCGACCTGACATAACTTATGTTGTAGGTGTCTGCGCTCGATTTCAGGCGAATCCCAAGCAGAGTCATATGGACTCAGCAAAGAAGATTCTCCGATATCTCAGAGGAACACCTGACATGGGTTTATGGTATCCAGCTGATGATAATATTGAACTAACTGGTTATTCTGATGCTAACTATGCTAGATGTAGAATCGACCGAAAGTCAACTTCTGGAACGTGTCAGTTCCTTGGCAGTAAGCTGATCTCATGGTTTTCAAAGAAACATCACTCAGTAGCGACGTCAACTACAGAAGTTGAATATATAGCTGCCGGAAGTTGCTGCGCCCAAATCCTTTGGCTGAGACAGCAGCTACGTGACTATGATGTTATTCAGAATGAAGTGCCGATCTTCTATGACAGCACCAGTGCAATTGCAATCACTCAGAATCATGTACTTCATACGAGATGCAAGCACGTGGACATCAGACACACTTCATTCGTGATCATGTCGAAAAGAAGGATATCAGGATGGAAAAGATCCATACTGACCATCAAAGGGCTGATATACTGACCAAGCCTCTAGCTGAAGCCAGATTCAGAGAACTTTCAGTAGAGTTAGGTCTACTGGACCCTACTGACTCTAGTCAGTAAGTGGATTCAGGAGAGGAGCATTCAGCAAGGGGGAATGTTCACCCTCAGTACTGAGTAAATTCAGTACGTAGAGACCCAGCAACCATCTACACGAGGTATCAGCTGACTACGATATTCAGCTGACAGGTTTGCGTATCTCTACTTAGTAGCCAATGAAATATTTCTGTGCATTTATGACTCAGTTTCAGCTTCGTATTCAATGCCTTATGAAATGTCATTTATTATTAACGGTTTATATTAAATACACGACATTCTATGTAAAAGCATGCTAAACTCTGCAACGCATTAAATACATGTCGTATCAATTTACTTCTTTGGCTATATACAACTGTATTTTGACTTAGGCGGCTAATATGATCATTGCCTATTTTATAAAATCCAATCTTGGCCGTCCATCTCAAAAAGAGAATTCAAACTGAACCGTGGATAATTAACTATTTATCTTCTTTAACATATATCTATATACGTTCAAAAGTTTGAAACCGCCATTTCTACTCTGCAAATTTCGAACCCTAGTTTTTCTGAGATAATCCCTGCCTCTTTACAAAACTCATCTTCCAAAAACTCTCAGAAAAATCCTTGGTAAATTTCAATGATCATTCAGTATCAGATATGCTAATATTTCTCTATTGTGTTGGATACTGATCCATTGTTTTTGCAGATTACGGAATATGACAGGAACTCACGTAGTCGTCCCTGCCGATATGCAAGAGATCCTCGAGAAGGATCGGGTATGGTGCAAACCCATGATGGAGTTCGATGTCTATGAGCTTGACTACATGGAGGAGATCTTCTATGCCCTCAAAGAGACAGGCCTCGAAGGTTTTCTGACAAGGAAGCCATCCTTCTTCCTCCCACGACAGATAGCTGAGCTCTATCTGAACTCAGAATCAGTAGAGGGAGACATTCGTTGCTGATTCGTAGTTCATTCAGTTGGCGACCCCTCTAGTGCTGTTACTATGATCAAGCAAATGTCGATCAGAGAAGCCCTCCAGAGAAGCTTCCAACTGCCTAACGAGGGATTCAGCACCGTGGCATATAAAGATGATCTGATGGATGAGTATCTGTCGGAGTTCTATGCAAAGCCGACAACTTTCAGAGCCGCATTTCCGAAGAATGCCATGCTTCCCCAATATAGAGCAATGGCCTACGTAGTGACTCAGCTACTAACGAATCAGGCCGACTCCTTCGATCAAGTGTCCAGGTCAAAGATTCAGCTTATGATGGCCATACACAATAGAGCAAAAATTAATTGGACAGAATTCTTCCTCAAGGAATTCATGACGTAATCAACAAAGTTCGACAAGACGACCAAACGTCTGAGCGTCAAAGGAAAATTGTTGTATGGACTAAAGTTGTCAGTCATGATTGAAGATTTTTGCAGAACGGACAGCATAACCTTTGCTGATAAGCAATACTTCAATCCAAAGAAAGTCCGGTTCCAGAGCAGGGCAGCGGCCCTTCAGCAGATAGGGTCAGGGCCTACTGATCCCAAGTCCGGAGCTCAGAAGACCTCCACACCCACCAAGAAGAGGTCCCCTCCCAAGTCTACTCCAAAAACCCCACCAAGAGACTAAAGAAAGTCAGTGAGGTCATGCCGGAGGTAGATCTAGAGGCAGTAGTTGCTGAGCCTCCTCTGCAACTGAGGGATAAGTATGAGTCATCCGAGAAGACTCCGTCAGTGGAGAAGGCCGTCTCCACTGAGCGTGATGAAATAGTGGACCAAGGGGTCCAAGCTGAATCAGTACATACACTAGACAGCCCCTTGGACGTCCCTCCACTAAGCAGCATACCTTCTGCTGAGAAGCAGCCGTCTCCAATAGAAGTCAAAGATTCGGAGACAGCTTCTGAGTCAGAATCGATTGGGATTGAGGCCTCAGTTCTCCAATCAAGAGCATCCCGAGAGATTACTGAACGGATCCCGGAGATCGCCAACCACAATGACTTAGTCATCTTTGCAAGGCAGGCCAGGCTCCACATGCTAATCCGGTTCCAGGAGTGGCACAATCTGAACCGCCTCATCAAACACCACTCCTGCGAACAGCTCCATGAGGAGGAGCTGATCATAAGGGGCAAGATCGGCTACTCAGAGTCATCCGACGTTTGCTCCCTTGAAGATCTGAGGGCTGCGATGCTAGCCATGCTGAACGACAGACAACCCGTCTTAGCATCGGCACCCTCAGATGGGTCTGACCCCGATGGTCAGGACCTACCCCGTGATTCAGGCCCTGAGAAGCCTGATGAGGGAACTCAACTGGACAAGGATGCTCCAACATCCACTGCTGAACCGCTGCTCAGCATCCTTGGTCTAGGACAGTCGGCGGCTGGTACTTCGAAGGCAACTGAACCATCTCAGCTGTTACTCGAAACTGCCTTCGAAGTAGCGCCCAGCCCGAAAAGCCGACGTTCGAACTCAGTGGCCAGGGCACTGAGGAGTCAAGGAACTCAGAACTGACTCCTCTCCCGCGCCGTCCACAAGACGTGGAGGCAGACCACTCAGGCTCATAATGCTGAAATCAAGGGACTCAGGACATCAATTCAGACTACACTTGTCCCTGATTTCTCCAATATACTGAACAACGCACTTGCCGCACAAAGAGCCGACTTCGATGAGAACCTGAAGATGATTCAGGCTGGCCAAGCCCAACTTCTAGAAGATTATAAGGCCGCTCAGAAAGCACATACTGAATCTGTCTCCTCCATCTCTCAAGCCTCGGACCTCAGGCTCCAAACCATTCAGAAGGCTATCGAAGAGAGTGTGGAAAAACAGTTGCAGGAATTCCAGACAGCAGCAGACGCCTCCCACAAGAAATATAGTGAACAACTAACAGAGGAGAGGAATGAGCTGCACGAGAGACTGACTAAGTTGCAGTATGCCTTAGACGATATGGCAACAGCTTATAAAAGTCTGGACAAGAAGATATCAGTTCCCACCCCAAGCACAGTTGCTGATGCCAAAAAGGGGGAAGGAAAAGGGAAGATACCGGAAGGAAAAGGTAAGGTATTGAAGGTACCGAAAGGAGTGAGGTCAGTGGCAGGAGCATCTCAGAGTCAACTCCCAACTCCCACTGGTACCTCCACTAAGACTGGCGAGGCCCAGGGTGTCTCGACAGTAGGCGATGTAGTGTCTGCTGAGACCGACCCAAGCGGCTCAGGACCCAAGGACGTGGCTACTCAGGCAACCCAAACACCTTCTGACATAATCAAGGAGGTTGCTGAGTACACTGACGAGGAGTCTGAAGAGGAAGAGGTTCCTCTGCCTCCTCCAGTTGCCGGCAAAGGCAAGAAAATTCTGACGCTTCCTACCCCTCCCTCTAAAAAGAAAGGACCCAAGAGGTATCTCACTCCGGTGGAGGAAGCCCAGATCGCTGCTGATGAGAAATTGGCTAGAGAGATTGCTGAGGCTGAGGCTGCTAATAAGCCAAAGAAGAAGCCAGGCAAAGGCAAGACAAAGGCTCCAGCAGGTGGAAAGAAAACTGGACCTAGGCGCCTCCCGTAACGCCGAAGGCGAGGGATGAGGCGGATAAGGAAAAGGAGAAGGAACAAGAACAAGCGACAGCGGACTGCGGGTCGGCGAGGTACTTCGAAAGAGAAATCAACAACACCTTCTGATTCAGAAGAAGAGCCTCACGTACCCTCCTATGTCCCTTCTAAGGAACAAGATCTTGAGATGCAAGAGATTTGGGCTCAGATGGAGAGATATCTGTATAGAGGAGAAGAAGCAAGACAGATAGAAGCAGCTCGTGAAAGGCTCAGACTAGCAGACTTGGAAGCTCTAAGGCTGAAAGCTGAAAAAGAAGCGAGTCAGAGGATTCCTGAGAAAGCAGACATTCCCTACAGATATAGAAGGTTCAGGAAACCTACTGATCTCAAAATCCACAGATGGCCAAGAGTTGATGAATGGATGCCTTAGGAGAGAACTCAAAGGTGGGAGACACTGAAGGCTGATTTCATCAAGAGAAATTATTTCTGGAGGTACTGGTCTAAAAAACACAAGTCCGTCGCCTTTGCTGAATGGCTTCTGAGAGCCAACATAGAAATATTTGCCAGAGTACAAAAGGCCGTCGCAGAAAGGATAGATGTCAGAGTACCAGCTCCAAGAATCATGCCGCCCCCACTAAAACTAGATGGCTCCGTTCACTATGGACTTATTGAGAAGGAGATCAAGGATGCTGCTGAAGCCAAGTGCCTAGATGAAGATGATCCAGCTGACTTTGCAGAGATACTGAAGCTGAGGAAGGTCACCTAAAGGATGTATGGACTGCCTCTTCCTGAATCTAAATCAAAGGACTTCAAAGACAGGATTAAGCAGTTCAGATGATTATTAGCTTCTGTGTTTCTTTGTATCTTCTATTATGTTCTTCTCAGTATAGCAGTTGATGTACATGTACTGAACCTCTTCACATCTATAAAACGTCACTATTATTGGCCCTGATAATTCCTTATTGTCTTTATAGCCTTGTTTGTTTTTATGCTTAACACACAGAATTACCCAAGTGATTACTGACTCACACACTCACTGTACTTATATATTATGTCAGTTTTTGCTTAGTCAGATTCTGTTAGATTGCATGGTTGGGGGAAAATGTTGTTAGACACTGATTAGTTTCTGTATAGGTTCTAATATTTCTTCCCTGATTCCCTCAGTAGTCTAGGACTTGAAGAACAACTCCACTGATTCTACTTGTAATATTTGTAAGGAGCTTTGTTTCTGATAAGTCATAGTGTTAGGTTTTGGCATCATCAAATAGGGAGAAAATGTTGGGAGATGATTCAGTCTTCTCACAATCAGTT
This sequence comes from Lavandula angustifolia, assembly GCA_028984105.1. NCBI lineage: Eukaryota > Viridiplantae > Streptophyta > Magnoliopsida > Lamiales > Lamiaceae > Lavandula > Lavandula angustifolia. The sequence continues at coordinate 22,599,461 of CM054803.1, read as the reverse complement.
GAGACATAACCCAGTAGCCCTGTGCTCTGAATACTTACTGAAGATTTGAAGATCCAAAACCCTATCTTGGTTGGTGAACCATTGAGTTGTAAACTGTTCTATTTTGTCTCTGAGGTTTCAGACTCAGTAGACACTCTGCATCTGGTTCAGGCGCTCAGTAGATTACATGCTTCAGTACCAGAAGTAGAAGACTCGGAATCTTGGACTCAACGGGAGCAAGATATGCGAAAGGAGTCGATGAGACCGAACTCAGCAGGAGTAGTTCACTGAACTCAGAGTTATTCTTAGGAAGGCCGACTCCGCCAGAGCATGCTACTTGAATAAGAGATCAGACTCAGCAACGGCTGAACAGTCTTCTGACTGTCAGATTCTGTAAAGTCAAATCAGCAGAGTCAATACGAGGAAGAGAGAAGTCAGCTTCAGATCTCCGTGAAGTCTTTTCTGTCTCACCTATTTTCCTGAACCTCGACCAATGACGAGCAACCACCTGTCCTATATCTGTTAAAGCTGCAAGTCAACAACTTTCCAGAAATGGAGGGAAAGGACAGTGCAACCATACTTCGAAAGAGCCGTTAGCTACCCAAACGAGAGAGACAAAGGATCGTCGTCTCCAACGGATCTATCCTGATCTCTGCTCTATAAATAGAGGGATAAAATCAAATTGAAGCTCACGAGCATATACGAAGCACACAAGAACTCACAGAGCATTCAAAGAGCAACTCATAAACGTCCTAAGTCTTCCGCAAGTAATTCGAAGAAGTAATCTCCGGCGAAAGACTACATACCTGCTCATAGGCAACCAAGCTTAACCAGAATTATATAGCCTCTAGTATCCAACCGACTGAACACGAACCCAAATCTATACTTAGCCGTTCGTTGTTCTAGAAGCCACATCCTCGTTCTCTATCCCTCTAACCTAAGCTCAGTTGTTCATATCTATAGCTTTGACGAAGGAGTTTATAGTCGAACTGATCCTTATTGTAAAGGACTCCTTCACAGTTGGAGAGTTTTTCTCAAACACTTAGTTTGATACCCTGTGAACTGAGACTTGCTCAGTATAAATCTCAAGACCAGTGTTTGTCCAGTGTACAAACCAACAGAGACTATCTCAGTATAATACATAGCTTCCTGATCTTTCGGGACAGTGGACGTAGGATTGTTGGATCCGAACCACTTTAAAAATCGCATGTGTTCTGTGTTCATTATTCACTAATGTATTGATTACTGTGCATACTGAAAAATATGTTTAAAATCATTCAACAGAGTTTCAGTAAGCTTAATCAACTGCACTAATACACTGAAACTGTTTTGATAAAAACGTTTTCTTAACTCAACTGAATTTGGGCCTATATATTTCCGCACTACTGAACTTTATCTGAACGGTACTGAATTCTGACTCTAGTCAGCTAGCATGCCTCAGTAAAGTCAGTCACTCTGCCACGCGATTCAGAACAACCTATTTGGTCTGCTGAACTCGTTCAGTACGACACTCTCCTGAAATGGACTGTTTGCGCTTTAAGTTGAGAAATCGGTTTTTAGGTGTATTAGCCCCCCCCTCTACACCTGAACGTTACTCTCCGGACCAACAGAAAAGGTTTTATTTATTTGAATAAACCAATTGAAATAGTTATGTAATCACACAATTGAATTCGCCCTCGAGTGGACCGCCACTTCACTTTACCTGGCTACCTCAATTCTATCATCATCTACTCCGAATTCTTACCTGGTAAATTCTTATTTAACTCATTGTTTATGGTGCAAAATATATATTACTTTATAATCAAGATTATTCAAACACGCAATGGATAATGAAGTAGACTCGACCTGCTAGTTAAGAACATGATACTGCTCTTTGGTACATAGAAGAAGATCAACGAAATTAGTTAAGGATCAATCATCCCAAATCAAGTCTTCTTCCCTTTCCCTTTATATTAGGTGATATTAATTATGTTTCTTTTAAATGTTTGAAAGTTGAGATCTTTGTTCTGCCTTCGTATGCAGTTGCTTCTCTTTGTTCTACAAAGAATAAGTAACAATGAAAAAGAAGTGCTAAAATTGTAGAGGTGAAGAAGAACTAAGTTAATTGACATATTAGGTCATCAAATATTTTAGGATTATGATAATGGTTTTCAATCTTTATTTTTTGGATATTGGTCTTCAAACATTTTACAATTATGATATTGGCCCGTAATTTTATTTAATTTTTGGTCCCAAATATTTTATAATTATGCAGATAGAAACTAATAAGAATAACGGAATGGAAAACGGTAGCTAGAATTAGGCTTTGAAATCTGAAAATATATATATGGTTCCATAGTCCATACGGGAGGCCGAAACAATATATATTGTTTCATAAATGTATTATATTGAGATTATTTTGTTGTAGGGTGTAATAAAATAAATTCTACAAATATATATTGAATTTTTGGAATGAAAATAAACAAATTCTAAAAAGGTGTTGCTAAACGCATTCCTAATTAGGATGTGTTTGCAAGAGCTTATTTTAAGTACTTATCTATTTTTTTATCACATAAGCAATTTTTTAATGTTTGTAAAACCTGTTTTATATGTTTGCTTCTCTAAAATTAAGCAACTAAAACTACTTAATTAAGCAATTTATTTTAACCACATATTAAGATGCTTATGGTGCTTAAAGCATCATAATTTTCAAATTTACCAAAAATATCTATTTTTTAAAATCAATTCCAAAAACTTCTTGATTTTGCTTTAAAATAATTATTTTTTAACTTAAGCAAAATCAAATAAGAAGTGTTTATAATAAGCAGTTGCAAACACACTCTTATTTGTATATCTTATATAGATTTTTTTTCTTATTTTTTTTCCATTTAGCTATTTTCAGTTTCGTGGAATTTTAATTAAGAGTAAATCAAATTAGACGTTTCCATAGTCACAATCCAAACAATTTTTGAATAAATATACAAAACTGACTTTTCTGCCTTTTAAATTAATTGCCAAAGTCGTCTACTTCAATTTCATTAACGTTAATTAGTTGCCAATTTTCTTTAAATTTTCTCGAAAAGACAAATAGCATCAAATCAAGTTAGAGAAGAATCAAACAGCTTTCCGAACTCAAAATTTATACAAAATTAAATAATTGACCCAATTAAATGCAATAATAGGAAACATATACATACATTTCTATATTAAAAATCATTTTAACATTTATTATAAAAATATAATATATAACTACCGCGAGTAGATTATTCGATGTCTCAAGTTTCACGATGACCGGCCGGAAACTAAGAGCCGAATCATATTAATCCAAATCAACCCGTGTTTTTAATCAATCTATACGTGATTTTGAAACCGGAAGTTGTGAGAATCGAACAACACTATCCTCCGCCACACTACAAGAAGATTGTTTACATGAAAAAATGGACATATTCTTCTTCTTCATCATCCCCTTACCTTTTCTGGTACTCTTTGTGACCTCTCTGTATGCTATGAGAAAAGGATCGTCGTTCTTCTTTAAACCCTTCTTCGACGAGCTCCTGGATGGCGCCGCAAACGCACACGGTGGGAGAGGGATTTGCAGGCCATGATCCGAAACCCTGGACTTCTGAGGTGGACATGGTGGGAGCGGAAGCTGATCTGGAAGTGGTATGTGGTCGTGGTCGTGGTCACGGTGGTGGTCTTGTGGTTGTGCCGCCTTGCTTACCCCGGGCTCGTTTTCCCAAGAGAAGGGAACGCTTCTTTGTGAATGAACCTTGCTACTCATCTTCTCAAAAAAATTATGGTCGTGAATTGGGTCAATTAATTAGAGTGTTGTAGGGGATCTGTTTTGATTATTGGATGTTTTAGAGGATTGGAAATGGAAAATGAGTGAAACACACACGTATATGACGGAAGAGAGAGCAACAAATTGAACAATAAATCGAGATAATATAGAGATATTTGAGGTCTACGTCATGAGTAGAAAAGTAAACAAATAAGTTAGGGCGAAGATGCCAAACTTGGAATAATTGACTGAGCTAACCAATTCGATTTCTAACTAATCTTCTTTGTTAGTTTTGATTTTGATTTTGGTGGGGATTTACTATGCTGATAAAATTGAATACTAAAATATATATACGTACCATTATCGCACAAGAGCATGTACTATATCTCCGATCGTATATACATTATATTATTGTAGTATTAATATCATGCATTTCACGAATTTATATCGTACTGTTACGGCATGCCAGAATGGAGAACTTAAACTCTTAAAGTTGTTTAGACAATAAATTAATATACAATCATTTAAATTAAGAATATATATATATCTTGGATCATGTGAGAATCTGCATTTAATATGAGAACTGCAAACCATGCATAATCACCATATGTTTTATACATAATCCATATATTTTTTATGCAAAAAAACCTCTATTTTTACATTTTGTATAATTCTTATATATTTTATGCAGAAGATAAAAGTATAAAATAACAGACTTTTTTGCATAAAATATTTAAACATTATGTATGGTTCGTAGTTCTCACGTTATATAACCTCAGTGCAAATTTTTTGCCTTAAATGTGCATCTCGAGATTTTAAGTAATTGCAAGATCTGGAGCGTCCAATAACTCGATCCAACAATGATGAAATGTTCTTAGTTCTCACTATAAAGTCTGTTCTCATAGATTATCTCATATATATATATATATATATATATATATATATATATATATATATGGGAATGATCAAATGAGAACTCACCCCTCAAATGAGAATTAGGAACCGATCTTAACCATTTATATTCTATGATCTATGGTTATTTTTAAAGTTATCATTCAATACTTTTTTTATTTATTAAACAATAGGAGAAGGTTATATTGTAATTTGTTTAACATTTCATAATTAATGTGTTCTCTGTACATGGAAATATTTCATTTTTCTTCTCATATTCTATATTCGTTTCTTTATCTTTCAATTCACATTATTAATTTAGATTCACTAAAATTGGACGGTTCGGAACTTTCACATTAATTAATATCATAATTACTCAATTCAAGAAGATTAACATATTTTGTTCCATGATCTCATTTATTTATCAATACCTTTAATGTGATCATTAATGTTTTCATATCAACAAATACATTAATACTTGATTCACGTGAAGGTTAAATCTTCATTAGTGGAAGATTATTTTTTTACGAAAGAAATCTCATACATGGAAATACATTAATTTTTTCATATCATCAAATACATTAATACTTTAATTTATTACCTTATATAATATATATATATATATATATATATATATTCATGTTTGTTAATTTCCATGGATTTTGTGAAGTTAATTAATATTCAAGCAATGACAATTACTCTGGTAGTAACAAAAAAATCTCGAGTACTATTTTATTCAATCAACGTGAATGACATGAACAACTGGACATGCTTTTGTTAATTATATATGTGGAATACATATATTTTATATGGTAGTCATAATAGGTGAATAATAAATTTAGATGAGTAAAAGGAAATACTCTTATTCATAGAGTATTGATGCAAAAATACACTTTATAATATTATTAATTGAATACAGCATGCTTGAGTAATACAGGAAATATGGCTTGTGTTTGCAGATCTTTTTCATATTAACATAGATCCAATATCTCATAACTAAATGAATATTCTAGCAGTTATAAATATAAATAAAATTATAACGATAATCCTATACTTTTTCAGTAAAGAAAATGCACCAAATAAACATTTTAATAAAGACCCTTATTGTATAAAATATTACTCCCTCCGTCGCATAGAAAGTGTCTTACTTTCCTTTTTGGGTTGTCCCATAAAAAGTGTCATGTTTCTAAAAAAATCAAACAATGTGTGGACCAAAATTAACAACTCAAAAGTCAAACAACACACACCACAATATAAGTTTAGTAATTTTCCGTGCCCCATAGAAATAAGACACTTTCTATGGGACGTAGGGAGTAATATTAAAATTAAGGGGTATGTACGTATTCAATAGCGAAGCCAGGGAATTACCACTTGGCCAAGTCTATGTTTGTAATACTAGTTACTACATTGTAAATATAATTTTGTGAATGGTGTTATCTGCCACCATTTAATAAAGTGTGGCCTCGCTACAAAACTCTGCTCCTCATTTGATCCACTTCGTATTTATAGATACAGGTACTTACAATTTTATTTTATTGCATTTGATTTTGTATATCTCACACGTACTTTTTATTTTGGTAATATATTTTATTCTCGTATGGGTCGGACAAGTGATCAAGTTTGTTTGATGATATGTGGTTTATAATAATGTCGAATTGCAAACCTTAGGGATAAGCGATATTCTAGGAAACAAAGGTTTGTGTATTATATTTGTATATTTTTTTGTATACCATACCACAAGGGTATTGATATGTGGTAAATATGACCCACTTATTTATATGAAGTGTGGTACATAGAACGATATACGAATGTGATACATACAAACTGCTTTAGGAAGGATTAGTGGTCTCACTATTAGCATCAAATATGATACGAACTCAATTTTTAAATTCTTCTCGACAACCGAAAAAATAATACTCTTTTCGTCTCATAAAAGTGTTTCATATTTTATTTCGAACTGTTCCATAGAAAATGTCGTTTTCATATTTTGGAAATTACTACAAGCAATTTATCTGATAGACCCACAACTTTATGCAAAACTAACAGTTTGCCTTAATAACCGTATCGAAAATAAAGGAGACACTTCATTTTTGATAAATGAGTATAAGAAATTGATAACGGCATTTTTCGATTGAATCGAAATTTCTTGATGCTTATAATTTGAATAAGGACCAGGTCGTATGCCTACGCCAAAACTATGTAATAAATGAAGCATAAAATTGACAGCCTCCTAATTAATCAATTCTGAAAGCATCCATAATCCACCATATTCGGCTGCCATTGATTTTTTCTGCAAGAAAATTAAACAAAAATTCAAATTGGGTAACAACATTATACTTTTCAAGTAGTTTAAAATAAATAAATAAATTTCATTTCATTTTCTCAACATGGTTAAGTATCTAATCTGCAATTAGACTGTCCATTTTCACGTCCTTAAAAATGCTCTCTCTTTGAAATCGAACAATCAATAAACCACACCAAATTGAAATTTAATGTAGAATGAACGATTTTGTAGTTCTAACAGAATGCTGGAGTGGCTATCTTTTTCTGTTGTCATCAATAATTTTCTTCAAGTTCAAACGAATATGACTGGTTTCTTGTTTAAAATATCTTATATACGTCCACTATGCAAAAAGAAAAAAAAATGCACATCAAACGCAATATTATTTTTTAATAAAGTGAGAAAATAATGATTTTATCGTTCTTATCATTTGGTAGGCCAGCAATATAATCAAAAATAAGGGTTTTGTGAACTTAATTTCTCGCAAAACAAAACTTGGGAACTAGAAAGAAGAGTCATTTCCCATAAGAGCGCACTATGTAAACTTGTTCCTTTATTTGCAAACCAAAACAAAGTAAGCATGTGGGGGACACTCAACCTAGTGTTCGAAGAAAAAGTATTATTTTGAACCAAGTTCTCATGGATTTTGGTTTGTGTATCCATTCTTTCCCAGATTCTTGCTACAAGTTTATTGAATCATCAATGGACTACTGACGTATACGAGTGCGGTTCGTTCGACAAGTTCCTACCTCTCTATCTCTGAGATGTTTGGATTTTTCAAATATTAGAGTTTAAAAATTATTACTTTCCCATTAATAACTTAGAACAAATTCATTACTTTAAAATTAAAATAACATTAATTCTATGAAAAAAAATATCATTCTTGTGGGCATGAAGCCATAAATAAGAATAGTTAAATACATCCATCGTCTGGCGACCTAACCCAAATTTCTAACTTAAATCCCTAAACAGAATTAATAATTATCTCAAATTATTGGGCCACAATACAACTCCATAGTAATGCCTAACACATACAAAAAGAAAATAAAAGAACACAAACTCACACATTGCAATTAACTCAGTCGTTGTGTGTCAACATCCAATTCATAATACGAGAAAGGAGAATGAAGCACAAGAATTTGAATTTTGACTATCATATACATGTACCATTTTTAATAATCACAACTTCGCGTGTTATATTGACAAGCCAATTACGTAGATTTAATTTGATTTTATTCGTGGGAGAGTAGTATGCTTTCTTGATGGATAAAACTGCCCAACACTTCAAATGTTGTTACAAGCTTGCGGCTGAAGATACTGATATGAATCCATTTTGCATTTACAAGAACAATTATACGGGGTATGGATCTTTCTTTTCTTTAGTAACGATGCAAACTTGCAGCTGCTATCCAAGGTACACATTGATTAAACCTTGCAGATAGCAGTTAAACTCGTATTGTACCTTGATATACTCCCATCTTCATTTCGTTTGAAACTATAAATTTATAAGCACTCTAGAAAGTAATAATGAAGTTAATAACCAAGTGTAATTTTGGCTTCCTGCATCATGAAAATACAAACCTTAATCATATACCCCTTCGATAACCTTGTTAGGATATTATTTGATGACATATTATAGCTAATTAGTCTCTAATTAGCACATGTAAATCCGCATGTATATCCCTGTAATTAGCGTAGTCTTATTCATATTTGTATCTTGTACTACCTCCTTCCCACTAGCAGTGGCCTGAAACTTTTCGATACGGAAATTAAGATAGTAGATAATAAAGTATGAGACACTACAAAAATTATCAAATTTACCGACGGAATTACCGACGGACAAGAAACACGGGTCGGCTTACCGACGGAATACCGACGGAATACGACTGTCGAAATTACCGACGGAATACCGACAGAATATTCCGTCGCAATATTTACCGACGGAATATTCCGTCGGTAAATATATTTCGATTTATTTTAAATCGAAACTGCATTTTTTCTTTTGAGAAAATCATTTTCTAAATTTACCGACGGAAAAATCTGTCGGTAAATATATATTTTGATTTATTTAAATCGAAACTGTAATTTAATTTTATTAAAATCATTTTTTAAATAGAAATAAATATTTACCGACGGAATTTTCCGTCGGTAAATTTAAATGGAACTTTAATTTAAATTTATAAAAATGTATTATAATTGACCGACGGAATAGTCCGTCGGTAATATATTTCGATTTATTTTAAATCGAAACTGTAAATTTTTTTTGAGAAAATCATTTTCTAAATTTACCGACGGAAATATCCGTCGGTAAATATATATTTTGATTTATTTAAATCGAAACTGTAATTTAAATTTATTAAAATCATTTTTTAAATAAAAAAAAATATTTACCGACGGATTTTTCCGTCGGTAAATATATTTTGATTTATTTTAAAAGAAACTTTAATTTAAAATTATTAAAAATGTATTATAATTTACCGACGGAATATTTCATAGGTATTTTCGTCGGTGAACCCTAAATTAATTTACGGGCGGGGGCGCAGAACAGAACAAAACACAATTAACCCCTCTCTCTTCCGCGAGTTGTCACCGCCGCCCGGTGGAGCCGCCGCCCGTCGCTCGCCGCCGCCGCAGGTCGCCGCTCGCCGCCACTCGCTCGCCGCCGCCGGTAGCTCGCCGAAGCCTCTCTCTCTCTCTCTCCAGGTTACCCTACTACTTTTGTCTTGAATACATGCTGCATATGTTAATTAGGTACTCATGATTTGGACCAAAAAATGAACTAACTAGTTTGGATAAGTTTAAATTTACAAGCATCCGTTTTCTGCATTTCTTCTGTTGTGCTCTCAGTCTTACGACGTTGGTTTCCAGTTTATGTACAAAGAAATCGGTTATTGGTTAACAGTGGTGTTTAGGTAAAAGTTGTAAAGGGTATTCAAGCACAGCGTTCTGAAACTTATTGTACTCATTATGATGTTAATTCACAACTGAGGTTTGACATTGAATGAGTGTGCATCAGGATCGAGGGTAATTCATATGCAACTGGTAATCTTTGTTGTTCTGAAAGATCTCCAATTATATGGTTTAACTAGGGGTCAAATGTATTGACAATCTTTCTCGAAACTATTTAATGATAATGCTAAACGATATTCGAAGTTGAACTTTACTATTATTAGAGCGGACTAACATCAAACCGGGAGATAATAATGGTTGTATCTCAAGCTGCGGCACATCCGCACATGCATTACCATAATATATTGTGAACAATAAACTGCTTACCTCCTTCAAGAAACCTTACTAATATTATGCATGCCTGCAACATATAACTCATATATATATGTATAAGTATGGAGTAGTTGAAGGACCGACAATGGGGCGAATAATGGAGTAGTTGAAGGGCCGACAATGCCTGCAACATATAACTCATATATATATGTATAAGTATGGAGTATATGTTTTGGAGCCATGTGAATTCATTCTATTGAAAGTATACGAGTCTTGAAATTTAAGAGATGGAAGTTGGCTGATTTCTTAGTCAACTTGTATTGTTGTGGAGTATTCTTTCTTTCTTTCTTTTTCCTGAGATTTGATTCTTTAGTTTCTTAATTACTTTCTTGGTGAGCAATAATTAATTCTCCTTTTTCCAATATGAAGTTTGAAATAATGAGTCGTTCGTGGATGTATACACGGTGGACAGTAGACGGTTCATTGAATCCTCAATTTGTGAATGGCATTGAGGATTTCATTGATTGGGCAAGTAGTCAGACATCTTATACGGACGGGGAAAAAATTAGATGTCCGTGTAAAAATTGCAAGAATAAGCTGTTTTTGTCTACACAAGTTGTAAGAGAGCATGTTTATATGAAGGGATTCGTTAAAAATTATAAAGTTTGGTCATCTCATGGGGAAAAACACGTAACACTAAATGAACAAGCTACGAGAAATGTGCAAAATGACACGTCGACCTCTTATCGGAGGATGGTAATGGATCATCTTTGGGCCAAATTATATTGATGCGGATATTGAGGAGTCGCCAAATAATGAAGCAAACAAGATCTATGAAATGTTGCGGGCGATCGACATGGAGTTGTGGCTCGGTTGTGAGACCTACTCACAATTGTCTGCAGCAGCCGTTCGGATGATGAACTTGAAGGCCGAGAATCATATGTCGCAAAGGGGCTATGACGGGATGAGTCAAATGATTAAGGATATGCTTCCCCAAGGAAATTTGATTCCTAGTAACTCGGCCGAGTCTAAGAGATTGGTTAGTGGGATGGGGTTGCCGGTAGAGAAGATTCACTGTTGTCCAAATTATTGCATGATCTATTGGCGTGAAGATAATGAGCTGGAGAGTTGTAAGTTTTGCGGTACCTCGCGATATTTAGACTACGGTCCGAAATCTAGTAGGAAAGGGAAGAAAAAATTAGTGGCCGCTAAGAAAATGTACTACTTTCCTATATCCCCTAGACTCCGGCGGATGTATGCATCTAATGCAATCGCTTCTCATATGCGTTGGCATGCTTCATCGGTGGACGATGGAGTCATGCGTCATCCTGTGAACTCTCCAAGCATGGAAGCACTTGGATTCGACGTTTCCGATTTTGCCTCGGAGATTCGCAATGTTAGATTAGGTCTTTCTACAGACGGTTTTCAAACATTTACTCAATTTGGGAAACAATACTCTTTGTGGCCAGTTATTCTAACTCCTTACAATCTGCCACCTGGCATGTGCATGAAAGATCAATTCATGTTTCTCACGGTGTTGGTGCCTGGACCTCGAAATCCAAAAGATAACTTGGATGTCTTTCTACAGCCGTTGACAGCCGAATTATTGGAGTTGTGGGAAGATGGCGTGTCTGCGTATGATGTTTTCAAGAAGCAAAATTTCAATATGCGAGCTGCTTTGCTATGGACCATTAGTGACTTTTCGGCCTACTCAATGTTGTATCCATTTGAGAGGTATAATATCATTCATATTATCGTTTTCATATTCAATATCCCAGTTAAAATTATTAATGCATTGAACCACCCTTCATCAGATATTTAGGGAAATTGAAAAAATATGTTGGCAATAAAGCTCGTGTGGAAGGATCCATATGCAATTCTTATTTAGCTGAAGAAGCATCAAATTTCTGCTCGTACTATTTTGAAGATCATATCCACACCAGGCTGAGGAGGATGCCTCGCAATTGCGAGGTGGAACAAGAAGGCCAGACGTTCGACAACATAGATGTTCCCTCTATATTTCGTCCAAAAGGTCGTCCAATTGGCGCAAAGTCAATGAGATATCTTGATCAAAAGGAGTATAATGCCGCCCACTTATACATCTTGTTGAACTGCGACGACTGTTTACTTGGAAGCTGCGACGGATATCTTGATCGTTGATTGTTTTAAAAAGATCAATAACCCGACTGGGTTCACTTGGAAGCTGACTCCTCCTGAAATTAAGGAGCAGTATTTTGAGGAATTTAAGGTTAGTTTTTCTTTCAAGTTTACAATCTTATAATTTAGCATTTACTTATATATATCTAACATGCATAAACATGTAAATTGCAGAAGCACTTCCGCTTTGGCCCAGGACCGAGGCCAGTCCACCACATGTGGCGAAGAGGGCATCCAAGAGGTTCGGCGATTGGCACTACGAAATGAAGCGGGGCCGCCCTCAAAAGCCTGGACTACATCAACACGAGAGAGGTGGGCGGCCCTCAACGACTACTGGATGCGGCCAGAGGTGCTCCAGAAGTCAGAGACTGCTTCCCAGTGCCGTAGGTCAGAGCCCGAGCCGGGCGCCGGGATGAGCAAGCACAAAGGAGGCTCCCGGTCAGCCATGCAGTACTCTCAGTCTACGGTAAGTCTCATTTTATATATTTTTTAGCTTCTTATATCTTTGTTTTTGACATAATTTTGTTTATGCATGTTATGAATAGGCTTCTCAGAGGGGATGCTCCTTAGAGTCCACCGCATTTGACACTTTCCAGAGTCTCCATTACAAAGGTGGAGACTTCTCCCACATGAAGGCGGCGAGACTTCATGTAAGCTCACAATTACACTATAGAATATTATTCTAGAGTTCTGAGTTTGACTAATTTCTTTTTTTTATATTGTAATAGGCGGAGGTGGAGCGGATTTTCTTCGAAGAAGGCCCCAATGCGGATAAAAACGCGATTTATCTGCGTTTGGAAGGGGTTCGTGACAAGAAGCGGCGGCTACGGTTTCGGCGAGGAAGGGAGCGGCTACATCAACGCCGCCAGCCGCTCTTCTACTTCCTCACTTGGGCCATTCCAGAATAATGCCGAGATCATGCGCCGACTGGAGGAAGAGTCGGCAGCTAGGAGGAGCCTCGAGGAGCAGGTCGCATTTATGAATGCGTAGATGACCCAGCTTATGGAAATGATGGGCTCCTCTAGCCGACGGCAGCCTCCGGACGACAGCACTGATCATTCCCCTCCTCCCACCTCTTTGTGATACTTATTTATGTTTATGTATGCATGCTAAATATTTGAATTTTATGATTTATATATTTATATTTTCATTTCGGTTTGTTTTTTGGCTTAATTTAAATAGTAATATGTATGTGTTTTGTTTGCTGGTAGGTTGGTTAAAAAATGCAGGTTGTCGATAATTGGGTACGAAAAAACAGAAAAAATTATTTCAAAAAAAAAAATACTACCGACGTTTTACCGACGGAAATTCCGTCGGTAAAATACAAAAAAAAAATATTTTAAAATTATTTTAAATTTACCGACGAAATATTCCGTTGGTAAAAAATCAAAAAAATATTCAAATATATTTTTTAAATATACCGACGGAATATTCCGTCGGTAAAATACAAAAAAAAATTATTTTAAAATTATTTTAAATTTACCGACGGAATATTCCGTCGGTAAAAAATCAAAAAAAAATTATTAGAAAAATATTTTAAATATACCGACGGAATATTCCGTCGGTAATTAAAACTATAAATTATTTAAAAAAAATATTTTCCCCGACATATTATCATGACAGCTTACCGACGGTCTGTTTCCGTCGGTAATCCGTCGGTATATTTTACCGACGGAATATTCCGTCTGTATATTTTACCGACAAAGTCTGACCCGACGCATATTTTCCGTCGGTATTCCGTCGGTAATATATTTACCGACGGAATTTTGCGGTTTACCGACGGAATGTTCCGTCGGTGTACGGTGAATTTCTTGTAGTGAGATAGGGCAATATGAAAAAGTAGAAAAGAGGGGATGAGTCAGATATTGAGACAGTAGATGTAAAGTGGAAGATAGAGGATGAATCGATTATGAGAGTACATTATAAAGTAAAAGAGAGAAATGATAAAGTATGAGATAAGATATTAATTTTTTATCAAACAAGGTTTTAGCAACTTATATTGGAACTTCATCCCAATTGGGAAAGCAAGCCACTTTTAGTTGGACGGAAGTAGTACTATACATTTTCCCTTGTGATATAATAAGATTATCGTTTCAGCTCTTATCTTTGTTTGGTTGTGTGAAGAAAATGGGAGGAGAGAAACATGTGAGAAAGAAAGTAGAGAGAGAAAAATAGAGTGGATTTTATTTAGTGTTTGGTATGAGACACGTAGGGAAGAAAGAGAAGAGAATATAAATTGTGTTATATTCGAAAAGGCAAAAAAATCCTTAAAGCAAAAAAGAAGAGACAAATGTTGGTTAGGATATATTTGTAATTTGCTTTACCCAACAACTCTTCTCCCCATTTCTTCGCATATTTGAAGAGATTGGAGCTTTATGTGGGTTTCACCTCTTTATCTTCCCTCCCCTCTTTCTCTTCCAAACCAAACACAAGAAACTCCATTTGCTCTCTCTCCTACTTCTTTCCTCTCAATTTCTCTTGAACCAAACAAGGGTTATGGTGCTTCTCAAAACATATATCTTATACCCCAAAAGCACTTCCACCTTCTTTCTCATCCATGGACAAAAAAGTTCGGAAAGCCAACACGGTGGAATGTCGACTAATGATCCTTCATGTGTGTTCTATCTCCACCATTTAGATAACCTTGACAAAGTTTTTGTCATCGAGTTACTATGCAATTAGAACTACGGGGATTGGGCTTGTTAGATGAACATAATATTAAATACAAAGAATAAGTAAGGTTTTGTCGACGGATCTGTGGAAACACCACCCGAAACAGATTCTAATTATAGATATGGACCCATTCGGTGCAGTGGTTCAAAGCAGGCTACACAACGTTATGAGGAAGGCGATATAATATCGTGTCTAACATGTAGGAAAAGATTTTTAGAATGGTTACGATACACAAGATCCTCCGTTCACATTCATAATTCCGGAAGTTCTTGAATAGATTATCTTGGTCAAGTCTCTCAGTCGATCCGTACGCAAGACAGATCTTAACTAGTTAGAGTCCTAATAACTTTACAGAAGGTTTGAGGGTTATTCTCCAACTATGAAGGAGTTCTTACAATAAGAACAGTTCAGATATGAACTCCTTCATTGTCTAAGCTTGTGATTTTACAAGTAGTGGTTTAGATATATAGAGAAAGGGAACTATATCACTCTACATGTGAGAATGTAGATGATATGCCAACGCTTCTAATGTTCTTAGCAGAGTTTGCTTTGAATTTCTAGAGCTTGTGTGCTTGTATGCTTGTGTTCCCGTTGTTTTCAGGCATGGATGAAGGTCTCTTTTTTAGTCGTGCCTTGTGAATTAGATTCGTTGGAGGGAACCTAGACACGTGTCACAAGGCGACAAGCAGAGCAGTCTTCTTGCATTTTGAATTCCACTGTTGAGATTTTCTCTTTTTCATTGTTCAGGGGTTGACTGCAGCTTTTTCTCAAGACAAGTACGATACTGGCAGTTCCTCATTATTGAGGTCAACTGGTGGTTGAGGCATTTTCTAACTTCAATATGATTCTGAGTTGACTTTGTCTAATACCTCGAACACTTTACTGAAAAGTACTCTTGTTGGTCCCGAGATAAACGTTCAGGTGTAGAGGGGGAGGGGGGGGTGAATACACCTGAAAACTTTTCTCAACTTAAAACGCGAACAGTCCTTTTCAGGAAGATGCCGTACTTAACAGGTTCAGTAGACCAGATAAGCAGTTTTGAATCGCGTGGCAGAGTGACTGACTTTACTGAAGCCTGCTAGCTGACTTAGGTCAGAATTCAGTACCGTTCTGCTGAAGTTCAGTAGGGTGCGGAAATGTGTAGGCCCAAATTCAGTTGAGTTAGAAAACGTTTTTAAGAAAACTGTTTCAGTATATTAGTGCAATCTTTCAAGCTTTGCTGAAACTCAGTTGAATGATTTTGAAAGATATTTTCAGTATGAACAGTAATCAATGCAACAGTAAAAACACAAAACACAAGCAATTTTAAAGTGGTTCGGATCCAACAATCCTACGTCTACTGTCCCGAAAAGATCAGGAGGCTATTTTATTATACTGAGTTAGTCTCAGTCATTGTGCACTGGACAAACATTGGTCTTGAGATTTATACTGAGCAACTCTCAATTTACAAGGTATCAAACTTAAGTGATTGACAAACTCTCCAACTATGAAGGAGTCCTTTACAATAAGGATCAATTCGAAGATGAACTCCTTCATTCTAAGCTATAGATATGGTCTGCTGAGCTTAAGTTAGAGGGAAGGGAACGAGAAAGTGGCTTCTAGAGCGACAAACGATTAAGTATAAACTTTGGCTTCGTATTCAGTCGCTTGGATACTAGAGGCTTATGATCTGATTCAGCTGGTTCCCTTTGAGCAAGTATGTCGCCTTTCGCTGGAAATAACTTTATGAAGTTCTTGCGGAAAGCTTAAGTCGATACTGAGTTGCTCGTAAATGCTCATGTGTTCTTATATGTGTCGTGAGCTTCAATTTGAAATCTTCCCTCTATTTATAGAGCAGAGACATGGATAGATCCGTTGGAGATGACGATCCATGTGTCTATCTCTTTTGGGTAGCTAACGGCTCTTTCAAAGTATGGTAACAGAGTCATTTCCCTCCATTTCTGGAAAGTTGTTGACTTGCAGCTTTAATCAGAAAGTAGACAGTTGGCTGCTTGTCATTGGTCGAGGCTGAAGAAAGTAGGTGAGACAAACAGACTTCAAGGTAGATCTGAAGCTGACTTCTCTATACCTCGTATGACTCTGCTGATTTGATTTATGAGATTTCCTAACATAAAGAAGATTATCTGGCCGTTGCTGAGTCTGATCTATGTTCAGTAGCATACTCCTGCTGAGTTCAGCTCTACTGAAGATCAACTCTGAGTTCAGTGAACTACTCTTGCTGAGTTCAATTCCACTGACTCCTTTAAGTATCTTGCTCTGCTTGAGTCCAAGACTACTGAGTCTTCCTCTCATGGTACTGAGGCTGATAGTCTGCTGAAGAACCAGCGGACAGAACTGAATGCCTGAACCATGTCGAAGGGTGTCTACTGCGTCTCAGAGATAGAATAAACAAATATAACTGAATGGTTCATCAGTCAAAGTAAGGTTTTAGGATCTTGAAATCTACTGAGCACTAGGCTACTGAATCATCTCCCAACAATTTCCCCCTATTTGATGATGCCAAAACCTAACACTACAAACTTTCAGAAACAAACTCCTTACAATTATTACAAGTAGAATCAGTGTAGTTGTTCTTCAAGTTCTAGACTACTGAGGGAGTATAGGGAAGAAATATCAGAACCTATACAGAACTCTAACAACAATTTCCCCCCTTTCTAACAACATTTTCCCCCAATCAATCTATCAAACAATCTATCAATCTAAGTAAAAACAACTAGACACAAATATATATATTCAGTGAGTGTGTGAGTCAGTAATCACTTAGGTGATTCTGAATGTTAAGCATAAATAACAAGGCCATGAACAATAAGGTATTGTCAGGGCCGAACAACAATGATGTCTTATATATATCAGAAAGTTCAGTACATTACATCAACTTGCTATTCTAGAGAACAGAAAATAAGATACAAGAAGTTATCAGCTATTTCCTGAACTGTTGGATCCGCTCTTTAAAGTCTCTAGACTTCTCTTCAGGCAGCGGCAATCCGTACATTCTATATGTATCTCTTCTCAGCTTTTGTATCTGCACCATGTCAGCACGATGAGTCTCATCAAGATCATTGGCTTGAACTGCACTTCTGACCTATCCTTCAATAACACCAATATGTAAGGATCCATCGAGCTTCAGTGGAGGGGGAAGAGGTCTAGGAGATGGGACTCTTACATCTATCTTCTCAGCTAGGGCCTTCTGAACTCTTGTATATATTTCTAGATCACTCTTCAGAAGCCACTAAGCAAAAGCTATCGTCTTATGCATGTCAGGCCAATATCTCCAGATTTAGTACCTCTTAATGAAATATGTTTTAAGTGTCTCCCACCTCTGAGTTCGCTCCCATGGTATCCATGTATCGATTCTGGGCCATATATGTATCTTGAGATCAGTGGGCTTCCTGAGTCTTCTGTACTTGTAAGGAATTTCAGCCTTCTCAAAACCCTTTCTCTTGCCTCTTTCTCATCTTTGAGTCTTAGACCTTCTAGGTCAGCGAGTCTGAGCCTTTCTCTTGCTTCACTTATCTGCCTGGCTTCAGCTTCTCTATCTAGATACCTTTCCATCTGATCCCATATCTCTTTCATTTCTTTCTCTTGATCTTTTGAAGGGGCATAGGATGGAATGTGCTCTTGCTCTTCTTCTGAATCAGCAGGTGTTGGTGATTTTGATTTTGATCCACCTTGCTGACCAGACTGTTGCTGCTGCTGCTGCTTCAGATTTATAGGGGGTTGCCTTGTACCAGGCTTCCTTCCCCTTTGAACCTTAGTTTTGCCTTTGGCTGGCTATTTCTTAGGCTTGTTGGCAGCCTCTGCCTAGGCTATCTCCCTTGCAAGCTTTTCATCAGCTTCAATTTGGGCTCTTTCCTCAGGAGATATGAACCTTCTGGTTCCTTTCTTAGGTGGAGTAAGGAGTTTCAGAATTTTCTTCCCTTTCCCCGGTACTGGAGGAGGTAGAGGAACTTCCTCATCTTCAGAATCCTCCTCAGCATATTCAGCAACCTCCTTTATGACTTCGCTAGAAGTCTGGGTTGCTGAATCTTTAGGTCCTGAGCCACTTGGACCGGTCTCAGCAGGCACTACAGCTCCAGCTACTGAGACACCCTGGGCCTGAACTTGATCTTGGGGATCAGTGGAAGCAGATTGCTGAGTCTTAGTTGCTCCCTTCACTGTCCTGATTCCCCTTGGTGCCCTTGGTATCCTTTCCCTTTCCCCTTTTTTGGCATCAGCAAATGGGTCGGGGTAGGAACCCGCACCTTCTTATTCGATGTCATAATCGGAGGCCGGCTTATCCAAGGCTGCCTGAAGTTTTGTGAGGTTTTCATGGATTTCATTCCTCTCATCAGTAAGTTCTTCTCCATACTTCTTATGGGAATTCTCCACCACAGTCTGAATAGATTGTAACTTCTGATCTGTCTTATCTTCCATAGTCTTCTGAATATTCTGGAGTCTGAGCTCTGCGGCCTGACTCATGGAAGATATAGATTCGAGCATAAGGCGACTTGGGCCGCCTTGTATTCTTCAAGAAGTTTGGCCTGTGCAGCTTCCATCAGCTTTTGTTGCCTTTCAAACTCGGCTCTCTGAGTGGCTAAGGCATCTATCAAGATAGTAGAGAAGTCCGGAGCTGGACTGTTCTGAATAGATGTTGCAGAAGAAAATACGATGGCTTCCTTGAAAGGAAGGCTTCCAGCCCTGAAGCCCTTAGAGCGTCGAAGATATCCTCCATGAAATCCATCTCACACGCATTGAATTCCATTATCGACTCACACCATACGCGGTCTTTCTCTAGGATTTCTTGCATATTAACTGGCGTGATGACTGTTCCTATCATTATTTAATCTGCAAAAGAAAGTATCAGTATCGAAGAAGGAATATTAACAAGAAACATATACGATACTGAATAAGCATGAAATTTACCAAAGTATTTTCTGAGATGTTTTGAGAGATGTTTGCAAAGGAGTGAAATGCTTTTTCTCAGAAAATTTTCTAGGGTAAGAGTTGCAGAGTAAAATGGCAGTTTCTAACTTTGAACGTGTTTTATATATGATCAAGAAGATAAACAATTATTAATCCACGGTTCAATTTAAATCTGCTTTATGAGATAGACGACTAAGATTTAATGTTATAAAATAGGCAATGATCAACTTAGCCGCCTAAGTCAAATTACAGTTGTATATAGCCAAAGAAGTGACTTGATTAGACATGCATTTAATGCGCAGCAGAGTTCAGCATGCTTAACATAGAATGTCGTGTATTAAATGTAAACCGTTATATTAAATGACATTTTCTAAGGCATTGAATACGAAGTTGAATCTGAATTATTAATGCACAGAATATTTCATTGGCTATTGAGTAGAGATACGCAAACCTGTCAGCTGAACATCGTAGTCAGCTGATACCTCGTGTAGATGGTTGCTGAGTCTCTATATATTGAACAAGTTCAATACTGAGAGTGAACATTCCCCCTTACTAAATGCTCCGCTCCTGAATCCACTTATTGACTGGAGTCAATAGGGTCCAACAGACCTAGCTCTACTCAAAGTTCTCTGAATCTTGCTTCAGCTAGAGGCTTGGTCAGAATATCTGCCATTTGATGGTCAGTATGGATCTTCTCCATCCTGATATCCTTCTTTTCGACATGATCATGAATGAAATGGTGTCTGATGTCCACGTGCTTGCATCTAGTATGAAGTACAGGGTTCTAAGTGATTGCAATCACACTAGAGCTGTCGCAGAAGATCGGCACTTCATTCTAAATGACGCCATAGTCGCGTAGCTGCTGTCTCAACCAAAGGATTTGGGAGCAGCAACTTCCGGCAGCCATGTATTCAGCTTCAGTAGTTGACGTCGCTACTGAATGCTGTTTCTTTGAAAACCATGAAATCAACTTACTGCCAAGGAACTGACAAGTTCCAGAAGTTGACTTTTGGTCAATCCTACGTCCTGCATAGTCAGCATCAGAATAACCAGTTAGTTCAATATTATCATCTGCTGGATACCATAAACCCGTGTCAGGTGTTCCTCTGAGATAGCGGAGAATCTTCTTTGCTGAGTCCATGTGACTCTGCTTAGGATTCGCCTGAAATCGAGCGCAGACACCTACATCATAAGTTATGTCAGGTCGAGTAGCAGTTAGATATAATAATGAACCAATAATAGCACGAAATTCGAGTATGGTCTCATCGATACCCCCTCTTTATCAAGATCAATTTTCATATTCGTGTTCATCGGGATCTTGATTGGTTTGCCGGATGTGCAACCGAATTTTTTGATGAGGTCTCGACTGTATTTGCCTTGATTGATGAATGTTCCCTTCTCAGATTATTTGACTTGAAAGCCGAGGAAATAATTCATCTCTCCCATCATTGACATCTCGAATTTATCCTTCATCATTTTCTCAAACTGTTGACACATGATGACGTTCTTCGATCCGAATATTATGTCATCTACGTAGATCTGCACAAGTAAGATATCGTCTTCAAGTCGAATGATGAATAATGTGCGGTCTATTGTGCCCTTTTGAAAACCTTTCTGAATAAGAAACTCAGACAGGGTATCGTACCAAGCTATGGGTGCTTGTTTTAACCCATACAGAGCCTTTCTGAGTCTATAAACCTGATGTCCCTGCTGAAAGCCGGGAGGCTGTTCTACATAAACTTCTTCTTTCAGCACGGCGTTCAAGAACGCAGACTTCACATCCATTTGATAAACTATGAATCGCTGATGTGTTGCGTAGGCTAGGAATAGTCTGATTGCCTCCAATCTTGCAACTGGAGCGAAAGTTTCGTCGAAATCTATTCCTTCAGCTTGACAGTAGCCCTTTACCACGAGTCTCGCTTTGTTCCTTACTATAACGTTTTTTTCATCTCGCTTGTTGTTGAAGACCCATTTAGTTCCAATCACATGTTGATACCGGGGTCTGTCAAGAAGCTCCTATACTTCGTTTCTCGTGAACTGGTTCAGCTCCTCCTGCATAGCTATGATCCAATCAGCATCCTTGAGTGCGTCCTCAACTGACTGAGGTTCTTCAGTAGACAAGAAGCAGGAATATAATGCGCTTTCTCCCTAACAAAATCTGGATCTTGTCTTTACACTAGCTGAAGGATCTCCAATAATCAAGTCAGAAGTGTGAGCGTCCAGCCACGATCGACGATGTTTCAACTCATCATCTGAGATTTGTTCAACACAGATAGTAGGTGAGTTAGGCATTTCAGTTGTACTATTATGAGAATGAAGTAATTCAGTTACGAGAGTGGGGTCTACTGAGTCACCAGTTTCAGGGGCATTTAGCTCATGAACTGCAGTTGT
This sequence comes from Lavandula angustifolia, assembly GCA_028984105.1. Taxonomy (NCBI): domain Eukaryota; kingdom Viridiplantae; phylum Streptophyta; class Magnoliopsida; order Lamiales; family Lamiaceae; genus Lavandula; species Lavandula angustifolia. The sequence goes on along the minus strand of CM054803.1, from coordinate 22,577,205 downwards.
TCCCCTTGAATTATTAACCTCAGTAGAGGTCTCAGTTACCACTTGGGTTTCTTCATCGACCTAAGTTACTTGGGATTGACTATATTCAGTAGATATTCAATTGTCTTATCATCAGTTTCCTCTTCTGAATCATCATCCCAACACAGCTGGATCTTTTCAACTTTATCTTTTAGGCTCAGATCCTGTAGCTGCTTACTAATGTCCTCAGATTCTGATTTTGAGTTTATGCTCCTGTCTTCAGGAGCAAACTCATTAAAAACAACATGAGGGCTTTCCTCCACGCAAAGGGTCCGGTAGTTAAAAACTCTGAAGGCTTTGCTCACCAGGGAGTATCCTAAGAAGACTCCCTGGTCTGACTTGCTATCAAAAGTCTTTAACTGATCCTTCCCATTTTTGTGGATAAAGCACGAACACCCAAAAATATGGAAATAAGATATGAAAGGCTTCCTTCCGTTCCATAGTTCATATGGTGTCTTCTTAGGCTGCTTAGTCAGCATATGCAGTGTCAGTTGCTTCTGCCCAGAATTTGGTTGGGAGTCCTGAGTATGCGAGCAGGGTTCTTGCTGCTTTTTTGAGTGTTCTATTCTTCCTCTCAGCAACCCCGTTTTGTTGAGGTGTGCGCGTGGCAGACGTCTCATGCTCTATGCCTTCAGTTTTGTAGAACTCCTCCACCATCGAATTTAGGAACTCAGTTCCTCTGTCTGAACGTATCTTTATAATCTTGGTGTTCTTTTCGACACTGAGCTTTTTCAGAAGCGTATGCAACTCTGTTTTGACATCAGACTTGTTGGCAATAAATATGACCCATGTGTAGCGCGAGTAGTCATCAATGACCACTAAAGCATACTTTTTGCCTCTGATCGTCACAGGAGAAACTAGATTGAATAAATCCATATGTAGCAGCTGAAGGATTCCATCCGTGGAAGGCGATGGAACAAGTGGATTTTGCTTCTTTGTTTGCTTTCCCTTCAGATATGCTTCACACTGAGTGTCTTTGCTGAATACTTCATTCGGCAGTCCTCTTGCTAGAGCGTTTCTAGCTAGCTTGTTGAGCGTCTTGAAGTTGAGATGGTTAAGTCTTCTGTGCCAGAGCCACCCCGTTACGTTGTCGTTCTTCGCCAACAAACAAGCTTCGAGGTTCACCTGAGTTCTAGTCAGTACGTAGATGTTCTTTTTTGCGCGAACCCGATTGACTTTGTTTTCCTTGTAGATTTATCAATGACATCATAGAAACCGGCGTCAAAAATCACTCTATTCGAGGTTATCACAAAATTGACTAACGAGAGAGAAGATTATCTTTGAAGTCCTTCAACATATGATACTCTTGGAACTGTGGCGGTTCCAATGTTGAGTGTTCCATAGCCTCTGGTATAACCTTTTGTGTTGTCTCCAAACTCGATTTTGGGTCCTTCTTCAGTAGTATAATTCTTCAGTAGATCCTTCTGGTATGCCATATGTCTTGAGCATCTGCTGTCCATATACCAAGGATCCTTGTGCACCTGCAAAACAGAATTATATTCAGGTACCCTTTATTTTTTATTTTGGGTCCTTAGATGTTAGTTTTGGAAACTCAAATCTGTCTCACGACCCTGGTGGTCTCTGAAAGTTTCTTTCCACTCTGATCAACATGCTTGACAACTGGACTGGTCGATGCTAACTTCTGAAGCTTCACAGGTTCAGGAATCCTGATCTTCTGAATTGGTGGACTGCTGACGTTTGCCTTCTGAACGGCTTTCTTCTTCCATCTCTGACATTTGGATCCTCTTCTGACTATAGGATCATAGTAATATGACCCATATCGAGCTGGATGTGTCTGCTGTGGAGGTCCATACTGATCAGCCCATTTAACTCTGTTGGTTCCCCCTTGACTTAACTGGGGTGATTTTGAGCTAATGTTCTTGTCATAATGCTGATAGCTGGGATGAGGTGCCTTCATCTTCTGTTTGTTCTTAGCTAGGGGGTTCAGGATCTCAGCGTTGATAGTATCCCCTTGAACAAATCTATCAGCTAGTCGGTTCTCTGAGCGTACGGGGGCAGATGAGGAGGCTCCATGACTGAATCCAAGTCCCTCCTTGCAGTGCTTAGGCTTGATGCTGGCTAGCATTGCCTCAAGCTTCTTTTCAGCGCCCATGTATCGCTCTGTCATCAGATTCCTCCAGACATCTGCACCTGAAATAGTGTCGTGTGTGCATTGTGAAGAGGAGTTAAATAGGGCGTGAGAGTTTACCTCATTCTCTTCTCCTGCCATGAGACACTTTTCAACATCTTCTTCAAGCTCTACGGCCATGAATACCGCTTCATCATCTGATGAATCCATGAAGGAGTTGACTTCATCTGAGTCGTCTGAGAGTTCACCGGCAATATACGCTTGACGCTTCTTGATGAACTTCTCCTTTCGAGCTTTGCGTGCTGCCCTCTCAGCAGAATTGAGCTCAGGATAGTCATACTGATAGTGTCCTGGATTCTTGCAGTTGTAGCAGGTGGTCACTCTTTCTTCTTTGCTCACTATCTTTCGACTGAGCTGAGTCTTCATGTTTCCTGCAATCAGAACTATGCGATTCAGGAGTGCGCTTGGGTGTATATTCAGACTTACCCTTGGAGTCTCTAACGACTCTAGAGAGTTTTCTGCGCCTCTCCTACTCCTTCTGATACTTCACGGCAAGCAGTGCGTATTTCTTAGCTAAGTTTCCTTCTTGTTGATCACTGAGTGAAGGCTCTGCCTTGCTAGACGCGGGAGCCGCTGTGCTGATTGATGCTTTGAAAGCATGGTCGATTTGAGTGTTAGCTTCAGGTCGCTGCTTCCTTTGGGGTAAACCGAACTCGAACTCCTCAGCTTTTAATTCTAAAAAGATACGGTCAGGAGAAACAATATCTAAGTCAGAATGTCTCAGTAAAGTAGCAAATGGAGTCCAATGTCCTTCCGGCAGTGCTCTCAATATTTTGAGATTCATTTCTCGGTTGAAGAACATCTTTCCCAGCCCGTTGATGGTGTTCATCAGATTCGTGAATCTAACATTAAGATCTTCAATCGTGTCACCAGGCATGAGAGACAGTCTCTCTAGCTTCTGAAGTTCCAGCGCCAGTTTGTTCGCTTTGATCTTCTGAGTCCCCCGACTCAGAAGCATTAGAGCATCCCAGAGTTCCTTCGCGGACTTGCAGTCATGAACTCTTCCGAGATAGGAATCACTCAGGGTGGTCGGTATGGTATTTCTAGCAACTCGATCTATGTTGTGAAGCTTCTTCTCCTCAGGGGTGAAGAGACTTCTATCTTTGGAGATCTTCTTCTCGGTCACCATGCCGCCTCCTTGTGCTGGATCCTGAGTTTCGACACTTTTAATCACGGGAACCATAGGTCCGTCCTCCAGTACCTCTATCATGCTGTCGTGGAGGGAAGTCAGATGTGCCTCCATTCTAACTCGCCATACCCCGTAGTTCTCTACTCTGAACATGGGTACCATCCTAATTCCTGACATATCAGACATTGTAAACTGTGATATGAATGAAGAATGATATGCAGTGAAAACGTTTTCTCGATCCGTTCAAGTAGACCAGTTTCAAAAAACAAGAGTCTTAGAGAACTCCTGCTCTGATACCAATTGCTGGTCCCGAGATAAACGTTCGGGTGTAGAGGGGGGGTGTGAATACACCTGAAAGCTTTTCTCAACTTAAAACGCGAACAGTCCTTTTCAGGAACATGTCGTACTGAACAGGTTCAGTAGACCAGATAAGTTAGGTCAGAATTCACTGAGGCAGTCCTTTTCTGAATCGCGTGGCAGAGTGACTGACTTCACTGAGGCCTTCTAGCTAACTTAGGTCAGAATTCAGTACCGTTCAGCTGAAGTTCAGTAGGGTGCGGAAATGTGTAGGCCCAAATTCAGTTGAGTTAGAAAATGTTTTTAAGAAAACTGTTTCAGTATATTAGTGCAATCTTTTAAGCTTTGTTGAAACTCAGTTGAATGATTTTGAAAGATATTTTCAGTATGAACAGTAATCAATGCAACAGTAAAAATAGAGCACAAGAACAAAAGCAATTTTCAAGTGGTTCGGATCCAACAATCCTACGACTACTATCCCGAAAAGATCAAGAGGCTATTTTATGATACTGAGTTAGTCTCAGTCGGTTTGTGCACTGGATAAACACTGTTCTTGAGATTTATACTGAGCAAGTCTCAGTTTACAAGGTATTAAACTTAAGTGTTGACAAACTCTCCAACTATGAAGGAGTCCTTTACAATAAGGATCAGTTCGAAGATGAACTCCTTCATTCTAAGCTATAGATATGGTCTGCTGAGCTTAGGTTAGAGGGAAGGGAATGAGAAAGTGGCATCTAGAGCGACGAACGGTTAAGTATAAACTTTGGGTTCATATTCAGTCGCTTGGATACTAGAGGCTTATGATCTGATTCAGCTCGGTTCCCTTTGAGAAAGTATGTCGCCTTTCGCTGGAAATAACTCTATGAAGTTCTTGCGGAAAGCTTAAGTCAATTCTGAGTTGCTCGTAAATGCTCGTGTGTTCTTGTCTGTGTCGTGAGATTTAATTTGAAATCTTCCCTCTATTTATAGAGTTGAGACATGGATAGATCCGTTGGGGATGACAATCCATGTGTCTCTCTCTTTTGGGTAGCTAACGGCTCTTTCAAAGTATGGTGACAGAGTCCTTTGCCTCCATTTCTGGAAAGTTGTTGACTTGCAGCTTTAATCAGAAAGTAGACAGCTGGCTGCTTGTCATTGGTCGAGGCTGAAGAAAGTAGGTGAGACAAACAGACTTCAAGGTAGATCTGAAGCTGACTTCCTTATACCTCGTATGACTCTGCTGATTTGACTTATGAGATTTCCTAATAGTCAGAAGATTGTCTGGTCGTTGTTAAGTCTGATCTATGTTCAGTAGCATACTCCTGCTGAGTTCAGCTCTACTGAACTACTCCTGCTGAGTTCAATTCCACTGACTCCTTTCAGTATACTGTTCCTGTTGAGTCCAGTACTACTGAGTCTTCCTTTCATGGTATTGAGGCTGATAGTCTGCTGAAGAACCAACGGACAGAACTGAATGCCTGAACCATGTCGAAGGGTGTCTACTGAGTCTGAAACTCTCAGAGACAGAATAAACAAATACAACTGAATGGTTCATTAGTCAAAGTAGGGTTTTGGGATCTTCAAATCTACTGAGCACTAGGCTACTGAATCATCTCCCAACAACTCTACTGACATTCTTCAACCTCTTTAATAGTTGACCGTTGCTTCTTCTAAACTTCTGAAGATAATTATCTTCATGATTCATTTTTTTTAATCGAAAGGCATGATTGCATATGTATGAGAATGGAGCCTCATAAATCTTTAAACAACCTCCAAAGCGTCAAACTCCATAGTCTTCCCTTTCGGATGTTGTTGACTAACAACATTAAACATTTTCAAAGCTCTCCCATTCTCGACTCGAACATAGAAGAAAAACTCCATGACATAAGCTGGAATCAGAAGTGATGAAGCGCTTCAAAGATGAACGCTTCAATTTCTAGAACAGCAAGTCCATTAAGTCTACAATGCTAGCGTTGAATATAAACGGAGAGTCATAGACGAGTTGTGGGCAGAGTTCGACCTCGTTCTCCAGCATGAAGATGGAAGGTCTCGCAGTGATATTCAAGGGTTGCACTTTTGGTGCCATGCATGGAAAAAAAATCCGCAAAACAGATGTTAGAACCTTGAAAATAGACTAAGTTAGTAGTAATCAAACACGAAAATACCTTTGACTTAAAGAGAGAAAGAAAGAGATATATTCGTTAATGGCAGTTAGAAAATACACAGAGAGGGAATAAGAAAACTGTATATGAAACTGAATAATCGAAAATAGCGGAAGGGAAGAGTATTTAAATCGCCATAATTTTAATCAATGGTTGAGATTGAATCATATAATCAAAGTTCGGTAGCGTAGATTCAGACTTATTCAAACAGAAAAAGATTACAGGGTTGGTTTTTTTAAAAAGGTGCATTTTTATATAATATAAATGGGTGGAGTATTAAATGTAATAAGATGTGCGTTAAATGCGGGTGACACAATCAAAAGGAATGTCTGCGTTAAATAAAAATGAGAAATACTGACTTTATCGAGTTTTAGAAATACTGACTTTATCGAGTTTCACTTTTGTTCCCCCTTAATTAATGCTTGATAGCTTGTTCACTTGGATCTAGTAAGCCTAGTTCCATGGAGAGCTTGAGGAACCTTAACTCAGGTTGAGGTTTGGTGAGAACATCAACTCGTTAATATTCACTTTCTATTTTCTCTAGTCTAATATATCCATTTTTAGCAGGATCTCATATGAAGTGGATTATGTCCACGTTCTTACATCTCGTATGATGCACTGGATTTTGTGTAATTGAGATGGTACTAGAATTATCACAGAAAATGGAACTTCAGTCGTCGTCACTTGAAAATCTTCGAGTTATTGCTTTAGCATTAGAATATGAGAATAGCGGCTTCTAGCAACCATGTACTCAGCTTAAGTGGTTGACATTCCGACTGAGTTTTGTTTCTTCGAAAATCATGACATCAGCTTGCTTCCGAGAAACTGACATGTTCCTAAAGTTTACTATTGTTGGGAGATGATTCAGTAGTTCCACAAATTGTTGGAAGACAACTCAGTAGCCTAGTGCTCTGAAGATTTGAAGATCCCAAAACCCTACTTTGATTGATGAACCTTTCTGTTGTAATTTATTGTTCTGTCTCTGAGAGTTACAAACTCAGTAGACACTCTTCGTTTTGGTTCAGGCGCTCAACAGATTATCAGCCTCAGTACCATAAGAAGAAGACTCAGTAGTACTAGACTCAGCAGGAGCAGTATACTGAAAGGAGTCAGTAGAATTGAACTCAGCAGAAGTAGTTCACTGAACTCAGAGTTGATCTTCAGTAGAGTTGACTCAGCAGGAGTATGCTACTGAATATAGATCAGACTCAGCGACGGCTGGACATTCTTCTGACTGCCAGGATTTATTAAGTCAAATCAGCAGAGTCATACGAGGTATATAGAAGTCAGCTTCAGATCGACCTTGAAGTCTGTTCTGTCTCACCTACTTTCTTCAGCCTCGACCTTTGATGAGCGGCCAGTTGTCTACTTTCTGATTAAAGCTGCAAGTCAACAACTTTCCAGAAATTGAGGGAAAGGACTCTGCCACCATCTTTGAAAGAACCGTTAGCTACCTAAAAGAGAGAGACACATGGATCTTCGTCTCCAACGGATCTATCCACGTCTCTGCTCTATAAATAGAGGGAAGATTTCAAATTGAAGCTCACGACACATATAAGAACACATGAGCATTTACGAGCAACTCAGTATCGACTTAAGCTTTCCGCAAGAACTTCAAAGGGTAATCTCTAGCGAAAGGCGACATACTTGCTCATAGGGAACCAAGCTGAACGAGATCATAAAGCCTCTAGTATCAAAGCGACTGAATAAGAACCCAAGTCTATACTTAACCGTTCGTCGCTCTAGAAGCCACTTTCTCGTTCCTAATCCCTCTAACCTAAGCTCAACAAATCTTATCCATAGCTTAGACGAAGGAGTTCATATCTGAACTGATCCTTATTGTAAAGGACTCCTTCATAGTTGGAGAGTTTGTCAAACACTTTAGTTTGATACCTTGTAAACTGAGACTTGCTCAGTATAAATCTCAAGACCAGTGTTTGTCCAGTGTACAAACCGACTGAGACTATCTCAGTATAATAAAAAGCTTCCTAATCTTTCAGGACCGTGGACGTAGGATTGTTGGATCCGAACAACTTTAAAATTGCTTGTGTTTTGTCGTTTTACTGTTGCATTGATTACTGTTCATACTGAAAATATTTCTAAAATCATTCAACTGAGTTTCAACAAAGCTTAATCGATCACACTAATATACTGAAACTGTTTTCTTTAAACGTTTTCTAACTCAACTGAATTTGGGCCTACACATTTCCGCACTTACTGAACTTTAGCTGAACGGTACTGAATTCTGACTCAAGTCAGCTAGCAGGCCTCAGTGAAGTCAGTCACTCTGCCACACGATTCAGAACAACTTATTTTGTCTACTGAACTTGTTCAGTACGGCACTCTCCTGAAAAGGACTGTTCGCGTTTAAAGTTGAGGTTTTTTTTCCAGGTGTATTCATCCCCCCCCCTCTACACCTGAACGTTTAGTCTCGGGACCAACAAATGGTATCAGAGCTAGAGTTCTCTAAGACTCTTGTTATTCTGAAACTGGTCTACTTGAACGGATCCAGAAAATGTTTTCACTGCATATCATTCTTCAAGCATTTCATTATCTACTAAGTCTGATGTGTCAGGATTCAGGATGGTACCCATGTTCTCAGTAGAGAACTACGGGGTATAACGAGTTAGAATGGAGGCACAACTGACTTCCCTCCACAACAGCATGACAGAGGTACTGGAGGACAGACCTATCGTTCATATGGTTGATAGTGTCGTAAGTCAGGACCCAGCAGAAGGAGGAGGCATGGTGACTCAGGACCCATCACAAGTCTCTTCACCCCTGAGGAGAAGAAGCTTCACAACTTAGACCGGGTCGCCAGAAACGCCATACTGACCACCCTGAGCGATTCTTATCTCGGGAGAGTTCAGGACTGCAAGTCCGCGAAGGAACTCTGGGATGCTCTAGCGCTACTGAGTCGGGGGACTCAGAAGATCAAAGCGAACAACCGGCGCCGGAACTTCGAAGCTGGAGAGACTATCTCTCATGCCTGGTGACTCCATTGAAGATCTTAACGTCAGATTCACGGATCTGATGAACACCATCAATGTGCTGGGAAAGATGTTCTCCAACCGAGAAATGAATCTCAAGATTTTGAGGGCACTACCAGACGGTCATTGGACTCCCTTTGCTACTTTACTGAGACATTCTGATTTAGATATTGTTACTCCTAACCATATCAGAACATAAAGCTGAGCAGTTCGAGTTTGGTCTACCTCAAAGGAAGCAACGAGCTGAAGCTGACACCCAAATCGACCATGCTTTCAAAGCATCAGTCAGCACGGTGGCTCCAGCGTTTAGCAAGGCTGAACCTTCACTCAGTGACATACAAGAAGGAAACCTGGCCAAGAAGTACGCATTTCTTGTCATAAAGTATCAGAAGGAGAAGGAGAGGCGCAGAAAACTCTCGAGAGTCGTCAGAGACTCCAAGGTAAGTCTGAGTATACACCTAAGCGCACTCCTGACTCACATACTTCTGACTGCAGGAAACAGGAGGACTTAGCTCAGTCGAAAGACAGCGAGAGCAAAGAAGAGAGAGTCACTAGTTGTTACAACTGCAAGAAGCCAAGACATTATCAGTATGATTGTCCTGAGCTCAGTACTGCTGAGAGAGCAGCACGCAAAGCTCGAAGGGAGAAGTTCATCAAGAAGCGTCAAGCATATATAGCTGGTGAACTCTGAGACGACTCAGATGGAGTCGATTCCTTCATGGATTCATCAGACGATGAAGCGGTATTCATGGCTGTAGAGCTTGAAGAAGACGCTGAAAAGTATCTCATGGCAGGAGAAGAGGATAATGTAAACTCACACGCTCCATTTAACTCCTCTTCACACTGCAGGAGAAGAAAGCCGTGTAGAAGGCATAGGTCAGTAGTCTACCAATTCAGAAGATCAGGACTCCTGAACCTGAGAAGCCTCAGAAGTGAGCATCGACCAGTCCAGTGGTCAAGTATGTTGATCAAAGTGGGAAGAAACTGTCTGAGACCACCAGGGTCGTGAGACAGATCTGGGTTTCTAAAACTAACATCTAAGGACCAAAAATAAAAAATAAAGGGTACCTAAATATAATTCTGTTTTGCAGGTGCACAAGGACCCTTGGTATGTGGACAGCAGATGCTCAAGACATATGACATACTAGAAGGACCTACTGAAGAATTATACTACTGAAGAAGGACCCCGAATCGAGTTTGGAGACAACGCAAAAGGCTATACCAGAGGCTATGGAACACTCAGCATTGGAACCGCCACAGTTCCAAGCGTATCATTTGTTGAAGGACTTCATCATAATCTTCTCTCTGTTAGTCAATTTTATGATAACTCGAATAGAGTGATTTTTTACGCTGGTTTCTGTGATGTCATTGACAAATCTACAGGAAAAACAATGTTATCAGGTTCGCGCAAAAAGAATATCTATGTACCTGACTGGAATCAGCTGAACCTGAAGCTTGTTTGTTGGCAAAAAACGACAACAGAACGGGGTGGCTCTGGCACAGAAGACTCAACCATCTCAACTTCAAGACGATCAACAACCTAGCTAGAAATGCTCAAGCAAGAGGACTGCCGAATGAAGTATTCAACAAAGACACTCATTGTGAAGCATGTCTGAAGGGAAAGAAAACAAGGAATCAAAATCCACATGTTCCATCTCCTTCCACTGATGGAATCCTTCAACTGCTACATATGAATTTATTCGGTCCAGTCTCTCCGGTGACGATCAGAAGCAAAAAGTATGCTTTAGTGGTCATTGATGACTACTCGCGCTACACATGGGTCATATTTATTGACAACATATCTGACGTCAAAACAGAGTTACATACGCTTCTGAAAAAGCTCACTGTCGAGAAAAACACCAAGATTATAAAGATACGTTCAGACAGAGGATGAGTTCCTAAATTCGATGGTGGAGGAGTTAGCTGAAGGCATAGAGCATGAGACGTCTACCGCGCGCGCGCCTCAACAAAATGGGGTTGTTGAATGGAAGAATAGAACACTCAAAGAAGCAGCAAGAACCTGCTCGCAAACTCAGGACTCCCAACCAAATTCTGGGCAGAAGCAACTGACACTGCATGTTACACTCAGAACAGATCTCTACTGACTAAGAAGCATAAGAAGACACCATATGAATTATGGAACGGAAGGAAGCCTTCTCAATCTTATTTCCATATTTTTGGGTGTTTGTGCTTTATTCACAATAATGGGAAGGATCAGTTAAAGACTTTTGATAGCATGTCAGACCGGGGAGTCTTCTTAGGATACTCCCGGGTCAGCAAAGCCTTCTGAGTTTTTAACTACCGGACCCTTTGCGTGGAGGAAAGCCCTCATGTTGTTTTTAATGAGTTTGCTACTGAAGACAGGAGCAGGTACTCTAAATCAGAATCTAAGGACATCAGTAAGCAACTACAGGATCTGAGCCTGAAAGATAAAGTTGAAAAGATCCAACTGTGTTGGGATGATGATTCAGAAGAGGAAACTGAAGATAAGACACTGAATCTCAGCCAGCAGCAGAAGTAGCTGAACATATTGACTCTACTGAACAGAGTCAATCCCAGGTAACTCAGGTCGATGAAGAAACCCAAGTGGTAACTAAGACCTCTACTGAGGATAATAATTCAGGGGGAACAAATGAAGTTCTTGAGCTAAATGCCCCGAACCCGGTGACCGAGTAGACCCAACTCTAGTAACTGAATTGCTTCAATCTCAGAATAGTACAACTGAAATGCCTAACTCACCTACTATCTGTGTTGAACAAATTTCAGATGAAGAGTTGAAACATCGTAAATCGTGGCTGGACGCTCACACTTCTGATTTGATTATTGGAGATCCTTCAACAAGCGTAAAGACAAGATCCAGATTCTGTCAGGAAGAAAGCGCATTATATTTCTGCTTCTTGTCTACTGAAGAAACTCAATCAGTTGAGGATGCACTCAAGGATGTTGATTGGATCGTAGCTATGCAGGAGGAGCTGAATCAGTTCACAAGAAACGAAGTATGGGAGATTGTTGATAGACCCCGACATCAACATGTGATTGGAACTAAATGGGTCTTCAAGAACAAGCGAGATGAAAACAACGTTATAGTAAGGAAAAAAGCAAGACTCGTGGCAAAAGGCTATTGTCAAGCTGAAGGGATTGATTTCGACGAAACTTTCGCTCCAGTTGCAAGAGTGGAGGTAATCAGACTATTCCTAGCCTACGCAACACATCAGCGATTTAGAGTCTATCAAATGGATGTGAAGTTTGCGTTCTTGAACGGCGTGCTGAAAGAAGAAGTCTATGTGGAACAGCATCCCGGCTTTCAGTAGGGACATCAGGTCTATAGACTCAGAAAGGCTTTGTACGGGTTAAAACAAGCACCCAGGACTTGGTACGATACCCTGTCTGAGTTTCTTCTTCAGAAAGGTGTTCAGAATGGCACAATAGACCGCACATTATTCAGCATTCGACTGGAAGATGACATCCTACTTGTGCAGATCTATGTAGATGATATAATCTTCGGATCGAAGAACGTCATCATGTGTCAGCAATTTGAGAAAATGATGAAGGATAAGTTCGAGATGTCAATGATCGGAGAGATGAATTATTTCCTTGGCTTTCAAGTCAAATAATCTGAGAAGGGAACGTTCATCAGTCAAGGCAAATACACTCGAGACATCATCAAGATGTTTGGTTGCACATCCAGCAAACCAATCAAGATCCCAATGAACACGAACATAAATATTGGTCTTCATAAAGAGGGAGTATCAGTAGACCATACTGAATTTCTGCTATTATTAGTTCATTATTATATCTAACTGCTACCCGACCTGACATAACTTATGTTGTAGGTGTCTGCGCTCGATTTCAGTCGAATCCCAAGCAGAGTCACATGGACTCAGCAAAGAAGATTCTCCGCTATCTCAGAGGAACACCTGACATGGGTTTATAATATCCAGTAGATGATAATATTGAACTAACTGGTTATTCTGATGCTGACTATGCACGATGTAGAATTGAACGAAAGTCAACTTTTGGAATTTGTCAGTTCCTTGGCAGTAAGCTGATTTCGTGGTTTTCAAAGAAACAACATTCAGTAGCGACGTCAACTACTGAAGCTGAATATATAGCTGCCGGAAGTTGCTGCGCCCAAATCCTTTGGCTGAGATAGGAGCTACGCGACTATGATGTCATTCAGAATGAAGTACCGATCTTCTGCGACAGCTCCAATGCGATTACAATCACTCAGAACCCTATACTTCATACTAGATGATAGCACGTGGACATCAGACACCACTTCATTCGTGATCATGTCGAAAAGAAGGATATCAGAATGGAGAAGATCCATACTGACTATCAAAGGGCAGATATTCTGACCAAGCCTCTAGCTGAAGCCAGATTCAGAGAACTTTCAGTAGAGCTAGGTCTGCTGGACCCTACTGACTCCAGTCAGTAAGTGGATTCAGGAGAGGAGCATTCAGCAAGGGGGAATGTTCACTCTCGCATCGAATAAATTCGATGACGTAGAGACTCGGCAACCATCTACACGAGGTATCGCCGACTACGATGTTCAGCTGACAGGTTTGCGTGTCTCTACTCAGTAGCCAATGAAATATTCTGTGCATTTATGATTCAGATTCAGCTTCGTATTCAATGCCTTAGAAAATGTCATTTAATATAACAGTTTACATTAAATACACGATATTCTATGTAAAGCATGCTGAACTCCGCGGCGCATTAAATGCATGTCATATCAAGTTTCTTCTTTGGCTAGTTACAACTGTATTTTGACTTAGGCGGCTAAATTGATCATTACCTATTTTACAACATTAAATCCTAGCCGTCCATCTCATAAAGCAGATTTAAACTGAACCGTGGATTTTTAACTGTTCATCTTCTTTAACATATAAAAACACGTTAAAAGTTTAGAAACCGCTTTTTTCACTCTGCAAATTTCACAACCCTAGTTTTCTGAGAAAAAGCTTTCGTCTACTTGCAAACTTATTTTCAAATATCTCAGAAAAACTTTGGTAAATCTTTAATGATCATTCAGCATCGTATATGATATTTTTAATACTTTTCATTCGATACTGATATCTTTTCGTTTGCAGAATATTACATCATGGCAGGATCATACGTTAGTGTTCCCTTGGATGTGCAAGAGATCCTAGAGAAGGATCGAGTCTGGTGTGAACCGATGATGGAGTTCGATGCCTGCGATCTCGACTTCATGGAAGAGATCTTTGATGCGCTCAGAGCGACAGGCTTGGAGGGTTTTCTGTCAAGGAAGCCATCGCACTTCCTCCCGCGCCAAATTGCTGAGTTGTAGTTGAACTCAGAGTCTGTTGAAGGAGACATTAGATGCAGATTCGTCACTCATACGATTGGAGACCCCTCTCATGCTGTTTCAGAAATCAAGACGATGTCCATTAAGGAAGCTCTTCAGCGTAGCTTCAAACTTCCAAATGAGGGATTCAGTACCGTGGGATACAAAGATGACCTTATGGATGAGTACTTAGAGACTTTCTACGGGAAGCCTACAACATTCAGAGCAGCCTTCCCAAAGAACACCATGCTCCCACAAATCAGAACTCTCGCCTACATCGTCACTCAGCTACTGATGAGTCAGGCTGGTTCTTTTAATCAAGTATTGAGGCCGAAGATTCAGCTGATGATGGCCATATACGATCATGCCAAGATCAACTGGATTAAGTTCTTTCTCAAGGAATTCATGACTCAGGCCGCCAAGTTTGACAGAACATCCAACCGCCTAGCCGTGAAAGGAAAGCTCTTATACAGATTAAAACTATCAGTCATGAGAGAAGACTTATGCGGAGCTGACCACGTAGTATATGTTGATAAGCTTTACTTCAATCCGAAGAAAGTCAGGTTCTAGAGCAGGGCAGCGGCCCTTCAGTAAATTGGGTTAGGGCCTGCTGATCCCAAGGCAGGAGCTCAGAAGACCTCAACACCTTCCACAAAGAAGAGGTTGCCTCCTAAGTCTACTCCTAAGACACTGACCAAGAGACTGAAGAAAGTCAGTGAGGTCGTAGCTGAACCGCCTTTGCAGCTAAGGGACGAGGCTGAGTCCTCAGAAAAGACTCTGTCAGTAGAGAAAGCCGTCTCCACTGAATAAGGCGAAATAGTGGACCAAGGGGTAGAAACTGAACCGATCCCTACTACTCAGAGCCCCTTGGATATCCCTCCACTTAGCAGTATTCCTTCTGCAGAAAAACAACAGTCTCCGATAGAAGTTGAAGACTTAGAGACTGCTTCTGAATTAGAATCAATCGGGATGGAGGCGTCTGCTCTGTAATTAAGAGCCTCCCGAGATATTTCTGAACATATTCCGGAGATAGCCAGCCATGCAGATCTGATTATATTGGCGAGGCAGGCTAGGCTCCACACACTGATTAGGTTCCAGGAGTGGTCAACATTGAACAAGTTGATCCAGCACCACTCCTGCGAACAACTCCACAAAGAGGAGTTGATGATAAGGAACAAGATAGGCTACTCAGAGCCTTCTGACATGTGTTCCTTGGACGACCTGACGACAACCATGCTCACCATGCTGAACGACCGTCAACCCACCTCAGCGACGGCGCCCTCAGATGGGTCTGGTCCTGATGATCAGGACCCACCCTGTGATTCAGGCCCTGAGAAACCTGATGAGGGAACTCAACTAGACAAGGATGCTCCCACTACTACTGCTGAACCACCACTCAGCATCCTTGCTCCAGGCCAGTCGGCGGCTGGTAACTCAAAGACGGCGTAACCAGCACAGCTATTGCTGGAGTCTGCGTTCGAGGTAGCGCCAAGCCCTAAAAGCTGACGCTCGAAGTCAGTGACCAGGGCATTGAGGAGTCAAGGCACTCAGAATAGACTCCTCGCCCATGCCGTCCACAAGACGTGGAGGCAATCCACACAGGCTCAGAGTGAGGAGATAAAGGGGCTCAGGACTTCAATTCAAAACTCGCCTGCCCTTGTCTTCTCAAGTATACTGACCGACGCACTTGCCACTCACAGAGCCAACTTCGAAGAGCAACTAAAGCTGATGGAAGCTGGCCAAGCTAAACTTCTGGAAGAATACAAGGCAGCCCAGTCAGCTCATACTGCATCCATTTCTTCTATATCTCAGGCCTCCGAGCTCAGAATCCAAACCATTCAGAAGGCCTTGGAAGATAAAGTGGATCAAAAGTTGCAGGATATTCAGACTGAGGTGGAGAACTCTCACAAGAAGTACAGTGAACAATTAACTGATGAGAGGAATGAGCTCCATGAGAGGCTTGTAAAGCTGCAATATGCCTTGGACGATCTTGCTACAGCATACAGAAGTCTGGATAAGAAGGTACAGATTCTCATCCCTAGTTTATTTGCTGATGCCAAAAAGGGGGAAGGAAAGTGAAGGTACCTGAAGGAAAGGAGAAGGTACTCAGAGTACCAAAAGGAGTAAGGACAGTGGCAGGAGCGACTCAGATCCAACAATCTGCTCCCACTGGTCCCACTACTCAGACTGCACAGGGTGAGGCCCAGGGTGTCTCAGCAGCAGGGGCTGTAGTGCCTGCTAAGACTGGCCCAAGCGGCTCAGGACAACCCAAGGATTCTGCTACTCAGGGAACTCAGACTCCTAGCGACATAATCAAAGAAATTGCTAAGTATGTAGAGGAGGATTCAGAAGAGGAAGAAGTCCCTCTACCTCCTCCAGTGTGCAAGGAAAGGGAAATAAGGTACTGAAGCTTCCCACTCCTCCCGAAAAGAAAGGAACTAAAAGGTTCATCACTCCTAAGGAAGAAGCTCAGATAGCAGGTGATGAAAAGCTAGCTAGGGAGATTGCCAAGGCTGAGGCTGCCAACAAGCAAAGAAAAAGCCAGCCAAAGGCAAAACAAAGGCTCCAGCAGGGGGAAGGAAGCCTGGGACAAGGCTGCCTCCGAGAAATCTGAAGCTAAGTGATGAAGCAGATAAAGAAAAAGAAAGAGAGCAGCAGCAGCAACAACAACAATCTAGTCAGCAGGGTACTTCCAAAGAAAAATCTTCAACACCTGCCGACTTAGAGGAAGAAGAGCATGTGCCTTCCTATGTCCCTTCAAAGGCTCAAGAGCAAGAGATGCAAGAAATATGAGATCAGATGGAAAGGTACCTAGACAGAGGAGCTGAAGCCAGGCAGATTGATGCAGCAAGAGAAAGGCTCAGACTTGCTGATCTAGAAGCTCTGACGATTAAGGCTGAGAAGGAAGCAAGCTAGAGGATACTTGAGAAAACTGACATTCCCTACAAATATAGAAGACTCAAGAAGCCCACAAACCTCAAAATCCATAGATGGCCCAGGGTTGATGATTGGATGCCATGGCAACGGACTTAGAAGTGGGAGACAATGAAGGCAGATTATATCAAGAGATTCTACTTCTGGAGATACTGGCCTGATATGCACAAGTCCATTGCTTTTGCTAAATGGCTTCTGAAGACTGATCCTGAGATTTATGCAAGAGTCTAGAAGGCCATAGCTGAAAAAGATTGATGTCGGGTCCCAGCTCCAAGACTTATGCCTCCCCCACTGAAGCTTGCTGGTTCTGTACACTTCGGGGTAATTGAGAAGGAAATCAAGGATGCTGCTCAAGCCAAGCAGTTAGATGAGGATGAGCCTGCTGACATGCCTGAGATACTGAAGCTGAGAAAGGTCACTTACAGAATGTATGGACTGCCACTCCAAAGACCGGATTCAGTAGTTCAAGAGATGACAGATAGCTTTTGTATTTCTTTTGTCTTTATTTCTTAGAATAGCAAGCCTGATGTACCTGTACTAATATTTCTCCATATATAATACATCACTTCTATTCAGCCCTGACAATTCCTTATTGTCTACATGGCCCTGTTTCTTTTATGCTCAACACTCGGAATCACTCAAGTGATTACTGACTCACACACTCACTGAATATTTATCTGTCAGTTCTTATCTTGTTAGATTCTAGTTTGATAGATTACTTATAGAGGGAAATTGTTGTTAGAAAGGGGAAATTGCTATTAGTTTTCTGTATAGGTTCTGATATTTCTTCACTGATTCCCTCAGTTGACTAGAACTTGAAGAACAACTCCACTGATTCTACTTGTAATATTTGTAAGGAGCTCTGTTTCTGATAGTTATAGTGTTAGGTTTTGGCATCATCAAATAGGGGGAAAATGTTGGGAGATGATTCAGTAGTTCCACAAATTGTTGGAAGACAACTCAGTAGCCTAGTGCTCTGAAGATTTGAAGATCCCAAAACCCTACTTTGATTGATGAACCTTTCGTTGTAATTTATTGTTCTCTCTGAGAGTTACAGACTCAGTAGACACTCTTCGTTTTGGTTCAGGCGCTCAGCAGATTATCAGCCTCAGTACCAGAAGAAGAAGACTCAATAATCTTGGACTCGGCGAGCAAGGATATGCGAAATGAGTCGGTGGAACCGAACTCGGTAGGAGTAGTTCATCGAACTCGAGTTGATCTTCGATAGAGGCGACTCGGCGGGAGTATGCTACTGAATATAGATCAGACTCAGCAACGGCTGGACAATCTTCTGACTGTTAGGATTTATTAAGTCAAATCAGCAGAATCATACGAGATATAGAGAAGTCAGCTTCAGATCCACCTTGAAGTCTGTTCTGTATCACCTACTTTCTTTAGCCTCGACCAATGACGAGCGACCAGCTGTCTACTTTCTGATTAAAGCTGCAAGTCAACAACTTTCCCGAAATGGAGGGAAAGGACTCTGCCACCATCTTTAAAAGAGTCGTTAGCTACCCAAAAGAGAGAGACACATGGATCATCGTCTCCAACGGATCTATCCATGTCTTCGGTATCCTTTCCCTTTCCCCTTACTGATCTGGTTCCCCTCGGTGCCTTCGGTATCCTTTCCCTTTCCCCCTTTTCGGCATCATCAATTGGGCCAAGGGTAGGTACTGAACCTTCTTATTCAGACCGGTGTATGCAGAGGTCAGCTGATCCAAAGCTGTCTGCAGTTTCTCGAGGCGTTCATGGAGTTCATTCCTCTCTTCAGTAAGTGTGTCGCCATATTTCTTATGGGAAGACTCCACCGCGGTCTGAATCGATTGCAAATTAGTATCCATCTTCTCTTCTAGAGCCTTCTAAATATTTCGAAGTCGAAGTTCTGAAGCCTGACTCATGGAAGAGATGGATTCTGAATGGGCTGACCGAGCTGCTTTATAATCTTTAAGAAGTTTCTTCTAAGCAGCTTTCCATCAGTGCTTGTTGCTTTTTGTACTCGGCTCGCTGAGTGGCTAGGGCATCTGTCAGTATAGAAGAGAAATCCGAAGCTGGAGTGTTCGGAATTGAGGTTCGGAGCTCCTTCATCTCCTCACTCTGAGCTTGAGTTGACTGTTTCCACATCTTATGGACAGCCCTGGCAAGAAGTCGGTTCTGAGCGCCTTGACTTCTGAGTGCCTTGGCCACAGTCTTTGAGCGTCGGGTCTTAGGGCTGGGCGCTACCTCAAATGCAGACCTCGGCAGAAGCTGTACTGGGTCCGCGACCTGAGAGGTACCAGCCGCCGACTGACCTGGAGGGAGGATGCTGAGTGGAATTTCAGCAGTAGTTGGTGGGGCACCCTCCTCAAGTTGAGATCCCTCAACAGGCTTCTTAGGGCCTGAATCATGGAGCGAGTCCTGATCATCAGGATCGGACCTATCAGAAGGCGCGGCTGCTGAAGATGGAACTCTGTCGTTCAGCAAGGCTAGCATCGCCGCCCTTAAGTCCTCCAAGGAGCAGAGGCCCGCAGGCTCTGAGTAGCCTATCTTCTCGCGGATCAGAAGCTCCTCTTCATGAAGTTGTTCACAGGTGTGGTGTTGGATCAGTCTGTTCAGTGTTGACCACGCCTGGAACCTTATCAGTATGTGAAGCCTGGCTTGCCTGGCGAGAGTGACCAAGTCAGAATGACTTGATATCTCAAGAATGGCCTATGAGACTTCTCGGGAGGCTTTGGATTGAAGAGCTGAGGCCTCCATCCCGATTGTCTCGGCTTCTGAAGCTGTCTCCGAATCTTCAACTTCTATCGGAGTCATCTCTTTCTCAGCAGACGGGATGCTACTGAGAGGTGGAATGTCAAGTGGGGACTGAGTGATAGGAGTAGCAGGTTCAGCACCGGACCCCTGTTCCACTTCCTCTCCCTTTTCAGTGAAGACTGCCTTCTCCACTGAGACAGTTTTCTCAGATGATTCTGCCTCATCTCTCAGTTGGAGGGGAGGTACAACTAATGCTTTAGAGACCGTATTCTGCTTCTACGACGGTGTCTTCTGAGCATTCTTAGGTGGTGACCTCTTCTTGGTCGGAGTAGAGGTTTTCTTAGAGCCTATCTTGGGCTCAGCAGGCCCTAATCCGATCTGTTGAAGGGCTGCTGCCCTGCTCTGAAACCTGACCTTCTTAGGGTTGAAGTACCCTTTGTCAGCGTAAACATGGTGGTCAGCATCACAGAAATCCTCTATCATAACTGTCAGCTCTATCCCGTAAAGAAGCTTGCCCTTGACAGTTAGACAGTTTGAGGCCTTATCAAACTTTGTGGCCTGGGTTATGAACTATTTGAGGAGGAATTCTGTCCAGTTGACTTGGGCCTGATCATAGATCGCCATCATCATTTGTATCTTAGGTCTGGACACCTGATCGAATGACCCTGCCTGGCTAGTCAATATTTGAGTGACTATGTAGGCCAGTGCTCTATACTTAGGCAACATTGCGTTCTTCGGGAAGGCAGCCCTAAACGTCGTAGGCTCGCTGCAGAAGATCTCCAGGTACTCATCCATGAGATCATCCTTATACCCCGTGATGCTGATGCCTATGCTGGGAAGCTGAAAACTCCGCTGAAGAGCTTCTCTGAGATACATCTGTTTGATCTCCGAGACAGCACGGGCGGGGTCTGAGACGTGATGAATGATGAACCGACCCCTAATATTGCCATCTACGGATTTAGAATTCAGGTATAGCTCTGAAATCTATCTTGGAAGGAAGAAGGCATGCTTCCTAGACAGAAACGCTTCCAGACCAGAAGCCCTCAACGCCTCAAAGATCTCCTCCATGAAGTCCAACTTGCAGGCGTCGAATTCCATGATTGGCTCGCACCAAACACGGTCCTTTTCCAGAATCTCCACCATATTGGCTAGAACAGTTTGTGACGTTCTTCGTTGCCATGACTTTGATCTGCAAGAGAAAATAACAGTATCGAAAAATATTACAAAGAAATATACGTGATACTGAATATGCATGAGATTTTACCGAAGTAATTTCTGAGAAGTTTTAAAAGTTGTTTGCAAAGAGTAGATGCTTTTTCTCTAGAAAATTCTAGGGTTCGAAAGATGCAGAGCGAAATGGCGGTTTCCTATCTTTGAACGCGTTTTATATGATCAAGAAGGTGAACAATTTTATATCCACGATTCAATTTAAATCTGCTTTATGAGATGGACGGCTAAGATTTAATGTTATAAAATAGGTAATGATCAAAATAGTCGCCTAAGTCAAATTACAGTTGTATATAGCCAAAGAAGTAACTTGATTAGACATGCATTTAATGCGCCGTAGAGTTCAGCATACTTAGCATAGAATGTCGTGTATTAAATGTAAACCGTTATATTAAATGACAATTTCTAAGGGATTGAATACGAAGCTGAATCTGAATCATTAATGCATAAAATATTTCATTGGCTACTGAGTATAGATACGCAAACATGTTAGTTGAACATCGTAGTCAGCTGATACCTCGTGTAGATGGTTTCTGAATCTCTATGTACTGAATGAGTTTAGTATTGAGAGTGAACATTCCCCCTTGCTGAATGCTCCTCTCCTGAATCCACTTACTGACTGGAGTCAGTAGGGTCCAGAAGACTTAGCTCTACTGAAAGTTATCTGAATCTTGCTTCAGCTAGAGGCTTGGTCAAAATATCGGCCCTTTGATTGTCAGTATAGATCTTCTCCATCCTGATATCCTTCTTTTCGACATGATCACGAATGAAGTGATGCTTGATGTCCACGTGCTTGCATCTAGTATGAAGTACAGGGTTCTGAGTGATTGCAATCGCACTGGAACTGTCGCAGAAGATCGGTACTTCATTCTGAATGACGTCATAGTCGAGTAGCTACTGTCTCAGCCAAAGGATTTGGGCGCAGCAACTTCCGGCAGCCATATATTCAGATTCAGTAGTTGACGTCGCTACTGAATGTTGTTTCTTTGAAAACTATGAGATCATCTTACTGCGAAGGAACTGACATGTTCCAGAAGTTGACTTTCGGTCAATCCTACATCCTACACAGTCAGCATCAGAATAACCAGTTAGTTCAATATTATCATCTGCTGGATACCATAAACCCATGTCAGGTGTTCCTCTGAGATAGCAGAGAATCTTCTTTGCTGAGTCTATATGGCTCTGCTTAGGATTCGCCTGAAATCGAGCGCAAACATCTACAACATAAGTTATGTCAGGTCGAGTAGCAGTTAGATATAACAATGAACCAATAATAGCACAAAATTCAGTATGGTCTACTGATACTCCCTCTTTATCAAGATCAATTTTCATATTCGTGTTTATCGGGATCTTGATTGGTTTGCCAGATGTGCAACTGAATTTCTTGATGAGGTCTCGAGTGTATTTGCCTTGATTGATGAATGTTCCCTTCTCATATTGCTTGACTTGAAAACCGAGGAAATAATTCATCTCTCCCATCATTGACATCTCGAACTTATCCTTCATCATTTTCTCAAACTGCTGACACATAGTGACATTCTTAGATTCGAATATAATGTCATCTAAGTAGATATGCACAAGTAATATGTCGTCGTCCAGTCGAATGCTGAATAATGTGCGGTCTACTGTGCCCTTCTGAAAACCATTCTAAAGAAGAAACTCAGACAGGGTATCGTACCAAGCCCTGGGTGCTTGTTTTAACCCATACAGAGTCTTTCTGAGTTTATAAACCGGATGTCCCTCTCGAAAGTCGGGGAGGTCATTCTACATAGACTTCTTCTTTCAGCACACCATTCAGGAACGCAAACTTCACATCCATTTGATAAACTCTAAAGCGTTGATGTGTTGCGTAGGCTCGGAATAGTCTGATTGCCTCCAATCTTGCAACTGGAGCGAAAGTTTCATCGAAATCTTTCCCTTCGGCTTGACAGTAGCCTTTTGCCACGAGTCTCGCTTTGTTCCTTACTATGACGTTGTTTTCATCTTGCTTGTTCTTGAAGACCCATTTAGTTCCGATCACATGTTGATGTCGGAGTTTGTCAACAAGCTCCCATACTTCGTTTCTCGCTAACTGGTTCAGCTCCTCCTGCATAGCTATGATCCAATCAGCGTCCTTAAGTGCATCCTCAACTGACTGAGGTTCTTCAGTAGACAAGAAGCGGGAATATAATACGCTTTCTCCCTGACAAAATCTGGATCTTGTCTTTACACTAGCTGAAGGATCTCCAATAATCAAGTAAGAAATGTGATTGGATCATTAATCTGCATAGCTATGATCCCAGAGGATGCACTTAAGGACGCTGATTGGATCATAGCTATGCAGGAGGAGCTGAACCAGTTCGCGAGAAACGAAGTATGGGAGTTAGGCATTTCAGTTGTACTCTTCCTTACTATGACAAAATCTGCATAACTATGATCCAATCAGCGTCCAGCCACGATCGACGATGTTTCAACTCTTCATCTGAAATTTGTTCAACACAGATAGTACGTGAGTTAGGTATTTCAGTTGTACTATTCTGAGATTGAAGTAATTCGATTACGAGAGTTAGGTTTCTTGGTCACGGGGTTTAGGGGCATTCGGCTCGGGAACTTCATTTGTTCCCCCGAATTATTATCCTCAGTAGAGGTCTCAGTTACCACTTGGGTTTCTTCATCGACCTGATTTACCTGGGATTGACTCTGTTCAGTAGAGTCAATCTGTTCGGCTACTTCGCTGGCTGAGATTCAGTAGTCTTATCTTCAATTTCCTCTTCTGAATCATCATTCCAACACAGCTGGATCTTTTCAACTTTATCTTTTAGGCTCAGGTCCTGTAGTTGCTTATTGATGTCCTCAGATTCTGATTTTGAGTTTCTGCTCCTGTCTTCAGTAGCAAACTCATTAAAAACAACATGAGGGCTTTCCTCCACGCAAAGGGTCCGGTAGTTAAAAACTCTGAAGGCTTTGCTGACCCGGGAGTATCCTAAGAAGACTCCCTGGTCTGACTTGCTATCAAAAGTCTTTAACTGATCCTTTCCATTATTGTGGATAAAGCACGAACACCCAAAAATATGGAAATAAGATAAGAAAGGCTTCCTGCCGTTCCATAATTTATATGGTGTCTTCTTATGCTGCTTAGTCAGTAGAGATCTATTATGCCCATAATTTGGATGGGAGTCCTGAGTCAGCAAGCAGGGTTCTTACTGCTTCTTTGACTGTTCTGTTCTTCCTTTCAGCAACCCCATTTTGTGGAGGCGTGCGCGCGGCAGACGTCTCATGCTCTATGCCTTCAGCTTTGCAGAACTCCTCCACCATCGAATTCAGGAACTCAGTTCCTCTGTCTGAACGTATCTTTATAATCTTGGTGTTCTTCTCGACACTGAGCTTTTTCAGAAGCGTAGGCAACTCTGTTTTGACGTCAGACTTGTTGGCAATAAATATGACCCATGTGTAGAGCGAGTAGTCATCAATGACCATTAAAGTATACTTCTTGCCTCTGATCGTCACTGGAGAGACTGGACCGAATAAATCCATATGTAGCAGCTGAAGGATTCCATCAGTGGAAGGCGATCGAACAGGCGGATTTTGCTTCTTTGTTTGCTTTCCCTTCAGACATGCTTCATACTGAGTGTCTTTGCTGAATACTTCATTCGGCAGTCCTCTCACTAGAGCGTTTCTCGCTAGCTTGTTGAGCGTCTTGAAGTTGAGATGGATGAGTCTTTTGTGCCAGAGCCACCCTGTTTTGTTATCGTTCTTCGCTAGCAAGCAAGCTTCAGGTTCAACTGAGTTCCAGTCAGCTACATTGATATTCTTTTTGCGCGAACCTGATAACATTGTTTTCCCTATAGATTTATCAATGACATCACAGAAACCAGCGTAAAAAATCACTCTATTCGAGTTATCACAAAATTGACTAACAGAGAGAAGATTATGCTGAAGTCCTTCAACATATGATACTCTTGAAGGCGTGGCGGTTCCAATGCTGAGTGTTCCATAGCCTTTTGCATTGTCTCCAAACTCGATTTTGGGTCCTTCTTCGGTAGTATAATTCTTCAGTAGGTCCTTCTGGTATGTCATATATCTTGAGCATCTGATGTCCACATACCAAGGGTCGTTGTGCACCTGCAAAACATAATTATATTCAGGTACCCTTTATTCTTGATTTCGGGTCCTTAGATGTTAGTTTTGGAAACCCAAATCTGTCTCACGACCCTGGTGTTCTTAGACAGTTTCTTTCCACTCTGATCAACATACTTGACCCTTTGGAGCGGTCGATGCCGACTTCGAGGCTTCACGGGTTCGGGAGTCCCGATCTTCGAGTAGGTGGACGGGCGACCTTTGCCTTACGAACGGCTTTCTTCTTTCTTTTTTGACTCTTAGGTCCTCTTCTGACTATAGGATCATAGTAATATGACCCATACTGAGCTGGATGTGTCTGCTGTGGGGGTCCATACTGATCAGCCCACTTAACTTTGTTGGTTTCCTCTTGACTGAGCTGGGGAGATTTAGAGCTGATCTTCCTCTCAGAATGTTGATAGCTAGGATGAGGTACCTTCATCTTCTGTTTGTTCTTTTCTAGGGGATTCAGGATCTCAGCATTAATAGTCTCCCCTTGAATAAACCTATCAGCCAGCCGGTTCTCTGAGCATACAGGGGCAGATGAGGAGGCTCCATGACTAAATCCAAGTCCCTCCTCGCAGTGCTTAGGCTTGTTGCTGGCTAGCATTGCCTCAAGCTTCTTTTCAACGCCCATGTACCGCTCTGTCATCATATTCCTCTAGACATCATCACTTTTCTTAAGCATTTCATGCTCGGTCTGAAGTCCTGACAACTCTTGCTTCAGTAGACTTAGTTCAGTATCTTTCTGAGTCAAGTCACTGGTCAGTACTGAGATCTGATCTTCTTGATGCTGAGACTTGGTCATCAGAGAGTTAATCTCCTCTTTGAGTCTCAACACAAGTCCTTCTGACTCAGTAGCAACCTGACTCTCCTGAGAAAGTCTCTGATTCTTCACTTTCAGGGTATCCAACTCTTGAAGAGTCTTATTGAGCTGCAGGCTCATCTGAATCTGCTCGTCTAATAGTTCTTCATACGCGATCGAGATATCCAGATTCTCTTCTGCACCTGAATTAGTATCGTGTGTGCAGTGTGAAGAGGAGTTAAATGGAGCGTGAGAGTTTACCTCATACTCTTCTCCTGCCATAAGACACTTTTCAGCATCTTCTTCAAGCTCTACGGCCATGAATGTCGTTTCATCGTCTGATGAATCCATGAAGGAGTTGACTTCATCTGAGTCATCTGAGAGTTCACCGGCAATATATGCTTGACGGTTCTTGATGAACTTCTCCCTTCGAGCTTTACGTGCTGCTCTCTCAGCAGTACTGAGCTCAGGACAGTCATATTGATAGTGTCGTGGCTTCTTGCAGTTTGTAGCAGGTGGTGACTCTATCTTCCTTGCTCTCACTGTCTTTCGACTGAGCTGAGTCCTCCTGTTTCCTGCAATCAGAAGTATGTGATTCAGGAGTGCGCTTGGGTGTATATTCTGACTTACCCTTTGAGTCTCTGACGACTCTAGAGAGTTTTTTGCGCCTCTCCTTCTCCTTCTGATACTTCATGGCAAGCAGTGCGTATTCCTTAGCTAGGTTTCCTTCTTGTAGATCACTGAGTGAAGATTCTGCCTTGCTAGATACAGGAGCTGCTGTGCTGACTGATGCTTTAAAAGCATGGTCGATTTGAGTGTCAGCTTCAGCTCGCTGCTTCCTTTGAGGTAGGCCGAACTCGAACTCCTCAGCTTTTAATTCTGGAAAGATATGATCAGGAGAAACAATGTCAAGGTCAAAGTAGAGAATGGAGTCTAATGTCCGTCCAACAGTGCTCTCAATATCTTAAGATTCATTTCTCGGTTGGAGAATGTCTTTCCCAGCCCGTTGATGGTGTTCATCAGATCCGTGAATCTGACATTAAGATCTTCAATCATGTCGCCAGGCATGAGAGACAGTCTCTCCAGCTTCTGAAGTTCCAGCGCCAGTTTGTTTGCTTTGATCTTCTGAGTCCCCCGACTCAGTAGCGCTAGAGCGTCCCAGAGTTCCTTTGCGGACTTGCAGTCCTGAACTCTTCCAAGATAGGAATCACTCAAGGTGGTTAGTATGGCATTTCTGGCAACCCGGTCTAAGTTGTGAAGCTTCTTCTCTTCAGGAGTGAAGAGGCTTCTGTCTTTGTGAATCTTCTTTCCGGTTACCATGCCGCCTCCTTATGCTGGATCCTAGATCTCGACACTATCAATCATAGGAACGATAGGTCCATCTTCCAGTACCTCTGTCATGCTGTCGTGGAGGAAAGTCAGATGTTCTTCCATTCTAACTCGCCATACCCCGTAGTTCTCTACAGAGAACATGGGTACCATCCTGATTCCTGACATATCAGACATTGAAAATTGTGATATGAATTAAGAATGATATGCAATGAAAACATTTTCTGGATCCGTTCAAGTAGACCAGTTTTAGAAAACAAGAGTCTTAAAGAACTCCTGCTCTGATACCAATTGTTGGTCCTGAGATAAACGTTCAGGTGTAGAGGGGGGGGGGTGAATACAACTGAAAACTTTCTCAACTTAAAAACGCGAACAGTCCCTTTCAGGAAGATGTCGTACTGAACTAGTTCAGTAGACCAGATAAGTTGTTCTGAATCATGTGGCAGAGTGACTGACTTCACTGAGGCCTGCTAGCTGACTTAGGTCATAATTAAGTACCGTTCAGTAGAAGTTAAGTAGAGTGCGGAAATGTGTAGGCACAAATTCAGTTGAGTTAGAAAACGTTTTTAGGAAAACGGTTTTAGTATATTAGTGCAATCTTTTAAGCTTTGTTGAAACACAGTTGAATGATTTGACAGGTATTTTCAGTATGAACAGTAATGAATGCAACAGTAAAGAAAACGCACAAAATACAAGTGATCTTAAAGTAGTTCGGATCCAACAATCCTACGTCCACTATCCCGAAAAGATCAGGAGGCTATTTTATTATACTGAGTTAGTCTCAGTCGGTTTGTGCATTGGACAAACACTGGTCTTGAGATTTATGCTGAGCAAGTCTCGGTTACAAGGTATCAAACCGAAGTGTTTGACAAACTCTCCAACTATGAAGGAGTTATTTACAATAAAGAACAGTTCAGGGATGAACTCCTTCGATCTAAGCAATAGATATGGTCTGCTGAGCTTAGGTTAGAGGGAAGGGAACGAGAAAGTGGCTTCTAGAGCGACGAACGGTTAAGTATAAACTTTGGGTTCGTATTCAGTCGCTTGGATACTAGAGTCTTATAGTCTGATTCAGCTCGGTTCCCTTTGAGCAAGTATGTCGCCTTTCGCTTGGAATAGCTCTTTGAAGATCTTGCGGAAAGCTTTAAGTCGATTCGGAGTTGCTCGTAAATGCTCATGTGTTCTTGTATGTGTACTGAGCTTTGATTTTAATTCTTACCTCTATTTATAGATGAGAGACATGGAAAGATCCGTTGGAGACGATGATCCATGTGTCTCTCTCTTTTGGGTAGCTAACGGCTCTTTCAAAGTATGGTGGCAGAGTCATTTCCCTCCATTTCCGGACAGATGTTGACTTGCAGCTTTAATCAGAAAGTAGATAGCTGGCTGCTTGTCATTGGTCGAGGCTGAAGAAAGTAGGTGAGACAAACGGGACTTCAAGGACGGATCCGAAGGCGACTTCTCTATACCTCGTATGACTCTACTGATTTGACTTATAAGATTTGTGACAGTCAGGAGACTATCTGGCCGTTGCTGAGTCTGATCTATATTCAGTAGCATACTCCTGTTGAGTTCAGCTCTACTGAAGATCAACTCTGAGTTCAGTGAACTACTCCTGCTGAGTTCAGTTCAACTAACTCCTTTCAGTATGATGCTCCTGCTGAGTCAAGCACTATTGAGTCTTCTTCTCATGGTACTGATGCTGATAGTCTTACTGAAGAACCAGCAGACAGAACTGAACGTCTGAACCATGTAGGAAGGATGTCTACTGAGTCTGAAACTCTCAGAGACAGAACAAACAGATACAACTGAATGGTTCATCAATCAACGTAGGGTTTTGGGATCATTCAAATCTACTGAGCACTAGGCTACTGAATCATCTCCCAACATATAAGAAAGGTTCTTATATATATGAGTGTGGATCCTATAAGAATGATTCTTAAAATAAGAAATATGAAGGATTTATATCCGTAGATTAATATCTAATCGATGGATAAGATTTTTTATAATCTTTATCATCTAAAAAATCATATAATAAGTAAAGGGTATATTAGGCAAAAAAATATATGCATATTATTGTTTTTTACACTCCCTTTTTTGTAACTGCTCCATTATTTAGATGGAAATCCTCCCTAAAAAAAAGGAAACCCTTGGACTACCATTAAAACTTGCAGCGACAGTTTTCTAAAAAAAATGTTAGTTCACTATTTTTAAAATAATGTAATTGTGCCATGATACTTAATTGCATGCATATAAATGAATATTATTATGCATAGTTATTTAAAATATATGCATATTTAGCACTAATAATTACATCATGTGATACAAAATAATTCACAAATATTCAATGCATATAAATGAATAGTATTATGCATAATTATGGGTAATTTCATGCATATTTAGATTTTGATGAATCGAAATGTTAATTCACTATTTCTACCATAATGTAATTATGTCATGATACTTTAATTGAATGCATATAAATGAATAGTAGTATGCATATTTATTTTAAAATATATACATATTTAGGACTAATAATTACATTATGCGATATAAAAAATTCACTATATTTAATGCATATAAATGAATAGTATTATGCATAATTATGTTTAAATTCATGCATATTTAGACTTTGATGACCGAAATGTTAATTCACTATTTCTATAAAAATTTAATTGTGTCATGATACTTTAATTGAATGTATATAAATGAATAATATTATGCATAGTTAAATGAAAATATATGCATATTTACTCTAAACTGTCATCATATTATTATATTAACTTATTTTAGGAAATTGAAACAAACGAGAAAAGAAATGGAATGTTTATTTAGAAAATGAAAAAATACGGCAATAATTCAAAATTTTGAACTCAAATTAGAACCTAAATTTTCTTTAAAATGGAAATTATATGTTATTTTAGAAAGAGAATCAATTACTAAAAAAATGAAGATGATGCAGATTAGGATTTACATTATAAACGATTCCACAAATTAAGGAATTTAAATGGACACAAATATCCTTAATGATATGTTATTAATAATAATGTATTAAAAAAATTATCTTCAAAATAATCACAATCATAGATTTTTAAAAATGGAGGTTATGATTCCTTCCTATTTCTTATTTTAAGTCTTCTTCTCATATATTTTTAAAAATGCAATATCTTTGTTTTTAAAGTGCATTACATTTGTCTTTAAAGTGCAGTGTTCACACGTTCAAATAATAAGAGGTTGTTCACATTTGAACCTCCTCCTATATATAGAATTTTCGACAATGCTAAACTTCCTGCAAACTGCCCACCAAAATGTCATTCGAGATCCACAATGATTGGGTAATCCATTACTGTGTAATTTTATTAATCGTCTATATATAAATGGATCGGTTTTTTTTATCCAGACCCTTGTGCTACTGTCGAGCTTAAAAAGAGGCAGGAGTGAGAAAAAAATAGCAAAATCTCGCGACACAAATACGATTTCCAGCATCCAGCATTGAATATTTAAATGGGCAGCTGTTGAAAATTTGAATTTCCACTTTATTGAGCCATCAATTTTGGTGTAAATTATTGACGGCTATTCATTCAACAGGATGCTTCGCCGTCGATGTTTATACTATGAAAGCCAAGATGGAGAAATGCATCGGCCAGCCAATACTCTAGTACTAGTATTAATTTGCTAATTTGGGATCACCGGTCTAAGATTGGAAATACTAGAGTTCCTGCAATCCTTAATTGTTTGAAAATATGACACTCATTGTCCTTTATCCATTTCTTGTATTTCTGATGAAATAGTCACATTATTAACCTAAAATACTTTTTTACTTTTATACTTATCACTATTCTATTTTATTCTAAAAATTCACAGAGAGTCAGATAGAATACATTTACCATTTGTTTACTAATGTACTAGTATTTTTTAGTAATTTAAGTCGAAATTTGGAGAAGGAATGGTCCAAATGAGAAATAAATCTTTTACGCAACTCATTGTGGAAAGAAACCTCAAAAATGAATAGGAGATTGTGAAACAAAATTATACACAAACAAATCCGGATATGTTTAAATTCATTCAAAAAGTTAAATTTCTTACTTTTATTTTTTATTTTGAGCGGCTTCTACATTTTTGTTAGGAAAAAAAACACAGGATTTGAATATTTCAATAAATGAATGTAACCACAAGTTTTATCCGTGAGTTTCTTACAAAAAAAACCAGACAAATCCGATGGTGCCTCTGCTAAGTCCGGCCGCCAACGGCGTCGGAGCGGTGCTCTCCTCCGCCCCCCGGTGCTCCCTCAAATTCGTCCACGCCGTCCCTCCCCTTTTCTCCAAACGCCGCACCACTCTGTCGGCCTCCCGCCTGCTCAAACCCCTCACCTTAGCCAACGCTACAGAATCTTCAGGCGGCACAAAGCCCACTCCCTCCTCCTCCTCCTCCTCCTCCGTCCCTTTTGGAGGCCAAGGCTCCAACCCCAATCCTATCTCATTTGTGGGCCAAGAAAATGTCCCTCTTGAAGGTGTTATTCAATTTGAGAAGCCAGACTCTGCTTCGCTTATCGCTAAATGGGGGTATGTATTTATATAAATGTGTGTGTTTATCTGTTTAACTGAATGGATTTCGATTGCAGTCTTGTGGCCGTTTTGGCTGGCGGCGATGTGGCAGCGTTGTTGTTGTTCGCGGCAATAGGGAGGTTTAGTCATGGATTCTCTGTTCTCGATTTCGAGACCTTCAAAGTTGCCGACCCTTTTATTGCTGGTATGTTATCGGGTTGAAACTGTAATGTGCATTTGATTTTTTGTCAATCATAAATATGTTAATCCTTATTTTGAATGATAGGGTGGTTTTTGAGTGCATACTTCCTCGGTGGATACAGCGAGGAAGGCCGAGGAAAGAATGGTCTACAGAGGGCTGTTATTGCAGCCACAAAATCGTGGTCTTTGGGGATTCCGGTAACTCTACTTCTGTTTTTCTTTTCTCTCTCTATTCTTCCAATATTGTCTTGAGTTTCATTTGCAATTGACGTACACTATGATGGAAAGTAGCAATTTGTTGGAAGTTGTATATCTAGGTTTCTTAGAATTGCCATCTTAAGGCTTGACTTGTGTAGAACTAATGCGATACCAAAGAGCCTCATGGTGTTAATAATATGTTGTTTTTAGCTGATTATGAGCTTCGAACTGATGCAGTCACTTGTATACAAGTCACAAGTGTTATTATATGGAATTTTACATGGTGTCTAATTCAAATACAAGTAGGAGAAATGAATGTAATTTTAAAAAGCTTGTGAACTAAATGGACGAAAGTTAATTTGTTGAGAGCAATGAGGATAAGATTGAGCACTATTCTACTCACTCTTACTATTCAGTAGTTGTTACACACATGACATAATGAATTGATGGCATATTAATGATCATAGAGGATGGTGTACCATGCTTGAAATAAATGGATGAAACTTGATGCATGGAGAGAGATGAGCATGAGATGAAAGTTGATGCATAGAGATTGAGCAATAATAAGTGAAACTCTTACTATAACAATAGCGCTAAGTTCGGGATAAAGCTTGGAAGTTGTATTAGATATGCTATTGAACTTATCTTTATCGAGTCAAAATGTGAGTGTGTACGTCAACTGATTTTTTTCTGTACTTTAGCAGGAAACTTGTAGCTTGTTTTAGTATATGAACTTGGCCTAATAACTTTTATACAGTTGACATCTCTTAGTGCAAGATGAGCTTATGTTTTTGTTCGATCTCAAGTGCCTACCGAAGGTGTAATTTTGTTTTACTACATCAGTAGACAATTAAAGTGCATTTAGTGAAACTGTACTCTAAAAGACAATTACTGCTTGATCAACCGTTTCACATCCTGTTTTTTGATTTTCAGTCTAATAAATAATCGATCTCTAGCCTCTGCTCATGTTTGTCCACTGTAAAGGAATTTGTACACATGATATTTCATGTGTAAGTTCAAGGAGAACCAAAAGAGATTCGCAACTGCAGTGAAGAGGCAGTAGAATGATAAGGTTTTATATCGTCAGTTGTAAAGGAGTTTGTACACATGATATTTCATGGAGAATACCTAAGGATATTAACCTCTCTAATTGATCCCACCCATTAAATGTGCCCTATTTCTTTTGATTGCTATGTCTCAGAGTTGGATTTTATCTTGTTCTTTGCTCCCGTCCTTTTCCAGCTGGTATTGGCAGAAGGGTAATACCGTATTTTTGAAGTATATCTTATTATTGCAGTTTCCTTTGTTGTCTCATCTTTTCCAACTCTCTTGATATAGAGATTTTGTTATTGTACCATCTGTTGCTTCAACTTGGTATCCTATATGTTTCAGCTGGGATTAATCATAAGAGCTGCAGCAATTGGCCACCCACCACCGACCAATTTTATACTGGTTACTATGGGAAGCACAGCCGCTTTGCTCATTGGATGGAGAGCGTTGTTCTTCAGCATTTTCCCCTCCGACAAGGGCAAGAAGAATGATGTGTACAAGCGTGGCAGCCCTTTTGAGCTATTTGAGGTATGTAATGAAAATTTTCTGATCGGCAACTGAAAAGGTTATCTCTTTTTATGTTTATCGATTGGTTGTGAATAATCTGTTAGTTTCTCGTGGTTCTGTTAGACTCCGCAATGATATATTTAATCGCATCTCGTGCGTAATGAATCTTCTCACCTATGTAGTAAACTTGAATTCCTAGAATAGCAAACAAAATTCTCTTAGCTCAAGTTAAATGTTACTTATGAGCTAAAACCTTTCCTCATTTAAATTGGTTGCAGTTGCTTACATCGTTGGTGAGAAGATGGTGACGTGGATAGTAATTCTTTTGAGCCTAACTATGATCATTTTCCTCTTCTGGAGGTAACATTTTGTGGTTCTTTCATGCTGTAACAGTAAGAGAAGAAATGTGTAAATGCAGAGCATACTGATATTTGTTATACATACATTATAAATGAGAAGATAGCTCTAAACTTCACAAACTCATAAGATTCTCATGTTATTACATTCATGGTTCTAGAATATGTTGATCATCCAGTTCTTAAGGAAGAAGTGGAGTTGCTGAGTAAACTAGACTTTTTAAGGTGCTCGAGACTCTCTTTCTCTCTCTCTCCTTTGGTCATTTTTTGTATGTGTCGATGGTAACAATTCCCAGCCCAACCTTGTGATACATTTGTCTGAAAGACACAACTGGGGATAAAGTGTAGATACGATGAAGTAGTGATGTAGAAGCGCAACCCAAACAAGTCGGACTTAACGAGGTTAAATCTTCTGTTAAATTTTTAATAAACTACACTATAGCTTATTCACTAGGGTTACAAGCCACTACATATATAAAACATAGACGGTTTTTGGTTTTGAACATAATTTTTAATTGTTTGGATAATATTCTCTCTTTCATTCGCTTAAAAAAAATCGTAAATTGGTGATAAACTCCGACAAAATTGAATTTGATGGGATTGGAGGTTTATGTGGCATACAAGAGTTTCATGGAAGAAGCGAGGAGGCACATATGTCTTATTTTGGAGTGTTAATAGTCTGTAAATCATGAATTTGGTGCTTGCTCTTATGAAGCAACGAAATACCTATGGTTTGGTACATAATAAATTGTCCATTTTTTTTTCCAAGCAGGCGACGTGGTTCTATAATCAATACTCCCTTTTTTATCAATTCTGAAAGAGTTAAATTGTTTTGAATCAGCATTCTATCCACTTCTCTCTTTTGAAATGTTACTAATATCATTAGTAACATTAGCACACATGAGACATAATAATGTTGTTCTCATAGTATGACATAACAGTTAAGCTACTAAGTTTATGGTCAGAGGTTATTTATTTAAATTTTACTAGGATTGTTATGTACATCAACTATTTGGAAAAAAATGTTCACCAGAAAGTACTATCAATTACTTTAAATCATATTGGTAATAATTTTGAAACAAATTAGGTTCTTACAAGTAAATTCTTGTGGTTGATGAATATCATTAACACTAATAAACTCCAAAATTAAAAATTTAATAACAATAAAAACAGTTTGAAACAAAATGCATTCACGCACTAGCTACTAAGGATAGTTATGGCATTTTAGGGAAAAAACGACATTGTTAAGGAAAAGGGATGGTATTTATTTAAATAGAAAACAAAGTGGTTTTTAGCACAATTCTTGCTCTAAAATTTTTCAACACCATATTTTATGAGAGTTATTAGTTGTATGTAAAGATGTGGGGCTCTTAAATAAAGTGTTGTAATAATTTACTATATTAGGAAATTGAGCAACACTTATAAGCAAGGTTGTCAAACTCGCGATCCTAGGTAGGATCGTTGGGCCTTACTAGGATCGTGAATCGTAGAATCGTGGTAGGATCGTACGATCCTACTAAAAATTAAATTTTAAGTAAATTAACATTAACACATAAAAACTTAGGATATAATGTCTATAAACAACATCTAAAAAACCATTAAGTCTCTAAAAATACAAAACATCAATCAACGAATAAGCTATTCCATTCGGCGCTTGACATATCAATAAATAATTAAATATAGAATTAGCATTGCATTGTGTGGTTTATGTCTTGAACAAGCATCCTATTAGCAATAAAAAAATGTAAACTGTCAAATTTGGTTAAGGAAGAAATCAGACATCTCTCATTTTTTTTTAGTATAACTTATATCTATAAAAACACACTTTTCAGCCTTATCATCATCTATTTTCTTTTCGAAAATTATTTTTAGAAATCAAACAAAATTCTGAATCATGAAACATATAAGAAAAAATTTACAGTACAATAAACTCAAAAAGGCTAAGAATTATTTCAAGAAGTCAAAAATTTTGAATCTTAATGCATATCGAGAAAATAATCAAAATTACATATGGTCCATACATTCTGAACATATCCTTTCTTCAGTAATCGAAGCTCTTCGAGAGATGAAGTCGTCAAGTCACAATTGATTTGGTACTCGAATCAATTGATTGGGCTTTTTCGACGAAAATGAAGATTGAAAATGCGATTTATGGCTTTTAGTCTACTTGGAGTCATTAACAGCTTTTAGAGAAAAACAATATATATATTTTTATTTGAAAAAAAAATTAAAAAAAATTGATCTTGTAGACTCGTGCTGACTCGTACGATCCCATGAGTCTACGTGCCGACTCGCGATCCCACCCGATCCTATCACACAAGCGATCCTACACCGATCCGGCTCGTTTGAGCCTCGTGACTCATAAACTCGGACGAGTCTACGTGTTGACTCGCGAGTTTGACAACATTGCTTATAAGACAACCCGAAAAGAAAAATGAACCAATAATTGTGGGATGAAGGGAGTATTAATAAAACCAGTAGAGAATCACAAAAGAGCGAGAAATTTTTTTACAATTGTAGAAGTTGTTTTTATATGAATCTATAATAAAAAAGCGAATAGTAAATTGTAGTAAAAGATTTAGGAGAGAAATTGAGAGAACTTTAGGATATGGAGAAATGCATCAATATTGATTTCTATTTATACAAGATGGAAAAATATAAATTTTGATATATTTTTTATTTTATCTTAATACCATATGTAATTTTTTTTTATCATTTTAAATTAACACAAATATATATTTTACTCGTCAAAGGGGGTAACAAAACGTGTCACCATAGCAATAGCAAAAAAGTAGGGAGAACGTCGGTCCGGGAAATGACTGCAAGTTGAACGCGTCTGTTACCACTTGTTTCTCTATCCAAGTATTTATTTTTATTTATTTTTAATCATCTAAAATACTCCCCTTCCAGCCGACCACCCCAAATTATACGGCCATATTCCAAGTTCCAAGTTTATCTCCCACACTGCAGTATTTTACTATAATGAATTTGAGATAGGGAAAAGGGTTGGGGGAATAAATTTTCAACAAATAATGGGTATAATGCATCTTAGGCTGTTACGATATTTGTATTATAGATGAGTCAGTCAATTTATCTCCTCATATATATAACGAAATGGGGGAATCTAAGGTGATTGTGACCATACAATTAGGCTAAGATATTGAAATATCAGTGCTACTTGATCTCTCTCTCTCTCTCTCTGTGTGTGTGTGTGAGAGAGGTGTTTCATTCTCTCTTTATCTAAATTAGTTAAGCTTTTCTTCTCTTTTGCTTTTTCTACAATTCAAGATTTTTTACTAAACAACATCTAGAATAGTTTGTATTCCCAATTCACGCAAGTGATTGATCTAGAATTAACTTAATGGTCAATTACCATTAAGACTTTAATTATAATATTATAAAATTCAAGATTTTGGAATTTAACTATATAATTAAATAATTAGTCAAGTTGGCAAATTTGATCCTTAAATGTAAATTTTTTTTTGTTTTGGTCTCTAACCGTTATTATTTAGTTTTCTCGTCACCAAATAATTTAGGTTTGCGATATTAATCATGTCGCTAGTTTCAGTTAGGTTGACCGGTAGTTAATAGTCTTTTGTAAAATAAAAATTAAAATATAAAGGATAATTTTGGAATTAAAAAATGTTTGATGACTTATTTGGCAAATCAGAAAAGATTGAGGACTAATCTCACTAGTTTAAGTCAAATAAACATAATTACTTCAACATAACAAAATCATGCATCACACATGCTTTCTAAAACATTAAAAAACTACCAAATGAAAATCACTTTGGTTATAAAACTTTGTTTTATATTATTTTGTTAATATGAAGCAAGTAGACTCATTTACTAAAATTAGTGGAATTAGTTCTCAATTTTCTTTCATAGTTTGATTTGTTAAATAGGTCACTAGATATTTTTTTTCTTTAATTGACAACATTGCTCATTAAGGACCAAATTTGTCAATTTACTTAAATATTCACCATAAATGACTCGTATTCAATTTGAAATCTCTCATTACATAATTAAAATAATATTCTAATCTATTTTAATAGATCCACTACTTTTTATTCCTGTTTCAAAAAAGTTTTGAGCCACAAGGAAGGTGGGGGAGTAATTAATATGAAATGAAAGGTTGAAGACCAGCGAGACATATAACAGTTGTCCTATTTGGTGGGGGTAGAATTGAACGGTGCAGACTTTTAACAGCTCTTGTCATTCTCAATACTAAAGTAGCGTAATACGTATTTTACCTAATTTCATTTTGGCTCCTCAACTTGGGTGTATTTCATTTCATAAAATTCGTTATATAAGTAATATATATTAATTACAATTTGAGTACAATCTCAAGTACAATCTCAACATTTTCCCACAACTGCATTTATATAATGAAATATTCAATTCACTCTTAATTTTTTTAAATCTACGTTAGGGGGCAGGGGGGATTGGACCGTACCATTATTTTTATAAAAATGATAAATATCAATTAAATTATAAATTTGAGGCAAATAATGAAAAAAAATCATTTTTCCAAACTCCTTTGTTTTTAATTATACCTCAAAAACACAATAAACACTCCTCGTCTGCCTTTGTCAGAGGTAAAATGCCTTGAAAACGTCACTGTGGCAATTTTTCTTGAAACTAAAGAATATTACTACAATTTACTCCCTTCGTCCCATAGATGTTGTCCCATTTTCCTTTTCGGGACGTCCCATAGATGTTGTCCCATTTCCGAAAATGGCTAAGATTATAAGTTAAGTACCTATTTTTCTATTCTAATTTATACTCCCTAATTAAACCTTGCATTACATCTAATAACCCTACTCCTATCTCACACTTTTTCGACCCACTCTCATTTCTCTCGAACCCTAGATCGAGAGCAGCGCCATCATCGTTCTTCATCTTCTTCTTCTGCTCCAACCCTAGATCTTGTCGATTCTCCCCTATCGCAAGGATGGAATCCGATCATCTGTTTCATAACCTGAGCGACTGCTCCGTCGACGGCTTCGACCCCGCATGGATGGAATCCGATCATCTGTTCCATATTCGTCGGCTTGCAGTCCAGAGGTCGAAAGCAAGTTCTCCGCCTTCGAAGAGTCTTGCCCTAATAGGGCGTATTTCAACAGCGGATACGATCCCCTATAGGATTTTTCTTTAGATCCCTACCCTTCTGAAATCGATGGTGAAGCCAACGGCTTTGAAGAGTTGTTGGGTGATGATTCTATCCTCAGCAGTGTTGACAAATAGTGGGAAATGACTCAGTCTTCTGTGGTAACATAAGACTCAGTAGCCCTGTGCTCTAAATAAGTCTGTGAAGATTTGAAGATCCCAAAACCCTATTTTGTTTGGTGAACCATTACGTTGTAAGTTGTTTTGTCTCTGAGATTTCAGACTCAGCAGACCCTCTGCTCTGGTTCAGGCACTCAATAGATTATCCGCCTCAGCACCAGAAGTAGAAGACTCAGTAATACTAGACTCGAGCAGAGCAGCGATATGCGAAAGAAGTCGATGAAACCGAACTCGCGAGAGTAGTTCACTGTACTCAGAGCTGATCTACAGTAAAGCCGACTCAGCAGGAGCATGCTACTGAATCAGAGATCAGACTCAGCAACGGCCAGACAGTCCTCTGACTGTTAGAATCTTTGAAGTCACTTTTCAGCAGAGTCAAATACGAGGAAGAGAAAAGTCAGCTTCAGATCTTCTTGAAGTACGTTGCGTCTCAACCACTTTACGAACCTCGCCACGATGACATGCGGCCACGTATCCTATATCTACTAAAGCTGCAAGTCAACAACTTTCCAGAAAAGGAGGGAAAGGACACTGCCACCAAACTTCAAAAGAGTCGTTAGCTACCCAAAAGAGAGAGACAAAGGATCGTCGTCTCCAACGGATCTATCATAATCTCTTCTCTATAAATAGAGGGATAAATCAAAATTTGAAGCTCACGGGAAGAACACGAGAGAACATACACAGCATTCAAACGAGCTAATTCAAAAAGCCTAAGTCTTCCGCAAGAAGTTCGAAGAATCTATCTCCGGCGAAAGACTACATTCCAGCTGTTAGGGAACCAAGCTTAACTGTTTCATACAACCTCTAGTATCCAAACGACGATACACGAACCCAAAGCTATATTCAGTTGTTCGTCGTTCTAGAAGCCACTTCCTTGTTCCCTATCCCTCTAACCTAAGCTCAATAGCATATATCCATAGCTTAGACGAAGGAGTTCACCTTTGAACTAATCTTTATTGTAAAGGACTCCTTCACAGTTGGAGAGTTTTTCAAACACTCAGTTTGATAACCGTGTAAACTGAGACTTGCTCAGTATAAATCTCAAGACTAGTGTTTGTCTAGCGAACAAACCGACTGAGACTATCTTAGTATAATAAATAGCTTCCTGATCTTTCGGGATAGTGGACGTAGGATTTTTGTGTCCGAACCACTTTAAAAATCTCTGTGTCTTGTGTTCTGCTCTTAACTGTTGCATTGATTTACTGTTCATACTGAAAACCTTCTTTAAATCATTCAACTGAGTTTCAGTAAACTTAACAGACTGCACTAATCAACTGAAACTGTTTTAATAAAAACGTTTTTCCTCACTCAACTGAATTGGGCCTACACTATTCCGCACCACTGAACTCTATCTGCAAGATACTGAATTCTGACTCTTAGTCAGCTAGCAGGTCTCAGTAGAGTCAGTCACTCTGCCAACACGATTCAGAACAGCTTATCTGGTCTGCTGAACTTATTCAGTACGACATCATCCTGAAAAGGACTGTTCGT
Organism: Lavandula angustifolia; assembly: GCA_028984105.1. Lineage (NCBI taxonomy): Eukaryota > Viridiplantae > Streptophyta > Magnoliopsida > Lamiales > Lamiaceae > Lavandula > Lavandula angustifolia. The sequence continues at coordinate 22,536,417 of CM054803.1, read as the reverse complement.
GTTTAAGTTGAGAAAATCGGTTTTCAGGTGTATTCACCCCCCCCCCCTCTACACCTGAACGTGCTCTGGGGACCAACAATTGGTATCAGAGCAGGAGTTCTATAACACTCTTGTTATTCTAAAACTGGTCTACTTGAACGGATCCGGAAAATGTTTTCACTGCATATCATTCTTCATTCATATCATTATTCATCATGTCTGATATGTCAGGGATAAGGATGGTTCCCATGTTCTCAGTAGAGAACTATGGTTTATGGCGAGTCAGAATGGAAGCTCATCTGACCTCTCTCCACGACAGCATGACAGAGGTTCTAGAGGACGGACCTATCGTTCCCATGATCGATAGCATCGTAGCTCAGGATCCAGCAGATGGAGGTGGTATGGTGACCGGGAAGAAGATTCCCAAGGACAGAAGTCTCTTCACCCCAGAGGAGAAGAAGCTTCACAACTTAGACCGCGTCGCCAGAAACGCCATAGTGACCACCCTGAATGATTCCTATCTCGGGAGAGTTCAGGAATGCAAGTCCGCGAAGGAACTCTGGGATGCTCTAGCGCTACTGAGTCGGGGGACTCATAAGATCAAAGCAAATAAACTTGCGCTGGAACTCCAAAAGCTGGAGAGATTGTCCCTCATGCCTGGTGACTCCATTGAAGATCTCAACGTCAGATTTACGGATCTGATGAACTCTATCAACGGGCTGGGAAAGACATTCTCCAACCGAGAGATGAATCTCAAAATTTTGAGGGCACTGCCAGACGGTCATTGGACTCCCTTTGCTACTTTATTGCGTCATTCTGATTTAGATATTGTTACTCCTGACCATATCTTTTCAGAACTTAAAGCAGAGGAATTTGAGTTTGTCTTACCTCAAAGGAAGCAGCGAGCTGAAGCTAACACTAAAATTGACCATGCCTTCAAAGCATCAGTCAGCACAGCAGCTCCAGCGTCTAGCAAGGCTGAATCTTCACTCACTGACATACAAGAAGGAAATCTAGCCAAGAAGTACGCTCTGCTTGCCGTAAAGTATCAGAAGGAGAAGGAGAGGCGCAGAAAAGTGACTAAAGCCCTCAGAGAATCCAATGGTAAGTCTGATTACACGCCTAAGCGCACTCGTGACTCGTATACTTCTGAATGCAGGAAAAAGGATGACTCAGCACAGTCGAAAGACAGTGAAAGTAAGGAAGAAAGAGTCACCACCTGCTATAACTGCAAGAAGCCAGGACACTATCAGTATGACCGTCTCCGAGCTCGATCGCCGAACGAGCCAGCACGTAAAGCAAGAAGGGAGAAGTTCATCAAGAAGAGACAAGCATACATTGCTGGTGAACTCTCAGACGACTCAGATGAAGTCGATTCCTTCATGGATTCATCTGATGATGAAGCAGCTTTCATGGCCCTAGAGCTTGAAGTTGAAGAAGACGCTGAAAAGTGTCTCATGGCAGGAGAAGAGGATGAGGTAAACTCTCATAAACCATTAAATTCCTCCTCACACTGCACACACGACACTCTTTCAGGTGCAGACGAGAATCTGGACGTCGCGATCGCATATGAAGAACTACTCGACGAGCAGATTCAGATGAGTTTGCAGCTTAGTAAGACTCTTCAGGAATTGGATACCCTGAAAGTGGAGAATCAGAGACTTTCTCAGGAAAGTCAAGTCGTTACTGAGTCAGAAGGACTTGTGTTGAGACACAGGGAGGAGATAAACTCTCTGATGGCGAAGTCTCAGCATCAAGAAGATCAGATCTCAGTCTTGACCAAAGACTTGACTCAGAAAGATACTAAACTGAGTCTACTGAAGCAAGAGTTGTCAGGACTTCAGACCGAGCATGAAATAATGAAGAAAAGTGATGATGTCTGGAGGAACCTGATGACAGAGCGATACATGGGCGCTGAAAAGAAGCTGGAGGCTATGCTAGCAAGCAACAAGCCCAAGCATTGCAAGGAGGGACTTGGATTCAACCCGGGAGCCTCCTCATCTGCCCCCGTATGCTCAAAAAACTGGCTAGCTGATAGATTTGTTCGAGGGGAGACCATCAATGCAGACATACTGAACCCCTTAGCCAAGAACAAACAGAAGATGAAGGCACCTCATCCTACTCATCGGCAATCTGACGAGAAGATCAGCATCAGATCACCCCAGTTCAGTCAAGGGGGAACCAGCAAAGCAAAGTGGGCTGATCAGTATGGACCTCCTCAGCTGACACATCCAGCTCAGTATGGGTCATATTACTATGATTCAATAGTCAGGAGAGCATCCAAAAGTCAGAAAAAGAAGAAGAAAGCCGTGCAAAAGGCAAAGGTCAGCAGTCCACCCACTCAGAAGATCAGGACTCCTGAACCTGAAAAGCCTCAGAAGTCAGCCGTGACCAGTCCAGTGGTCAAATATGTTGACACAAGTGGAAAGAAACTGTGTGAGACCACCAGGGTCCTAAGGCAGATATGGGTTACCAAAACTAACATCTAAGGACCCAAAATAAAAAATAAAGGGCACCTAAATATAATTCTATTTTGCAGGTACACAAGGACCCTTGGTATGTGGACAACGGATGCTCAAGACATATGACGTACCAAAAGGACTTGCTGAAGAATTATACTACTGAAGAAGGACCCCGAATCGAGTTTGGAGACAATGCTAAAGGCTACAACAGAGGCTATGGATCACTCAACATTGGAACTGCAACAATTCCAAGAGTATCATATGTTGAAGGACTTCAGCATAACCTTCTCTCTGTTAGTCAATTTTGTGATAAATCGAATAGAGTGATTTTTTACGCTGGTTTCTGTGATGTTATTGATAAATCTACAGGGAAAACAGTGTTATCAGGTTCGCGCAAGAAGAATATCTATGTAGCTGACTGGAACTCAGCTGAACCTGAAGCTTGTTTGATGGCGAAAAATAACAATAGAACAGGGTGGCTTTGGCACAGAAGACTCAGCCATCTCAACTTCAAAACGCTCAACAAATTGGCTAGAAACACTCTAGCAAGAGGACTGCCGAATGAAGTATTCAGCAAAGACACTCAGTGTGAAGCATGTCTGAAGGGAAAGCAAACAAGGAATCAAAATCCGCCTGTTCCATCTCCTTCCACTGATGGAATCCTTCAGCTGCTACATATAGATTTGTTCGGCCCAGTCTCTCCGGTGACGATCAGAGGCAAAAAGTATACATTAGTGGTCAATGATGACTACTCACGCTACACATGGGTCATATTTATTGCCAACAAGCCTGACGTCAAAACAGAGTTACCAACACTTCTGAAAAGGCTCAGTGTCGAGAAGAACACCAAGATTATCAAAATACGTTCAGACATAGGAACTGAGTTCCTTAATTTCATGGTGGAGGAGTTCTGCAAAGAAGAAGGAATAGAGCATGAGACGTCTGCCGCGTGCACGCCTCAACAAAATGGGGTTGCTGAGAGGAAGAACCGCACACTCAAAGAAGCAGCAAGAACCCTGCTCGCAGACTCAGGACTCCCAACCAAATTCTGGGCAGAAGCTACTGACACTGCATGTTACACTCAGAATCGATCTCTACTGACAAAGCAGCATAAGAAGACACCATATGAACTATGGAACGGCAGGAAGCCTTCTCTATCTTATTTCCATATTTTTGGGTGTTCGTGCTTTATTCACAATAATGGGAAAGATCAGCTGAAGACTTTTGATAGCAAGTCAGATCAGGGAGTGTTCTTAGGATACTCCCGGGTCAGCAAAGCCTTCAGAGTCTTTAACTATCGGGCCCTTTGCGTGGAGGAAAGCCTTCATGTTGCTTTTAATGAGTTTGTCACTGAAGACAGGAGCAAAAACTCTAACACCGAATCTGAGGACATCAGTAAGCAGCTACAGGATTTGAGCTTAAAAGATAAAGTCGAAAAGATCCAGCTGTGTTGGGATGGTGATTCAGATGAGGAAACCGAAGACAAGTCTACTGAATCTCAACCACAGCTAGAAGTAGTGAACGCATTGACTCTCCGCACGCAGTCAATCCTAGGTAACTCAGGTCGATGAAGAAACCCCAGTGGTAACTGAGACCTCTACTTAGAATAATAATTCAGGGGGAACTAATGATGTTCCTGAGCTAAATGCCCCTGACCCTGGTGACTCAGTAGATCACACTCTTGTAACTAAACTGCTTCAATCTCAGAATAGTACAACTGAAATGCCTAACTCACCTACTATCTGTGTTGAACAAATTTCAGATGAAGAGTTGAAACATCGTAGATCGTGGCTGGATGCTCACACTTCTGACTTAATTATAGGAGATCCTTCAGCAGGCGTAAAGACAAGATCCAGATTCTGTCAGGGAGAAAACGCCTTATATTCCTGCTTCTTGTCTACTGAAGAACCTCAGTCAGTTGAGGACGCACTGAAAGATGCTGACTGGATCATAGCCATGCAGGAAGAGCTGAATCAGTTCACGAGAAACAAAGTTTGGGAGCTTGTTGACAGACCCCGACATCAACATGTGATCGGAACTAAATGGGTCTTCAAGAACAAGCGTGATGAAAACAACGTCATAGTAAGGAACAAAGCAAGACTCGTGGCGAAAGGCTACTGTCAAGCCGAAGGGATAGATTTCGATGAAACTTTCGCTCCAGTTGCAAGATTGGAGGCAATCAGACTATTCCTAGCCTACGCAACACATCAAAGATTCAGAGTATATCAAATGGATGTGAAGTTTGCTTTCCTGAACGGCGTGCTGAAAGAAGAAGTGTATGTGGAACAGCCTCCCGGCTTTCAGCAGGGACATCAGGTTTATAGACTCAGGAAGACTCTGTATGGGTTAAAACAAGCACCCAGGGCTTGGTACGATACCCTGTCTGAGTTTCTTCTTCAGAAAGGTTTTCAGAAGGGCATAGTAGATCGCACATTATTCAGTATTTGACTGGAAGACGACCTATTATTTGTGCAGATCTACGTAGATGACATCATCTTTGCCTCGAAGAATATCATCATGTGTCAGCAGTTCGAAAGAATGATGAAGGATAAGTTCGAGATGTCAATGATGGGAGAGATGTACTATTTCCTCGGCTTTCAAGTCAAACAATCTGAGAAGGGGACGTTCATCAATCAAGAAAAATACACTCGAGACCTCATCAAAAGATTCGGTTGCACATCCAGCAAACCAATCAAGATCCCGATGAACACGAATATGAAGATCGATTTTTATAAAGAGGGAGTATCAGTAGACCAAACTAATTTCGTGTTATAATTGGTTCTCTATTATACTTAACAACTACTCGTCCTGACATAACTTATGCTGTAGGTGTCTGCGCTCGATTTCAGGCGAATCTGAAGCAGAGTCACATGGACTCAGCAAAGAAGATTCTCCGCTATCTCAGAGGAACACCTGACATGGGTTTATGGTATCCAGCTGATGATAATATAGAACTAACTGGTTATTCTGATGCTGACTATGCAGGATGTAGAATCGACCGAAAGTCAACTTCTGGAACGTGTCAGTTCCTTCGCAGTAAGTTGATCTCATGGTTCTCAAAGAAACATCATTCAGTAGCGACGTCAACTACTGAAGTTGAATACATGGCTGCCGGAAGTTGCTGCACCCAAATCCTTTGGCTGAGACAGCAACTACGCGACTATGACGTCATTCAGAATGAAGTGCCAATCTTCTGCGACAGTACCAGTGCCATTGCAATCACTCAGAACCCCTGTACTTCACACAAGATGCAAGCACGTGGACATCAGACATCACCTCATTCGTGACCATGTCGAAAAGAAGGATATCAGGATGGAGAAGATCCACACTGATCGACAAAGGGCTGATATACTGACCAAGCCTCTAGCTGAATCCAGATTCAGAGAACTTTCAGTAGAGCTAGGTCTGCTGGACCCTACTGACTCCAGTCAGTAAGAGGATTCAGGAGAGGAGCATTCAGTAAGGGGGAATGTTCACTCTCAGTACTGAGTAAAATCAGTACGTAGAGACTCAGCAACCATCTACACGAGGTATCAGCTGACTACGATGTTCAGCTGACAGGTTTGCGTATCTCTACTCAGTAGCCTATAGAACAATTCTGTGCATTTATGATCATATTCAACATCGTATTCAATGCCTTAGGAAATGTCATTTAATTTTAACAGATCATATTTAGTACACGACATTCTATGTACAAGCATGCTGAACTTTGCCACGCATTAAATGCATGTCGTATCAAGTTACTACTTAGGCTATTTTCCACTGGCTTTTGACTTAGGCGGCTAATTTGATCATTGTCTATTTTATAAAACTTAATCCTAGCCGTCCAACCAAAAAGCGTGTTCAAACTAAACCATTGATCTTTAACTGTTTATCTTCTCTAAGATATATATGCGTTCAAATCTTTGAAACCGCCATTCCATATCTGCAAATATCTTAAGTACCCGAGATTTTCTGAAATACCTTTTTACCTTCTATCCAAATTCTCCTCAAAATATTCGGAAAATCATTTGGTAATTCTTCAATGATTATTAAGTATCGTATGGTTTTTATTTCTCTTATATGTTAATCGATACTGACCTATGTTGTGTATGCAGATTACAAAAATGACAGGAAATGCTGTTACGGCTCCAGAGAACATGTAAGAGATCCTTGAGAAGGATCGAGTCTGGTGCGAGCCAGTTATGGAGTTCGATGAATGCGACCTTGACTTCATGGAGGAGATTTTCTATGCCCTTAAAGAGTCTGGTATGGAAGGTTTCTTGTCGAGAAGGCCGACCTTCTTCCTCCCACGCCAAGTTGCAGAGATCTACTCGAACTCTGATTCAGTAGAGGGAGATATCAGAGGGAGATTCATCATCCACGCAGTAGGCGATCCCTCCCGCTCCATGATTGAAATGAAGCAGATGTCCATCCGCGAAGCTCTTCAGAAAAGCTTCAATCTTCCCAACTCAGGACTCAACACCGTCGCTTACAAAGATGATTTGATGGATGAGTACCTCACCGAGTTCTGCGGAAAGCCAACAGTGTTCAGAGCCGCTTTTCCCAAGAACGTTATGCTCCCTCAGTATAGAGCTCTAGCATATATTGTGACTCAGCTGCTGACGAGTGAAGCAGGCTCGTTTGACCAAGTGTCCAGACCCAAACTGCAACTGATGATGGCCATATATGATCGGGCCAAGATCAACTGGATAGAATTTTTCCTCAGAGAGTTTATGATGCAGTCAGCCAAATTTGATAAGGCGTCCAATAGGCTCAACGTCAAAGGAAAGCTCCTATACGGACTTAAACTCTCAGTGATGATAGAGGATTTATGCGCATCTGACAAGGTCACCTTTGCTGACAAACAATACTTCAACGTGAAGAAAGTCAGATTCCAGAATAGGTCGGCGGCCTCTTCAACGATTGGCTCAGGGCCAACTGCACCTACGAGTGGGACTCAGCAGACCTCAACGCCGAAGAAGAAGAGGTCCCCACCAAAATCCACACCAAAGACGCCAACCAAAAAGCTGAAGAAGGTCAGCGAGGTTGCGCCCACTGAAACTGCGGTGGAAACAGAGGCCGTCATTACACAGCCACCACTACAGCTGAGAGACGAGCCTGAGTCTTCTGAGAAGACTCAATCGGTGGAGAAAATTGTTTCCACTGAACATGGAGAGACAATGGACCAATGGGTCCAAGCTGAAGAGATCCAATCAGAAGTCCAGACTGAAGAAGTCCAGACACTGGAGAGCCCCTTGGACGTACCTCCACTCAGCAGCATCCCATCTGCTGAGAAACAGGCATCTCCTATCGAAGTCGAGAGCTCAGAGACAGCCTCGAAGTCAGAATCTGTCGGGATGGAGGCTCAACGCTCAAATCTAGAGCCTCCCGGGAGATTGCTGAAGTAATACCGGAGATCGCCAGCCACTCAGATCTTGTCATATTGGCTAGGCAGGCGAGACTCCATATGCTGATTAGGTTCTAGGAATGGCACAATCTGAAGCGCCTTGTCATTCACCATTCATGTGAACAGCTCCATGAAGAAGAGCTACTGATAAGAGGGAAGATTGGCTACTCAGAGCCATCTGACCTCGGCACGCTCAAGGATTTGAGGGCGGCCATGCTCGCCTTGCTAAATGAGAGACAACAAGTCTCAGTACCCGCGCCCTCAGATGGGTCTGACCCCGATGGTCAGGACCCACCCCATGATTCAGGCCCTGAGAAGCTTGATGAGGGATCTCAACGGACAAGGATGCCACTGCATCTACTGTTGACCCTCCACTCAACATCCTTGGTCCTAGGCAGACGGTGGCTGGTACTTCGAAGGCAGCTGATCCTGCTCAGCTTCTTCTCCAATCTGCTTTCGAAGTAGCGCCCAGCCCAAAGAGTCGTCGTTCGAAAATAGTGGCCAGGGCACTGAAGAATCAAGATACCCAGAATCGCCTTCTTGCCCGTACCGTCCACAAAACTTGGCGGCAAACCACTGAGGCACAGAGTGCAGAGCTGCAGGGACTCAGAACAGCCATTTCTTCATCCCAAGTCCCTGACTTCTCCAATATTATGACGAATGCCTTAGCTGCACAGAGAGCTGATTTTGAGGCTCAGCTCAAGACGATCCAGGAAGGCCAGGATAAACTGATGAATCAATACAAGGCCGCTCAAACCACTCACACTGAATCACTCACAGCCATCTCTCAAGCCAACGAACTCAGAATCCAAACTATTCAGAAAGATCTTGAAGAGAAGGTTGAGCAGCAGTTGAAAGAGTTCAAGGCTGCAGCAGATCTCTCACACAAAGAATACAGCAATCAGCTGACCAACGAGAGAAATGAGCTGCATGAGACACTGACCAAGATTCATACAAGATTAGACGATTTGTCAGCCTCCTACAAGAGCCTGAACAGAAAGGTATCTGCTCCGCCCCCAACCCTACTTGCTGATGCCAAAAAGGGGGAAAGTTTGGCAAAGAAAAGGGAAAGTGTAATAGAGAAATCAACTAAGGGGGAAGGCCGCCAAGGAGCCGATACTCGAAGGCTCCGAAGAGAGCAAGGTCGGTAGCTAGGGGCAACCTCAACTCGGTCATCCGCCCCTACCGTACCTATCGAAACCGGGCGAGGCCTGGGGTGTCTCGAGCTGCAACTGCAGGCATCTACCGAGATCGGCCCAAGTGGCTCAGGAGCCAGAGAAGTCGCTAGTCAGGCAACACAGACTCCCCTTGACATCATTAAGGAAGTTGCCGAGTATGCTGACGAGGAGGACTCAGAAGAGGAAGAAGCTCCTCTTCCTCCTCCTGTTGCCGGCAAAGGCAAGAAAGTTCTGAAACTCCCAACCCCTCCCTCCAAGAAGAAAGGACCCAAGAGGTTCAGGGTGATAGCCGAAGCTGAAGCAGCCAACAAACCCAAACCGAAGCCTGTCAAAGGCAAATCTAAGGCTCCAGCTGGAGGCAAGAGAACAAGTGCAAGGCTGCCTCCCTAAACGCTTAAACTTAGCGACGAAGCTGACAAGGAAAAGGAGCAAGAAGCAGCAAGCAATCACTCGAGCAAAGAGGGCACCTCCAAAGAAAAATCATCAACTCCCGCCGACTCGAAGAAGAGCCACCTCACAAGCCTTCCTACACCGCTCTAAGGCACGGGAACAAGAAATGGAAGAAATCTGGGCTCAGTTAGACAGATACTTATACAGAGGTGAAGAGGCCAGGAAAATTGAAGCAGCCAGAGAGAGATTACATATAGCAGATCTTGAAGCCCTCAGGCTGAGAACGGAAAAGGAAGCTAGTCAGAGGATCCCCTCAAAGGCTGACATCCCCCACGCATACAGGGAGATTCGTAAAGCCTACGGATCCGAAGACTCACAGATGGCCTAGAACAGATGAATGGATGCCAGTGGAATTCACTCGGAGGTGGGAAGCGCCGAAAATCGAGTTCATTAAAAGGAACTATTTCTGGAGATTCTAGTCTGAGAAGCGTAAAGTTGTGGCTTATACCGAATGGATAATGAGAGCCGACTTAGACATGTATGCCGATTGCGAGAAAGTCGTCAAGGAAAATGTCGAAGTCGAGTTCCGAACCACAGAATCCCGCCACCCGCACGAGACTTGACGGATCCATTCACTATGGAGTAATAGAGAAAGAAGTGAAGGACGCCGCTTTGAAGCCAAATTTCTTGATGAAGAAGACCCGGCGGACTTTCTTTGAGATCTCGAAGCTGAGAAAGGCCACTTATCACATGTATGGAGTGCCTCTTCCTGAATCTCAATCTCAAGATTTCAAACACAGGATTAGGCAGTTCAAATGACTTCTGGCTTCTGTGTTCTCTTTGTATCTTTTTCTTCTTCTAGCCTAGCAGAGATGTAACTGTACTGAACTTCTTTACATATATAATATCTCTGTTTGGCTTTGACAAAGCCGTGTTTGTTTATGCTTAACACTCAGAATCACTGAAGTGATTACTGACTCACACACTCACTGTCTGATTATTTGTTGGCAGTTGTTGCTTAGATTCTGATAGACTTGATAGCATAGGGGGAAAATGTTGTTAAGACAGGGGAAGTGTTGTTCAGACTCTATATTTATTCTGACTTTCTGCCCTGATCCCCTCAGTAGTCTAGGACTTAAAGAACAACTCCACTGATTCTACTTGTAATTTTGTCAGGAGCTCTGTTTCTGATAAGTCATAATGTTAGGTTGTTAGCTATTAGGTTTTGGCATCATCAAATAGGGGGAAAATGTTGGGGGATGATTATATCCTCAGCAGAGTTGACAAATAGTGGGAAATGACTCAGTCTTATGTGGTAACATACGACTCAGTAGCCCTGTGCTCTGAATAAGTCTGTGAATATTTGAAGATCCCAAAACCCTATTTTGTTTGGTGAACCATTACGTTATAAGTTGTTTTGTCTCTGAGATTTCAGACTCAGCAGACCCTCTGCTCTGGTTCAGGCACTCAGTAGATTATCCGTCTCAGCACCAAAAGTAGAAGACTCAGTAATACTGGACTCAGCAGGAGCAATATACTGAAAGAAGTCAGTGGAACTGAACTCAGCAGAAGTAGTTCACTGTACTCAGAGCTGATATTCAGTAGAGCCAACTCAGCAGGAGCATGCTACTGAATCAGAGATCAGACTCAGCAACGGCCAGATAGTCCTCTGACTGTCAGAATCTTTGAAGTCACTTTTCAGTAGAGTCAAATACGAGGAAGAGAGAAGTCAACTTCAGATCTCCTTGAAGTCTGTTCTGTCTCAACAACTTTCTGAACCTCGGCCAATGACAAGCAGCCACGTATCCTATATCTACTAAAGCTGCAAGTCAACAACTTTCCAGAAAAGGAGGGAAAGGACACAACCACCAAACATCAAAAGAGTCGTTAACTACCCAAAAGAGAGAGACAAATGATCGTCGTCTCCAACGGATCTATCATAATCTCTTCTCTACAAATAGAGGGATAAATCGAAATTTGAAGCTCACGGGAAGAACACGAGAGAACATACAGAGCATTCAAACGAGCTAATTCAAAACGCCTAAGTCTTCCGCAAGAAGTTCGAAGAATCTATCTCCGGCGAAAGACTACATTCCAGCTCTTAGGGAACCAAGCTTAACTGTTTCATACAGCCTCTAGTATCCAAACGATGATACACGAACCCAAAGCTATATTCAGTTGTTCGTCGTTCTAGAAGCCACTTCCTTGTTCCCTATCCCTCTAACCTAAGCTCAATAGCATATCTCAATAGCTTAGACGAAGGAGTTCACCTTTGAACTAATCCTTATTGTAAAGGACTCATTCACAGTTGGAGAGTTTTTCAAACACTCAGTTTGATAACCGTGTAAACTGAGACATGCTCATTATAAATCTCAAGACCAGTGTTTGTCTATCGTACAAACCGACTGAGACTATCTCAGTATAATAAATAGCTTCCTGATCTTTTGGGACAGTGGACGTAGGATTTTTGTGTCCGAACCACTTTAAAAATCTATGTGTCTTGTGTTCTGCTCTTAACTGTTGCATTAATTTACTGTTCATACTGAAAACCTTCTTTAAATCATTCAACTGAGTTTCAGTAAACTTAACAGACTGCACTAATCAACTGAAACTGTTTTAATAAAAATGTTTTTCCTAACTCAACTGAATTGGGCCTACACTATTCCGCACCACTGAACTCTATCTGCAAGATACTGAATTCTGACTCTTAGTCGCCTAGCGAGGTCTCGGCAGAGTCGGTTACTCGCCAACACGATTCGGGAATAGCTTATCCGGTCCGCCGAACTTGTTCAAGATCGACATCATCCCGAAAAGGATTGTTCGTGTTTAAGTTGAGAAAATCGGTTTTCGAGTGTATTCACCCCCCCCTCTACACCTGAACGTGCTCTCGGGACCAACAAGAGTCCACCTAAAGGGGCTTACTACGATGCCTGATTTGCTAAAATTGTAGAGGACTCTCAGCCGTATGAGGAAGTTCAATGTGAGGGATTTGAAGAGTCCAACCATCAGGAGGCTTACTTCGATGCCGAATTTGCTGGAAACGCTGAAATATTCAACGACAGTAGCCCGCCATCAGGGGCTTTCTTCGGTGATATCTATCCTTTGTTCTAATTGTTTCATAAATTCATTTGCACACCTTCGTTCTTTCATTGTTGCATGTTATGATAGATGGGTTTCATGGTCTAAAATGATAATACCATGCTCACTCTGGGTAACATTTAACATATCCTTGAAATTGTTCAATTCTTGAATTGAATTTGAGATATGTTGTGTAGGTATGGGGGATCTTCTTCATTGCCTTAAAATGTTGCTGATTCATTTGCTGATTGCTGCTGATTGTTGCTGATTCTTGGTTCTTGTTGATTTCATTGCCGTAAATTCATTTGTTGATTGTTGCTGATTCTTGGTTCAATTGATTACTAGTATGATTCTTGTTGATTCTTGCTGATTCTTGGTTCATTTATTGATTTTTATTTGCTTCTAAAATCTCATACTGGTTTAGTGTATTTCTGCTTTTGCTTGTGGTTTTGAAATGTGAAAATGGGAAATAACAATCTGTTTTATGTGCTTGCTATGAACTGAAACCTTAATGAAAGTGCGATTATTAAACCTGCATCTGTGTAAGATATGCTGGTCTTAATAAATGTAATGACAAGCATATCTGGTTGTGGTTTTGGTATATGAACTATGCAGTTGCATTAAACAAAAATAAACTAAATTTTCGATCAAACTAGATCTGTTTCATAGATAGATTACATAACAAAATATCATAAATTTGCTTCATGTACAGATTGCTATACAAAACATAATAAATATGAAGCTTCATAGATTCTGAAACAAAGATGCTAAATTGTTATTTTGGATTTGGTGTTTCAATTCATGTCTTTTTTTTATTTTTATTACGAGGAACCCGCAGCCGCTACCTTTGATGCGCACAGGGTAAACATCGCTCCTGTGCAATAGCCTGAAACTACATAAGAGAGTTAGACCACCCTTAATGTGACAGGGTGACAGGCTCACACTTAGCGTTTCCAGTGAGATTTGAACCCATGACCTATCGGTCCCGGGCCACCCACCTTCATCGCTATGTCATCCTATGGGAACTTAATTCATGTATTCTTCTATTTCCATATGCATGTTTGTTTGTTTGTTTGTTTTTTTTGTTATTTTGTTGGTGGGGGTGGGGAATTAAAAGTGAGATGGAATAGGTAGATTATCACTTGGTTTGGCTTAGTAGCATATCTTCGTAATTATTTTTGTTGTGATAAAAGAAATCTAAAAATTTTATGAAAAAAATTAATTTTAGTCTGTTATGTTTTCTCATGTCCATTTTTTAATCTTATGTTGGTTGAGGCCAATTTTGATCCATTAGGTAGGTAAACAATCCGATTTTGACCCGTTTTATAAAATTGGGCAAAACTGTCTAACTTTAGTCCTTTTCGCGCGTGTACACACTCCGAAAATTAGAATAATAAATAAATTTTCACGTGTGAATATTCACATGGTGTTAAATTAAAAAATAAAGTTATTTCATAAATAAAATTTATTTATATATTTTTAATTATCGACGTGTATACACTTGTGGAGAAATGATTAAAATTGGACAACTTTGTCTAATTTTATCAAACAGACCAAAATTGGATTACTTACTAACCTAACGGACTAAAATTGACCCTAATTAATATAACGGATTAAAAGTGGACAGACACTAATATCTTGGACAAAAATTGATTTTTTTTTCCAAATTCTACGTGATATATACACTGGTATCTTCGTTGATATTTTAGTTTGGTAGACAAGAGAATAGCTTTTTCTTTTGGGGTGGATTCAGTCATTATTGCCATATAACAAAACTGAAGCTCTTTTCCAGATTGTTATTTCTACTTTATATTTTCCCTCCCAAAATCTTTATTTCTCCTTATACATCCAAACCAAATCATTTACATTTGAAAATATGTCTCCAAGTCTTTTCGCGGACTTGTCCATGCAAAAAAAAATCTTCCACCAATTTGTGAGAGACCCCACCATAATTAATCTCTTCTTAAAAAATGAATCACTATTATTTGTATTATGAAATTTTTTGCATGAATCACCATGCAAAAAATAATATTAATATTATGGATAATTTGGTTATGAAGGTTATCATTATAAATAATAGAATTACAAGATAATTACAAGGCAAGAAATCTGGTACAAATAAAATAAAAGATACCTCCACAATTTTACAAGAGGTCGGTCTACTGTGCACTAGGTCGCCCCAAGATCCGCGATCTGGATCCGCTTCTTTTTTATTTTATTTTTTTAAGGACGAGAGTCATTTGTTGTGAACAACATTGTAACTTGTTTTGAACAAAATTGTCATTTGTTGAGTATCGTTTGTTTCGAACAAAAATGTCATTTTTCATTTTGGACGGCTTTTACCATCACTGATATGCATATGTCATTACAATTGATAATCATTAAATGATAATTTTGCTCAAAACAAATGACACATCTTTTCACAACAAATCACATTTTTTTAGAAAGTTGATACTTAATAAATGATATTTTTATTACAAACAAATGACACTTTGTTCGAAACAAAATGATAATCTACAAATGACACTTTTGTTCAAAACAAATGACACTTTTGTTCAAATTGATAATCTACAAAACAAATGAGACTTTCGTCAGTGATGGTAGATGTCGTTTGAAATAAAAATTACAGTTTTCTTTCAAAATAAATGATACTCAACAAATGAATTTTTTTTTTCAAAATAAATAACACTTTAGTCAGTGATGGTAGAAGGCATTCAAAACAAAAATGACACTTTTGTTTCGAAATAAATGATACTCAATAAATGACACTTTTATTTATAAGAAATGACATTGTTGTTCACAGCAAATGACACGTCCATCCTAAAAATAAAAATTGGAAAATTTAAAAAAAAATGAAAAAAATACAAAAAAACAAAATAGGTCCGGATCCGGGTTGCGGCCCGGCTGCACGCAAGTTTTTGCATTTTTACAAGATATACAATTCTTGGTTATTTTAATTATATGTATTATATGTAATATTAAAATTGTTATATTGGATGTTCGTCAACAAGAATTTTCATATAATTATACAAAAATGTGGGGTTAATATTGACATCAAATTCCCGTTTAAATAAGATGTTTTTTTCTTTTTTTTTGTCACTCGAATTTAATAGTGAATGAGCTGGAAATTATTTTTAATTTTGCTACACATTATTTTATACTGGGTTACTAGTCATTTTATGAGATCATCTGTCCCAATTCTGTATTACTAGTATAAATACCTAAGTATTTTTACTAATAACAAAAAATTGAGACAAGATTTCTGAGATAGGAATTCGGTCCTATTAGTTATGAACAGCAATAGGTAAAGAAAATTTTGGGCCTACATTGATCATATGTTCAAATTCTGTTAGATATAGGTGTCACGTATGGTTAGTCCGATGTACTTTGCATATTGTATAAAATTTATCTAGTGCAGCTTGGTTAGCATGCAACTGCTTCTTGACTTGACAAAAAAAATATACTCTCTGTTGGGTTATGAGTTAGTGGTTGATCTTACTAACCACTTAGACGGTACTTAATATTATTTTGTCAATAGTTCTTGTAATATGACTTATCTGTTTATCGGAAATTTGGGGGAAATCATAGTGATTTGATGCAATGGAATTGAAGATCCCAAAACCCATCTTGTATCCTTAGTGTAGTGTCGTAAGGACTAGATGATGTAATGGGCTAGACTATTTGTATTTTCATTATCGTTTTTGTCTAAGTCCTATAAGGGGTAAGTGTTGGTCTGATCTTCAGTAGGAAGTTACTTTCCAGAACCCCACGTCATCGTGTAAGAGCTTGTATTCTCAGGTCATCAGTTGACTTCGATCAGTAGAAGATTTCTCATCAGCTGACCCACATCAGTAGAAGAACACAGAATTAGAGCTCAGTACCTTCAGAGTCATCAGCTGACTTCGCTCAGTACAAGATCCTTTATCAGCAGACTCAGACAAAGAAGACAGAGATCGTATCAGATCTACTGTATCCGATAGGAAATGACCCGAATTTTAACATCATTCGAAAGTCAGCAGAAGATCATACGAGGATGAGTGAGAGTCAACTCAGATGAAGACTGATGTCTGACAAGTCTCACCTACCACAAACCTCGACCAATGAGAAGCAGTCTAAGCTCTACCTTCTCTGACCAAGTAAAGCTGCTCTCATGCACAGTGACCAACTACTCTGCGACAACATTTCGAACATATGGCCGTTTTCCTTGGATGTTTGTGACACGTGGCATTGTCCCCTCCAACGGACAAATGCCTGGGTCACAACTATAAATAGTGAAGCCTTTCCGAGCTCCACGCACGGGATATCGAAGGGATTATACGCTCAAACTTTCGAAACACTATAGCACTTTCACGAAGATCCAGCGAAGAACTTGCTCATTAGAATATTTCTATTTCTTCTCTCTAGAGTTTCTTTCTTTAGATCCCTCTTCTCTATCTAAGCTCTATTGTTATATCCCTAGCTTAGAACCTTCGAAGGAGTTCACATTTCGTGACTGTTCTTATTATAAGAACTCCTTCATAGTTGGAGAACATCCCCTCCCCTTCAAACTTCGGTTTGAATTGTAAAGTCGCTAAGGACTATAACTTAGAAGGGTCTGTCCAGTGCACAGATACCTTGCTGAGGCTTGCTCAGATTAATCAACAAGACCTCTTGTTCAGCAGGACCGTGGACGTACGATCTTGCGTATCCGAACCACGTTAAAAATAGCTTGTGTCATTTATTTTTTTATTGCTTTGCATTCAAACTATCTTACAAACTCATACTTTGCATTAAACGTATTTGAAAGTGCACTAGCCAAAATCATTTGGTTTGCGAAAAACACGTTTTCAAATCGAGACGAAGTCTATCGGGCCCTACACACTTATCCGCACTAACTCTCCGACTGAGGATATAATACTGACAGAAGTTAGTAGGAGAAACTCAGTAGTTGAGTCACTCTGACCCGCGATCAGAAGGTTACTATTTGACTCTGTTCATCAGTTGCAACCTACAGCTTAGCTGTCCTTCGCGTTTGAGAAAAAGAACTTGTACTGTGTGTATTCACCCCCCCTCTACACGACACTCGTCTCCGGACCAACAATTGGTATCAGAGCATCGGTGTTCTCCTGATCATCGGTTCTGAAACTCTTGTCTACTCGAACAGATCCTGAAAATGTTTTTCACTGCACAAGTATCTCTTCATACATCCTTATACTCTCATCCATAATGTCTGATATGTCAGGTATACAGATGGTGCCGATGTTCTCTATGGAGAACTACACGGTATGACGCGTGAGAATGGAGGCACACCTTACATCGCTGCACGACAGCATGACTGATCTCCTAGAGACAGGACCTATCATTTCCATGATCGACAACGTTCAATATGCCACTGTGGGAGGTGTAGGAGCACAGACTGGTGCTAAAGTTGCGAAAGACAAATCAACCTTCACGCCTGAAGAGAAAAAGCTGCACAACCTCGACCGAGTTGCACGGAATGCAATCCTGACTACGCTCAGCGATTCACACCTCGGGAGGGTTCAAGATTGTAAGACGAAAAAGGAACTTTAGGACGCTCTGGCTATACTGAGCCAAGGAACCCCGCAGATTAAAGAGAACAAGCTCGAGCTAGAGCTTCAAAAGTTCAAAAGTTCAAAACATTTGCTAAGTCTTTTGAGACTCCTGCTACTGATCAACTTGCGCTTATGGCTCTCAAGTATCAAAGAGAAAAAGTAAAGAGTCAGAAAGCTGAAGAAATACCACAGAGATTCTCCCTCAGGTAAAAAGGATTATCGAAAAAGGGAACAATCTAAACCATGCAGAACCTGCTGCTAGTCCATCCAACAACTTAGCTGGAAAAGGGAGCAGAATCACTGTGTGCTACAACTGCAAGAAGGAGGGACAATATCAGTACGACTGTCCCGAACTCTCAGCTGCTGAACGAGCAGAACGGCAGGCCAGACGCGATAAATTTACCCGGAGAAGGCAGGCCTATATCCGATGACTCAATCGAGGAAAATACATTCATGTATTCTTCTGAAGACGAAGCTGCATTTGTCGCCGTTGAGGTCGGAGAAACTGATCCTGAATCAACAGCTGAATATTGTCTGATGGCCGGAGAAGAGGCTGAGGTAAACTCGAAACTTAATATAACCTCTTCTTCACAGAACACACACGACACATGCTCAATCACAGATGAACCTCTAGACGTGGTACAAGCATATGATGATCTACTAGAGGAGCAAAGATTCGACTAAGCGAGAGTTCAACAGAACTATTCGAGAATTGGAACAGGTAAAGGCTAAGAATCAGAGACTTTCTTCTGATTGTCAGGTCTCTACTAATTCAGAGAATCTTATTGCGAGACTCAAGGAAGAGATTGAATCTCTTATGACTAAGTCTCAGCTTCAAGAAACTCAGTTATCAGTTCTGACCAAGGACAATTCTGAGAAAGATAATGAAATAGCCCGACTCAGTCAGAAATTCGCAGAGGTTGAGAAGGATTATGAATCACTTCGGAAAAGTGATGAGGTCTGGCGAGGACTGATGACTGAATAGTACCTGGGAGCTAAAGAGAAGTTGGAAAGCATGCTTAGAGCTCAAAGGCCACTAGAAATGAAAGAAGGACTTGGCTACACTCATGAAGCCTCCACTTCCACTTATAAAAGCTCAGAAATGCTGGCTGATAGGTTCGTCAGAGGGAAATTTCAGGTTTCTGAACCAACAACTCAGGCGAAGAACAAACAAAAGATGATTGTACCTCAGCCGAGCAATAAGAAGCAACTGACCAAAGGATCTAGCCCCAGGACACCACAATCAAATTCAGGGGGAACCAAGAAGGTCAGGTGGGCAGAGCAGTTCAGCGAGCCACTGTATGTGCATCCAGCACAGTATGGTTCGTATTATTATGAGCCCAGGGTTAGGAAGAGCACAAAGCCTCAGAAGAAGAAAGCTCCTGAACCCAAAACTGCCAGGAAGTCAGTATCTCCCAATCCAGTGGAGAAGAAGACTAACAAGGTTCAGAAGAAGAAGTCTCAGACTCCTAAGGTTCCGAGACAGATCTGGGTCGCGAAATCACCAACTAACGCTTAAGGACCCAAACTGAACCAAAGGGTACCTAAAAATGTTTCTGTTTTGTAGGTGCATAAGGACCATTGGATTGTGGACAACGTCTGCTCGAGATACATGACATATCAAAAGAGCCTGCTGACCAATTACGTACAAGAAGATGGTCCCAGAATTGAGTTTGGTGAAAACTCTAAAGGCTATACAAGGGGATACGGAACACTGAACATTGGGATTGCTTCAGTTCCAAGAGTAACATATGTTGAAGGACTTCGACATAATCTCCTTTCTGTCAATCAATTCTGTGAAGCGTGCTTGAAGGGAAAGCAGAAAAAGAAAAGCAATCCACCAATTCCGTCACCTTCCACTGATGGAATCCTTCAACTGCTACACATGGATTTGTTTGGGCCAGTTTCTCCAGTGACTATAAGAGGCAAGAAGTATGCCCTCGTCGTTGTTGATGATTATTCTCGATATACGTGGGTCATCTTCATAGTCAACAAATTTGATGTCAAGACTGAGTTGCCAAAACTGCTGAAAAAACTCAGTGTGGAGAAAGACATCAAGATACAGAGAATACGCTCAGATCGAGGAACATAATTTCTCAACTCAGTAGTTAAAGAGTACTGCGATAAAGAGGGAATCAAGCATGAGACATCAGCAACTCGCACCCATCAGCAGAACGGACTTGCTGAACGTAAGAACAGAACACTCAAAGAAGCAGCAAGAACGCTTCTAGCAGACTCTGGACTACCCTCAAAGTTCTGGGTTGATACTACGACACCCTCCGTTACACTCAGTAATCGCTCACTGCTTATACAGCAACACACGAAGATACCTTACGAACTGTGGAAATGGAGAATTCCTTCTATTTCTCACTTCCATATCTTTGGTTGTCCTTGCTTTATTCACAATAATGGGAAAGATCAGTTGAAGGTCTTTGATAGCAAATCTGATCAAGGAGTATTTTTAGGATACTCTCGAGTCAGTAAAGCTTTCAGAATCTTTAACTATCGGACCCTTTGCGTGGAGGAAATCCCTCATGTTGTCTTTGATGAGTTTGTTACTGAGAACAGGAAATCGAAGAAGATAAATACTGAAGATGTCAGCAGCAAGCTACAGGATCTCGCACTAAACGACAAAGCCAAAAAGATCCAGCATTATTGGGATGATGAGTCAGACGATGAAGAAATCCAGACCCATCCCGCAGGCACTGTAGCTGACCTGGTTGATTCTACCGAACAGAATCAACATCAGGTAACAACAGTCGATGAGGAAGCCCCAGTGGTAACTGAGACCTCTACTGAGAATTTAAACTCAGGGGGAACGACTAATGTTCCTGAGCTAAATGCCCCTGAACATGGAAACTCAGTAGATCCTAACCTTCTTACTGAATTGCTTTAGTCACATAATAGCACTACTGAAATGCCTAACACTCTTGTTGACTGTACATAAGTAATTTCAGAAGAAGAAGCCAAACTCAGACGTTCGTGGCTTGACGCTCACTCTTCTAATCTTATCATAGGAGATCCATCAGCAGCAGTAAGGACAAGATCCAGACTAAGCCAAGCAGAAAGTTCTCTCTACTCCTATTTCTTGTCTACTGAAGAACCTCAGACGATAGAGGATGCTCTCAACGATGCTGACTGGATCATTGCCATGCAAGAAGAGCTGAACCAATTTGTCCGTAACGACGTTTGGGAGCTTGTTGACAGACCTAGACATTAGCATGTGATCGGTACTAAGTGGGTCTTCAAAAATAAGCGAGATGAAAACCACGTCATAGTCAGAAACAAGGCTCGACTTGTAGCCAAGGGATACTGTCAAGCAGAAGGAACAGACTTCGATGAGACATTCGCCCCAGTCGCTAGATTGGAAGCTATTCGTCTGTTCCTAGCTTATGCAACGCATCAAAGATTTAAAGTATATCAAATGGATGTAAAGTCAGTATTTCTGAACGGTGTACTGAAGGAAGAAGTCTATGTGGAACAACCGCCCGGCTTTCAACAGGGACATCAGGTGTACAGACTTCGAAAAGCTCTGTATGGGTTAAAACAAACACCCAGGGCTTGGTACGATACCCTATCAAACTTTCTGCTTCAGAAAGGTTTTTAGAAGGGGACAGTAGATCGCACCCTGTTCAACATCAAGTCAGGCGATGACATCCTACTGGTGCAGATCTACGTGGACGATATCATTTTCGGTTGCAGGAATGTGACTATATGTCAACAATTCGAGAAAATGATGAAGGAGAAGTTCAAGATGTCCATGATGGGGGAGATGAACTATTTCCTTGGATTCCAAGTGAAGCAATCAACTGAAGGAATATTCATCAACCATGCAAAATACACTTGAGACCTCCTGAAAAGATTCGGCTGCGACTCAAGCAAGCCAGTCAAGATCCCCCTGAACACAAACTTTAAAATCGATCTGGACAAAGAGAGAGCTTCTGTTAACTCTACTGATTATAGAGCTATTATTGGTTCTTTACTATATTTAATAGCAAGCAGACCTGACATAATTTATGCTGTAGGTGTATGTGCAAGATTTCAGGCAAATCCTAAGCGAAGTCATATAGACTCATCAAAGAAGATTCTGCGATACCTAAAGGGAACACCTGACGCAGGGTTGTGGTATCCTGCAGATGATAATCTGATTCTAACGGGTTATTCTGATGCTGATTATGCAGGATGCATGATAGATTGAAAGTCAACTTCGGGAACATGTTAGTTCCTAGGCAGCAAGCTAATATCATGGTTCTCAAAGAAACAACATTCAGTGGCTACGTCCACTACTGAAGCTGAGTATATGGCTGCTGGAAGTTGCTGTGCCCACCTTTGGCTTCGACAACAACTGCGAGATTATGGAATTACTCAGGATGAAGTGCCCATCTATTGCGACTCCACCAGTGAGATTGCTATAACTCAGAACCCAGTTCTTCATACGAGATGCAAGCACGTGGACATTCGACACCACTTCATCAGAGACCATGTCGAAAAGAAGGATATCAGGATGGAGAAGATCCACACTGACAAGCAAAGGGCAGACATACTGACCAAACCACTAGCTGAGAACAGATTCAGAGAATTATCAGTTGAGCTAGGTCTACTGGATCCTACTGACTCGAGTCAGTAAGAGAAGTCAGACTCAGTACTTTGATTCAGTCGGGTGAATCATACAGTACACAGTAAGGGGGAACATGGTCATCAGTACCATAAAGATCCTCCTAAGTCATTACAGTAACCAGCTGATCGTAAAAGTTCAGCTGAAGAGGTTTGCGTAGTTAGAATATTTAATATTCTCAGAAGCATGCTCGTATTTATTAAATCAGTCATTTGCATTCAGTAGCATGATGTGCATTTATTTCCCGCCATAAATTTTTAAGGTTTAAGTTAGTAGAAACCGTTCTCATTTAAAAAACTTAGTCTTTAATACTGCCTGCAACGCATTTAATACATGTCTTCTCACCTTACTTTATCTGCGCATATCTTAGATGGGTGTAGATTAGAGGCGGCTAATGTAATCATTCCTTTATAACATCAGATCACATCCGTCATTAAAAAGCGAGATTTTATACCAGTCGTTTGATTGAAAACTCATGATATTCAAATCTTATAAAATATCCTCTTTTCTCTCTAATCCTATCTTTACGCCATTTTCGCACGTAGAGCTATTCAAGCATTCAGTTTTTACTCTCGTTCTCTCTCAAAACTAATTACTCTTTTCAACTCAAGCTTTGTGTTTATGGTAATTTCTTAATCTTCTGCATCTCTCGTATCTAACTTACTCTATTTTCAAGTGCTAACGAGTTTCTTGCAGATATCTATGGCGATCGTTCAGACCCCACACAACATTGAGGAGATCATCCAATCGAGGGTTCTTTTCGAACCGACGATGGTTCTCCCCAGGCAGACCTTCCTTATCTTGAGCCCATCTTCTCGGCTCTAGAGGAGTTAGGCCTGACACTTCTAGTGAAGAAGCAACCCCGATCCTATCTTCCCCGCCAGGTGGCCGAGCTATACTATAATTGGCGTTCTGTGGAAGATACCGATGGAGAAGTATCGGAGATCGCTTATATGAGGGAAGTGTCCCCTCAGAAGTGGGAATCCAGCCATGCCGACATCAATATCAGGGCGGCGCTGAAATCCTCCTTCGATCTTCCGAGTTATGGGATTTCTCCTGTGGGCTACAAGGAGAAGGAACTGAACGCTTATGTCCACCGCTTCTGTGGAAGGGACGACATCTCCTTTAAGTCTGCGCTGCCGAAGAACCAACTCCTGCCGGAGTACAAATGGCTCGCGTACATTGTTATTCACATCCTGACAAGCACCGCAGGTTCTTTTGACCAGCTGTCCAAGCCTAGACTCCAACTGATGATGGCTATAATTGACGGAGTCCAGGTGAATTGGACAGAGTTCTTTGTGGCCGAGCTGAAGGCTCAGGCGCACAAGTTTGCACCTACTAAGTCTGGAGAGAGAAGACTTATTAGTGTGGGCAAGCTACTGTATGGGACCAAGGTGTCCATAATGATCGAAGACTTAGTAACGAATCATGCATCCTTTGTTGATTCAAAGCACTTCGACAAAAAGCTCATCAAGTTCAAGACGAGAGCAGCGACTGAGAAGTCAGTCGGACGTGGAGCCACTGAGCTAAAAAGATCATCTACTAATCTACCTCCACGGGCCGATCAACCGAAGCGGAAGAAGCTCTCCAAGACTGGAGCTTCTGAGGCCCCCGCAAAGCCTGCTTCCCCTCCACCACCTCAGGAGGAGGACATTCTGGACGCTGATACCGGGATAAAGGATGCCACCCTCAAGGATAAGGTACAGCGGGTCAGCTCGGAAGAGACTCAGCCGGAGGCAATTGAGGAACCGGCTGGTGTTGAAGTCTCATCCGAGTGGTCGACGATGCAGATAACTCGTCTCCGGGCCACAGGAGAAGTCGCTACATAGATTCCTATGAGATCTCGTCTCATCAGGATCTGGTCGATATCGCGATAAGGGCCAGGAATCATATACTGCTGAGATTCCTGAACTGGGACATCCTTGCAGAGCTGATTCAGCAACATTCTGCATTGTCCCTTCCGGCAGAGGAGCAAAGTCTGCAGTCAGGTATAGGGTTTGGGGAACCCGCTAACATTGCATCATTTGAGGACATGTGCTCAACCATGCTTTATCTACTGGAGCTGAGGTCCTCCAAGCAGATAGCCAGAAGCCCATCGCCGTCTTCCCAGCATGACGATGATGAAAACAATGATGATGAACGGGCACCACCCAAGGACGCAGATCAGGGAGAATCTGCTGAGGGTAAATCTCCCAACGAGAAGGGCGAGTCACCACCTCTACCTCCTACATCAGGTGACGCCCTAGTTGCTTCGAAGCCCAGTCGGAAGGAACAACTCGCAGCCTCAGAGTAGAGGCTCGGAACCTCATCCTATCAGATCAAACCTATAGGTTCCATGTCCTCAAAGTCTATCAACCGAGCGATCAAGAAGCAAGGAGACAAAAAACGTCTCCTAGCTAAGGACGTCCATCTGAAGTGGACGCAATATACAAAGTCTCAGACGGAGACTGTTGACAGACTAGCAAGCGCAGTCAAGAAGGTCTCGGACAGTCCAACTCCTAATATTCAGGAGATCGTCCAGACTGCGCTGGCCGCTCAGAAGGCGGACTTGGCTGCTCAGAGTCAGCAGCTGCTCGAAGCTCAATAGAAATCTTTTTAAGAGCAACTGTCAAAGAGCGTAGCCACAGTCCAGAAGACCATGGATGAGCGGAATAAGATGGCCACCTCCAGCGTACAGAAGGCTTTGGAGAATCAGGTGGCCGCCTTAAAGCTCATCCAGGCAGAGATGACTTTCTCCCACGACGCATCGCTCCTAAAGCAGAGACAAGAAACAGCAGCCCAAACACGCTAAATCCGCAAGGATCAAGAGGCTGACTGGGAGCATTACTGCGATGCCGTCGGCGACTTCAACACCACCACCGACTCCATTAAAAATGTTGTCTTCAAATGAGAAGGAAGTAGCAGCAATCGTGCCCTTCGACCCCGGGCTACTGATGATGCCAAAAAGGGGGAAGAAAGGGATGGGACAGCTCGGGTGGGTGGGAAGTCTGAGGTGAGGGAAGTCATCAAAGGGGAAGGTTCAGCAGCTCAGGCTGGAACCAGCTCAGTTCCCCCTCCCGTAGTCCAAATCCCTCAAAGCAACTCAGCTGCCCGAGCCAATCGGAGGATCAGGAGAAGGATCCTCGGCTCAGGCGCAATGTATAGAGGAGGTCGCACGCTTTGTCGACCAGGAGGACGAGCCCCTGCCACCGCAAAGGCCCAGGAAGGAGAAAGCAACAGAGTCTACTCCACCTCCTTCCCCGATGCCCAAATTTAAGACTCGAGCGGAGCAGGAGGAACATGATAGAGTGGCTCAGCTCCTCTAGGACGAGCTGGACTATGAGATGAGGTTGGAAGAAGAGGCTCAGAAGGCCAAGAAGAAGAGACAGCCTAAAGTTAGGATGTCCAAGAGTACAGCCAAGAAAATCTTGGATGAGCAGAAGAAGAAGGCTTAGCAATCTGCTGATGAGCCGGCTGACTCGGACACTGACAATCTTCCCCTCGCTCAGAGGATGAAGAAAATTCCCACTCTTACACCTGAGCAGGAGGCAGAGGACAAGGCTACCTGGGAGGCGACGCAGCAAGGGCTGAATCTTCGGAAAGGAGATAGAAGAGCTGCGGCCCTTAGGGAGAAGAAGAGGTTGGATGACTTGGCGAAAATTATCGAGTTGACTGACAAAATCGCCAAGGAGCCAATCCTCGATAGGAGCAAACAGGTGCCTAGGACTTCCAAGTTCTTTCGGCGAGGTGCACAGAAAGCGTATCTGAAGAAGACTCTGCACCGCCGTGTTGACAAGTGGATTCCATGGAACCTGAATGAGGAATGGGAGGAGCTGAAGATCGGATTCATCAAGGCATACTACGTATGGCAGTGCTATCCTACTGAGGCGCCGACTGCTGATCTTTTTGACGAATTCATATATCAGTACGATGCCAACCTCAGAGCACAGATCAAGCAAATTCTTTCCAAGGAAAAGCTGCCACTCGTTGCCCCTGCCTACAGACAGCTCACTCCGCCCATGACCTCTCGAGGAGTTTTGTGTACGAAGGAGATTGAAGATGAGGTCGAAGCTACTGCACATCACAATGATCTAGATCCTCTGCAGCCTGATGATCTCGAGGACGTCCAGACCCTCAGAGCCAGAATCAACAGATCTCATGGGTTGGATCCTCCTACTGCCAAGTCTGCTGAATTCAAGGACAAAATCAAGAAGTTCAGACGATAGCAGTAGATATTTTCTCTCTGTATAGAAGCTAGGGCTGATTGTAATCATTTCTCATATATATCAGTACCTTGCTTTTGGCTAGACAACTACTCATTGTCTTATGGCTGTGTTTATTTACTTTATCACAACTGATCACTGAAGTGATCTGACGCACACACACACATAACCTAATTCTCTGATTTGCCTATCTTTTAGTTGCTGATTACCCTGCTTTATTTGCTCAGTTTTTACTGAAGTCTCTTTGGGTCAGTAGTCTTGTACTTAGAGTTTATAGTGGTTTTGGCAACATCAATTAGGGGGACATTGTTGGGTTATGAGTCAGTGGTTGATCTTACTAACCACTTAGAGGGTACTTAGTATTATTTTGTCAGTAGTTCTTGTAATAGGACTTATCTGTTTATCAGAAATTTGGGGGAAATCATAATGATGTGATGCTATGGAATTGAAGATCCCAAAATCCGTCTTGTATCCTCAGTGTAGTGTCGTTAGGACTAGATGATGTAATAGGCTAGACTATTTGTATTTTCATTATCCTTTTTGTCTAAGTCCTGTAAGGGGTAAGTGTTGGTATGATCTTCAGTAGGAAGTTACTTTCCAGAACCCCACATCATCGTTGTAAGAGCTTGTGTTCTTAAGTCATCAGCTGACTTCGATTAGTAGAAGATTTCTGATCAGCTGACCCACATCAGTAGAAGAACACATAATCAGAGCTCAGTACCTTCAAAGTCATCAGCTGACTTCGCTCAGTAGAAGATCCTTTATCAGCAGACTCAGAAAAAGAAGACAGAGATCGTATCAGATCTACTATATCCGATAGGAAACGACCCGAGTTTTAACATCATTCGAAAGTCAGCAGAAGATCATACGAGGATGAGTGAGAGTCAACTCAGATGAAGACTGATGTCTGACAAGTCTCACCTACCACAAACCTCGACCAATGAGAAGCAGTCTAAGCTCTACCTGCTCTGACCAACTAAAGTTGCTCTCATGCACAGTGACCAACTACTCTGCGACAACATTTCGAACATATGACCGTTTTCCTTGGACGTTTGTGACACGTGGCATCGTCCCCTCCAACGGACCAATGCCTGGGTCATAACTATAAATAGAGAAGCCTTTCCGAGCTCTATGCATGGATATCAAAGGGATTATACGCTCAAACTTTCGAAACACTCTAGCGCTTTCACGAAGATCCAGCGAAGAACTTGCTCATTAGAATATTTCTAGTTCTTCTGTCTAGAGTTTCTTTCTTTTGATCGCTCTTCTCTATCTAAGCTCCATTGTTATATCCATAGCTTAGAACCTTCGAAGGAGTTCACATTTCGTGACTGTTCTTATTGTAAGAACTCCTTCATAGTGGAGAACATCCCCTCCCCTTCAAACTTCGGTTTGGATTGTAAAGTCGCTAAGGACTATAACTTAGAAGGGTCTGTCCAGTGCACAGATACCTTGTTGAGGCTTGCTCAGATTAATCAATAAGACCTCTTGTTCAGCAGGACCGTGGACGTAGGATCTTGCGTATCCGAACCACGTTAAAAATCGCTTGTGTCATTTACTGTTTTATTGCTTTGCATTCAAACTATCTTGCAAACTCATACTTTGCATTAAACGTATTTGAAAGTGCACTAGCCAAAATCATTTGGTTTGCGAAAAACACGTTTTCAAATCGAGACGAAGTCTATCGGGCCCTACACACTTATCCGCACTAACTCTCCGACTGAGGATCTAATACTGACAGAAGTTAGTAGGAGAAACTCAGTAGTTGAGTCACTCTGACCCGCGATCAGAAGGTTACTATTTGGCACTGTTCATCAGTTGCAACCTACAGCTTAACTGTCCTTCGCGTTTGAGAAAAAGAACTTGTACTCAGGTGTATTTACCCCCCCCTCCCCCCCTACATCTGACACTCGTCTCCGGACCAACACTCTCTCGTCCTATTAATCAAGTTCCATTATTTTTGGGCACGAGAATGTAGGACGTGGATGTAAAAGAAAAAGTGTGGTGTAAGAGTATAAGGTGGTGAGACATATTTGTTTAGAATGATTGTAATCCATTCATTTCATTCTATTTTTCGAATGAAACTTGTTTAGTGAGACTCCGAAATAGAAAACGAGACTTGTTTAGTGGGACAAAAGAGTAATAATAAATAGAGAGCATCTTGTACCGACACTTTCGTTATAAGGAGCAACTTTATATTTGACTTAAAAGAGGTCTGAATATTCAAATAAATTTATATATCTGTAAAGTAAATACACGTACTATACGCATTAAAATAAATAATTACACAATTAGAGAATGACGTGCATTTGAAGCGCCAAAGGAAAGTGTAAGACATCCACCATTATATAAATGGCGAGTTGTGTTGAGCATGCATCTATTTAGTGGGTCATTCTTAGCTTCCATGTGTAGAAGAATTTATTATTTAAACTTGGGTTTTGTCTTTCATTTCTTATTATCAGATTCTGCAGGGTTTTAAGGTAGGGTTTAATGGTTTATCAAAGCATGCTTAATTTTACAAGGTAACAAAGAAAAGCAAAAGTCACATTCTTGCTTGTTTTCGTGGATACCCCACACACACACACACACACACACACACATATATATATACACACAGATGCCCATGGGATGCAGGGAGGAGTCCTACCCATTTCCCAGCATACCTTTGCTTTGTTGAAATTCATTCCTTTTGTTTTCTTTGAGAGGAGCGACGATATATTAAGCCTTTATATATGTGTGTATGTGTGAGTGGGTGAGTGTGTGAGAGAGAGAGAGGTGCTTTTCTTGTTTATAGTTTATCTTGTTTCTGATAAAGAATTTCTGCAGCAAGACGATTAAGAGAGAGCGAGAGAGAGAGAGGGAGAGAGAAGACAAGTGGAGTGGAACATGAAATAATTGAGAGGGCCAGCAAAGAAAAGATCACTACTAACTCCAAGTAGTGTGTGGAATCTGAGAAGAAAGATGAAGCCCATCAACGACGAGAGCAGCAATCTCAACAACTGGCTGGGTTTCTCTCTCTCCCCTCACGTGAAAATGGAGGCCAACTCTCACTTCTCACAACCCCCTCCTACTTCGGCAGTTGCATCAACCTTCTATCTCCCAGATTCTGCCGTCGATGAAAACTCCGATTTCCACATGCCTCTCAAATCGGACGCCTCCCTTTGCATCATGGAAGCTCTCTCCAGATCACATTCACAAGGTTCCCGCTTTCTTCTTACTGCGCTCTAACAATTTTACCAACTTCATTGGCTTGCTTTTTTCTTAAAGGCGTGGTGCCGAATTCCTCCTTGGGAGGCCATCCGAGAGACGCCATGTTCCTAAGCTTAGATAGCTCATTTTACACCCAACACCATCCCTACTACTCCGGCTACGACAAACATCTTCAACTCGTTCAGACGACGTCGTGTTTCAAGACTTGGATGGATCTCGAACAACAACTTAATAACAATAATGCAAGCATGGTTGAATCTCTGTGCTTGTCCATGAGCCCCAGCTCCCAGTCGAGCTGCATCACTGCAGCTTCTCAGCAGATCTCACCCACTGAAACTACACTCGACTGCGTAGCCATGGAAACTAAGAAGAGAGGAGCCGAGAAGCTTGGGCAGAAGCAAACTGTTCACCGAAAATCCATCGACACATTTGGACAGAGAACATCTCAGTATAGAGGAGTCACCAGGTCAATTCTTGTCCTAATTTTCCTCATAGAATAATAGATTTCATCAAGCTTCTTGTTTCAATCTTCATTAGTCTTTTCACTTTATTTTTTTCTCACAAGATTTGGTATGAATTTTGTTAACTCGATTTGGTATATGAATAATGTTTACATTATTTGTGTTCCCTACTAGTACAGACATCGTTGGACGGGTAGGTATGAAGCTCACTTGTGGGATAACAGTTGCAAGAAGGAAGGGCAGACCAGAAAAGGAAGGCAAGGTCAGTCCAAAACTATCAGACTATTCTTCATCTACATGCATGTTTCTTATCCTCTAACTACTACTTGTTGTATATGTTCATTTCTCTCGGTGGGGATTTGATGTCGTTCAGTCTATCTTGGTAAGATTTGGATTCAACTAGTTAAATACGAAGAGAGAACAAGTGTGAGCTCAAGATTTAGGGGTGTAATTAATGTTGCAGGTGGTTATGATATGGAAGAGAAAGCTGCTAGAGCTTATGATCTTGCTGCTCTCAAATATTGGGGCCCTTCCACCCATATCAATTTCCCGGTACGTAATTTAGGATCTTTGTAAGAATTGAGGTAGAGTTTTTATACATTTATTTGCAGCTCAAAAACTACCATCAAGAAGTCGAGGATATGAAGAACATGACCCGACAAGAATATGTTGCTCAGTTGAGAAGGTGGGTGGTTATTTCATTACACTGTACTTTGTTTGTCTGAATTCTAACAGTTACTTCCATCTTGTTTCAGGAAAAGTAGTGGGTTTTCTAGAGGAGCATCGATATACAGAGGAGTGACGAGGTAGATTTGAGTAATGTCCTACTTGTTTGACTTGTAAATTGTAAGACTAGAACAGGGGTGTTTATTGTTTTTAGGCACCACCAGCATGACAGATGGCAAGCAAGGATTGGTCGTGTGGCGGGCAATAAAGATCTGTACCTGGGAACATTCAGTAAGTTGTGTTTGTGTAGGTAGCTGGTGTTTTTGTTAAGTGAATTTGAATAGTTTGTTGCCATAGGTACGCAGGAAGAGGCGGCAGAGGCTTATGACATTGCTGCAATCAAGTTCAGAGGGGTAAACGCCGTCACCAACTTCGACACCTCTCGATACGACGTCGAGAAGATCATGGACAGCAACAGTACTCTGCCTACTGGGGAAGTTGCGAGGCGGAGGACGCCTCATAATCATGCCAATGCTTGCAACTAGAAAAAGGAGACTGATTACCGAGGGACACCACTTATCTATCTGTAACAACCTGTTTGGGAACTTTATCTTATGCTCATATTGGGATCAGAATTTTGAAAAATGGAGGGAATCTTGATAGCGCTATCTCTCTCTCTCTCATGATTAATTTCCTTTTTATTATTTAATATATATGTGGGTGTGTCTCACATTAATCCTATTAAGTACAAAAAAAGAGAGATGAGCTCAATAGTGAGAAAGGACTATCACTTCTTTGACCGGACTATGAAGTAGTAGTATTTTTTCCCTTGAAAATGGATTACATAATCATGACCCGTCTCCTTTTTGTTGTGTGAGCTTTCCCCAAAGTTAGCAGAGATTCCCTCCCATAATTCAAGAAAAAGTAGTTCTTTTTTTGGAAGTGTTTTAGTTGCATGCTTTTGGATTGATGGGGGCATCATTAATTATGCTTTCTCTTATCTTTATCTGCATTAATAATGCTTGCTTGCTTGCTTAAACGATTTCCCTTAATTAAGCTTTCCCACCCTCCCCTTCCACTCTGCTGCTGTGTTGCACTTATAAAGAACATTTGTGTCCTGACATGGTAATTTCCCACCATTCAATTCAATCATTCTTCTTACCTTCAAATTTCACACGCAAAGTTTATTGCATTCTCTGACCCGTGTGTGTGTGTGAGAGAGAGAGAGATAGAGATCATCAATTTGAGTTTTCAAATTTTTTGCGACTTCGTATGTGCATGTGTGAGATATTGGTGACCTTTTGAGGATTGGTGGAGATTATGTGTGAGTGTAGTGTAACTTAAAAGGTTTTAGGGTCATTGTCATTTAAGATATCATTTTACCTTGATAACCTCGTTAATATTCATGTGTTAGCACCAAAATAGATAATTTATTATTAATTATTTAATCAACTTTATTGGTCATACCCAGTTTTACTTGAATATATTAAAAAGATGAATGTTTAAAGTTATAGTGTATATCTAGAGTAATGCTAATTAGACTTTTAATTTGACTTATAAACGGAGTAAAATATGAACTCGATAATACTTGATTAAACTCGAATACACACCCATCTGCATTTGTATTGTATTTCATTTTCTTTTTAAGAGGCAAAAAGAATTAGCCACTAGCTATTTGATGTGCAACTTAGATAAAACTTTTATCGTATTTATGTAATAGTGTAAGCCAAGTGAAATGCACAGTAATATACATGCCACATATATGTTTGACTTGTAAAGACTTGGTAGTATTCGACTTTAAAGCATTTGATTACAAGACAACTCACCGTATTATTGTATAATCGAGATAGAAGAGGATAATATTGGTAGTAAATATTCTTGCATTATGGGATGACAAGGAGGGAATAATGCCGGAAATGCAGGGAGTTTTTGTACACAAATAGGCTCAGGGTATTGTGCAATTATTGGTGATAAGTCTTCGATTAACAGCAAAAAGTAGAGCACCCATTTTTTGATACTGAAGTGGGAGACCCATTTTCATATGCATAACAATCTGGCTTGGCTATTAGTTGATTGACGTATTTCAAATTGACATGGCCCCATGAAAATATTGGTCTAGTGCTCACCTTTTTTTGATATTCTACCGATCTGTTAATCATTATGCTATTGTTATATTCTTATCACTTACCTCATTAGCTGGACATAATGAACATAATTAAATCGCAACATGATCACAATCTGATGAATAGATGACCTCTTAAATGTTCAATTCAAATGACACAGTTGGAATCTCAAGATTTTCAGGTATATATGGATTTGAATGGTAAACGAAGCTTCGCCCAACTTCCAAGCTTTTCTAAGATGATAAAACAAGTTGATATCCTTAGAATTTACATTTTGGTTTATTAGTATGTGAGGGGAGCATATATGTTGTCGTAAAAATCTTCATCAGTAAAAGGAGTAAGGAATAATTGGGTTGCTATCAAAACTACGTATATTTGTGTGAAATAAAATTGGGATATGAGGTTTTAGAACATCAGATCTCATCCCATATGTCAGAGTATTCTTTTTTCTGAAGTCCGTTGTTTCTCGTTATGTTTTCTTTTATCAGCATTGTATTTGGGGTCGAACTTTTGCATACCATCTTTGTAAGGGCGGGAATGCTAATAAGCCTACAAATGTTTGTTTTATGAACTTTTACCATGACATTATTCTTGTTTTTCATCGACAATTCTTTCTTTAGCCTGTTCTTAGTTTCTTTGCATTCTACTCTTTCCTCTTTTCTATAAACATATTTTGATCTTATTAGTTTAACCAAACCAAAACATATATCATGGATTCACGATTTATAATTCATACTATAGAGAGATCTTATCTCAAATTATATGATAATTCGAAATCATGGGCAGAGTGGTTCAAGATACTGAACACTGTCTACTGACTTCAGTCAGTCTACAATAGACTCAGTACAAGAAGTTGTGCGGAAGTGTAGGCCCGATTTTATCGTTTCTTGTTTGAAAAACGTTTTAATGAAAACAGTTCAGGTTATGCTTGTGCGTATATTGATCATGTTTTGCTGAAAATCTTGTGAATTTTGTAAATCGATTTTGTGCAGAGTGAAAAGTAAACCAATAAAATAGTAAATGCACAGGTAGTTTTAAAAATAGTTTGAATGCTCAAGATCCTACGTCTATTGTCCTAAATCACCAAGAGGTCTTGAATTAATTATACTGAGCAAATCTTAGTCAATCCCTTCACTGGACATATCTCTAGTTATAGTCCTAGTGACTTTACAAAGGTTCAAACATAAGGTTTGAGATTCTCCAACTAAGGAGTTCTTACAATAAGAACAATTCAAGATATGATCGATGTCTAAGCTTATGATCTAACAAGATTAGCTTAGAATGGAGAATGAAAATTAAATTACTCTAAGTCAAGAACAGCTAAGGATTCTATCTATGCAGAAAGTTCTATGTTGGATTAACTTTGAGTATACTAGAGTTTTGAATGCTTGAATGCTTGATGTTCCCGGTGTCTTCAGTGCTTGAAGATCGACGACCACTACTTATAGTCTTGACTCATGGAAAGATCCGTTGGAAGAAACATAGTCACGTTTCAAAAACGACAAGGAAAACGACCATCTTGAATTTGAATGCTACAGTAGAGATTCTCTCTTTTTCAGTCTTGAGGGGCAGCTTTATGTCAATGCAAGTATAGTGCTGGCAGCTCCTGATTGGTCGAGGTTGAATGGTAGTTGAGGCTTGTTCAAACTTTAAGGCCGATATTGAGTTGACTTTCTCTGATACTTCAGACAGTTTTACTGAGTTGTCATCTATTGATATTCTTCTAAAATATTCAGCTTGCATGCCAATTCTTTTGTACTGATGTTCAACACATATTTAGGAAGTTCTGAACAATCATACTGAGTCTTCAGTGCTGAGTCCAAACAACTGAGAAATACAAGCTACTAAGTCTATTAGCTGCTGAATTCTATCTAGTCTACATAGTTCATAACATGCTTAACTCAACTAAGCTATTACATTATATTGGTTAATTACTTAGCTAGAGATTTAGATATTCAAATCTTATTATTTTTATACTAAATCGTATTCCTAACATGTATATTATATAAATTTAAATTTAATTGAACCTACTACATTAATTATCTGTTTATTAAAAATGATATGAATTTTCCTAATTACACACAACTTATTGGGATTGATATGACATGCACTCATACATGAAAATCTTAAAATAAAATTAATAAAAAGCAGAAATATCTATTTAATTATATTTTAAAATCTTATTAATTTGTTTTTTCCTTTTCCCATGAAGATATGTGGAGCAGGAAACTGTAGGCGTTGAAGAAGAAAATATGAAAAAATTGTCTATCA
Source organism: Lavandula angustifolia (assembly GCA_028984105.1). Lineage (NCBI taxonomy): Eukaryota > Viridiplantae > Streptophyta > Magnoliopsida > Lamiales > Lamiaceae > Lavandula > Lavandula angustifolia. Next base: position 22,500,841 of record CM054803.1, on the reverse strand, counting down.
TGGATGGGACATTAGGAAAAAGTGAACTACATTAGGAGAAACAAGCTGTGACATCAATCAAAATTGCTCTTTAAATTGATTATTAATGGCCAAAAGATCACAAGACGACTGGAAATATTGAAAAAGCAGAAGATATTCCCTCAATTATATGTAAAGTTGAAACAAATTGGTTCGAAATTCTTCAAAACTTTATTGTTAGTCAAGGTTAATGATTACCTATGTGTAGTTGTGGACAGTGGGATTATTTATTTCTTATTATAGTGAAAATTAAAGTTTGTGTAAGACAGTTATTATGATAGACTAATGGTAATGCACGAGGGGTGAATAGTAAGTGCTGGTTATAAGAAGCTTTGACATTTAAGTGTTTTAACTAATGGGAATTATTATTTTGAAATTAATATAACTTGAGTGAATTCAATAATGAAATAATATTTGGGAGTTACTTAAGTGGGTTTTTTTTTATAATATCATGATTGCTCTATATTTTAAATATGAGTTTCAACCACTTATATTTACGTATGGGAAAACTATTTGGATCAAATTGATCCAGATCAATTTCTATTTTTGGGAGAACCATTTAAACCAGAAAATGTGCATTATCTAATCTAACCTTAAGGAAAACTTAGCTTTTAAATTTTTTTTTTCTTTCTCTTGAAAAAAATTAAGTTTTTGTGAAGTAGCTTTTTTATTAAATGCAAAGTAGAAGGAAATAAATAGTTTTAAGTTGTTTTTTTTCTTTCTTACTTTTAGTTACTCCCTCCGTCCAATTCCACTTGTCTTGTTTCTTTTGGGCACGGAGATTAAGAAAAGTGAGTGGTTGTGTGTAGATGAGTGTGTGATTGTGTGTAAAGAGGTAGGTCCCACAAAGAAAAAGTGGTAGGTTGTGTAATGATTAGGCTTCTTTTTTTGGAAACTAGACAAGTCGAGCGGGACAGCCCAAAAAGGAAAACTAGACAAGTCGAATGGGACGGAGGGATTATTATTTAACTTATGGTTGAAAATAATTTGTGTCCTTATATTATTTGTTGAAGTAGCTTTTTTATTAAATGCAAAGTAGAAGGAAATAAATAGTGTTATGTTGTTTTTTTTTTCATACTTTTAGTTATCATATTGTTTATAGTTGAAAATAATTTGTGTCGTTATATTATCTTGCTACTATTATTATTATTATTATTATTTTTTAAACATCTAATTTTTTATTGGTAATGTATGACATCAGATTTTACAAGTTTTTTTTGAAAGGAGTCAATTTTCATAATAATACTCTTGAAATATATAATTCTCATAATACCATTGCTAAAAAAAAATTCTAAAATATTAATTTCAAAATAATAATTCCCAAATATCATTTCATTATATTATAGATAAATTTTCATATAAAAAAACTTATTTTATGTTTTGGAAACTTTTCAAATATCCACTATATCGTTAGTAGTGATATTTCTTATAGATTGCGATGAACGATTTCAAATCTTTATAAGGAGTCATTTTCCTAAAATAAGGATAAAATCTAGACCCCATTTGAAAGAGCTTATAAATAACATAATTTAACTTATTCAATATAATAAGTCATTTTACGCATGTTTGGAAGAACTCATTGAAATGAGTTATTATTTTTAACATATTTTCATATTAACTGTTGGGTGATGATTCTACCCTCAGCAGTGTCGATAATAGTAATAAATGATTCAGTCTTCTATGTTGTGAAACAGTCAGTAGCCCTGTGTTCTGAATGTATTTATGAAGATTTCAAGATCCCAAAACCCTATATTGATTGGTGAACCATTACGTTGTATTTTGTTTTGTTCAGACTCAGCAGACCCTCTGCTCTGGTTCAGGCACTCAGTAGATTATCCGCCTCGGCACTGAAGTAGAAGACTCGGTAAATACTTGGACTCGGCGAGAGCGATATGCGAAAGGAGTCGATAGAAGCTGGACTCGGCGGGAGTAGTTCACTTGTACTCGGAGCCGATCTTCAAGTAGAGCGGACTCGGCGGGAGAATGCTTCTTGAATCAAAGATCAGACTCAACAACGGACAGAGTCTTCTGACTGTCAGAATCTTTGAAGTCACCTTTCAGCAGAGTCAATACGAGGAAGAGAGAAGTCAGCTTCAGATCCCCTTCAAGTCTGTTCTGTCTCAACCACTTTCTGAACCTCGACCAATAACAAGCAGACACGTAACCTATATCTACTTAAAGCTGCAAGTCAACAACTTTCCAGAAAAGGAGGGAAAGGACACTGCCACCATACTTCAAAAGAGCCGTTAGCTACCCAAAAGAGAGAGACAAAGGATCGTCGTCTCCAACGGATCTATCCTAATCTCTTCTCTATAAATAGAGGGATAAATCAAATTTGAAGCTCATGAGAAAAACGAACACGAATACGCGAAAAAAATGAACTATCAAGAACACACAGAGCATTCAAATGAGCTAATCCGAAAAGCCTAAGTCTTCCGCAAGAAGTTCGAAGAATCTATCTCCGGCGAAAGACTACATTCTGGCTCATAGGGAACCAAGCTTAACTTTTTCATACAACCTCTAGTATCCAAGCGACGATACACGAACCCAAAGATATATTCAGCTGTTCGTCGTTCTAGAAGCCACCTTCTTGTTCCCTATCCCTCTAACCTAAGCTCAATAGCATATATCGATAGCTTAGACGAAGGAGTTCATCTTTGAACTAATCCTTATTGTAAAGGACTCCTTCATAGTTGGAGAGTTTTTCAAACACTCAGTTTGATAACCGTGTAAACTGAGACTTGCTCAGTATAAATCTCAAGACCAGTGTTTGTCCATCGTACAAACCAACTGAGACTACCTCAGTATAATAAATAGCTTCCTGATCTTTCGGGACAGTAGACGTAGGATTTTTGTGTCCAAACCACTTTAAAATCTACGTATGTCGTGTGTTACGTTCTTAAGCGTTGCATTGATTTACTTGTTCATACCGAAAAACCTTCTTTAAATTATTCAAGCGAAGTTTCGACAAACTAAATAGATCGCACCAATCAACTAAAAGCTGTTTTGATAAAAACGTTTTCTAACTCAACTGAATTGGGCCTAGACTATTCCGCACCACTGAACTCTATCTGCATGATACGATTCGACTCTCGGTCGGCTAGCGAGGTCTCGGTAGAGTCGGTCGATCTGCAAACACGATTTAGAACGGCTTATGCGGTCTGCCGAACTTGTTCGATGCGACATCATCTTGAAAAAGGATTGCTTCGTATTTAAGTTAAGAAAATCGGTTTCTGGTGCATTCCCCCCCCCTCTACACACCGAACGTGCTCTCGGGACCAACAATTGGTATCGGAGCGGGGAGTTCTATAAGACTCTTGTTATTACGAAACTAGTCTACTTGAACGGATCCGGAAAACGTTTGCCTTTGCATATCATTCTTCATTCATATCACTATTTATCATGTCTGATATGTCAGGTATAAGGATGGTACCCATGTTCTCGGTAGAGAATTATGGAGTATGGCGGGTCAGAATGGAGGCTCATCGACCTCTCTCCACGACAGCATGACAGAGGTTCTAGAGGACGGACCTATCGTTCCCATGATCGATAGCGTCATAGCTCAAGATCCAGCTGATGGCGGTGGAATGGTGATCGGGAAGAAGATTCCCGAGGACGAAGTCTCTTCACCCCCCGAGGAGAAGAAACTTCACAACTTAGACCGCGTCGCCGAAACGCCATACTCGACCACCCCGAATGATTCCTATCTCGGGAGAGTTCGGGATTGCAAGTCCGCAAAGGAACTACGGGATGCTCTAGCGCTCCGAGTCGGGGGACTTAGAAGATCAAAGCAAATAAACTTGCTATTTGGAACTCCAAAAGCTGGAGAGATTGTCACTCATGCTGGTGACACCATTGAAGATCTCAATGTCAGATTTACGAATCTGATGAACTCTATCAATGGGCTGGGAAAGACATTCTCCAACCGAGAGATGAATCTCAAAATTTTGAGGGCACTGCTAGACGGTCACTGGACTCCTTTTGCTACCTTATTACGTCATTCTGATTTAGATATTGTTACTCCTGACCATATCTTTTCAGAACTTCAAGCAGAGGAATTCGAGTTTGACATACCTCAAAGGAAACAGCGAGCTGAAGCTGACACTAAAGTCGACCATGCCTTCAAAGCATCAGTCGACCATGCCTTCAAAGCATCATACAAGAAGGGAATCTAGCCAAGAAGTACGCACTGCTTGCCGTAAAGTATCAGAAGGAGAAGGAGAGGCGCAGAAAAGTGACTAAAGCCCTTAGAGAATCCAAGGGTAAGTCTGAATATACGCCAAAGCACTCTCCTGACTCGCATACTTCTGAATGCAGTAAAAATGATGACTCAGCACAGTAGAAAGACAGTGAAGTAAGGAAGAAAGAGTCACCACCTGCTATAACTGCAAGAAGCCAGGACACTATCAGTATGACTGTCCTGAGCTCAGTACTGCTGAACGAGCAGCACGTAAAGCAAGAAGGGAGAAGTTCATCAAGAAGAGACAAGCATACATTCTTTGGTGAACTCTCGGAACGACTCGAGATGAAGTCGACTCCTTCATGGATTCATCGATGATGAAGCGGCTTTCATGGCCCTAGAACTTGAAGGTGAAGAAGATGCTTGAAAAGTGTCTCATGGCGGGGAGAAGAGGATGAGGTAAACTCTCATGAACCATTTAATTCCTCCTCACACTACACACACGACACTCTTTCAGGTGCAGACGAGAATCTGGACGTCGCGATCGCATATGAAGAACTACTCGACGAGCAGATTCAGATGAATTTGCAGCTAAGTAAGACTCTTCAGGAATTGGATTTCCTGAAAGTAGAGAATCAGAGACTTTCTCAGGAAAGTCAGGTCGTTACTGAGTTAGAAGGACTTGAGTTGAGACTCAGGGAGGAGATAAACTCTTTGTTGGCCAAGTCTCAGCAACAAGAAGATCAGATCTCAGTCCTGACCAAAGACTTGACTCAGAAAGATACTGAACTGAGTCTACTGAAGCAAGAGTTGTCAGGACTTCAGACCGAGCATGAAATGCTGAAGAAAAGTGATGATGTCTGGAGGAATCTGATGACAGAGCGATACATGGGCATTGAAAAGAAGCTGGAGGCTATGCTAGCAAGCAACAAGCCCAAGCATTGCAAGAAAGGACTTAGATTCAGCCAGGGAGCCTCCTCATCTGCCCCCGTATGCTCAGAAACCCGGTTAGCTGATAGATTTGTTCGAGGGGAGACCATCGATGCAGATATACTAAACCCCCTAGCCAAGAACAAACAAAAGATGAAGGCATCTCATCCTACCCATCAACAATCTGACAAGAAGATCAGCAGCAGATCACCCCAGTTCAGTCAAGGGGGAACCAGCAAAGCAAAGGCAGATGATCAGTATGGACCTCCTCAACTGACACATCCAGCTCAGTATGGGTTATATTACTATGATCCAATAGTCAGGAGAAGACCCAAAAGTCTTTTAAAAAAAAAAGAAAGCCGTGCAGAAGGCAAAGGTCAACAGTCCACCCACTCAGAAGATCCGGACTCCTGAACCTGAAAAGCCTCAGAAGTCGGCATTAACCAGTCCAGTGGTTAAATATGTTGACACTAAGTGGAAAGAAACTGTTTAAGACTACCAGGGTCGTGAGACAGATATGGGTTACCAAAACTAACATCTAAGGACCCAAAACCAAAAATAAAGGGTACCTAAATATAATTCTGTTTTGCAGGTGCACAAGGACCCTTGGTATGTGGACAGCGGATGCTCAAGACATATGGCGTACCAAAAGGACTTGCTGAAGAATTATACTACTGAAGAAGGACCCCGAATCGAGTTTGGAGACAATGCTAAAGGCTACACCAGAGGCTATGGAACACTCAGCATTGGAACTGCAACAAGCGTATCATATGTTGAAGGACTTCAGCATAACCTTCTCTCTATTAGTCAATTTTGTGACAACTCGAATAGAGTGATTTTTTACGCTGGTTTTACGTGATGTTATTGATAAATCTCTTGGGAAAACAAGTGTTATCAGGTTCGCGCAAGAAGAATATCTATGTAGCTGACTGGAACTCAGCTGAACTTGAAGCCTGTTTGTTGGCGAAGAATGACAACAGAACGGGATGGCTTTGGCACAGAAGACTCATCCATCTCAACTTCAAAACACTCAACAAATTGGCTAGAAACACTCTAGCAAGAGGACTGCCGAATGAAGTATTCAGCAAAGACACTCAGTGTGAAGCATGTCTGAAGGGAAAGCAAACAAGGAATCAAAATCCGCCAGTTCCATCTCCTTCCACTGATGGAATCCTTCAGCTGCTACATATGGATTTATTCGATCCAGTCTCTCTGGTGACGATCAGAGGCAAGAAGTATGCATTAGTGGTCATTGATGACTACTCGCGCTACACATGGGTCATATTGATTGCCAACAAGTCTGACGTCAAAACAGAGTTACCAACGCTTCTGAAAAGGCTCAGTGTCAAGAAGAACCCCAAGATTGTCAAAATACGTTCTGACAGAGGAACTAAGTTCCTTAATTTCATTGTGGAGGAGTTCTGCAAAGCAGAAAGAATAGAGCATGAGACGTCTGCTGCATGCACGCCTCAACAAAATGGGGTTGCTGAGAGGAAGAATCGTACACTCAAAGAAGCAGCAAGAACCCTGCTCGCAGACTCAGGACTCCCAACCAAATTCTGGACAGAAGCTACTGACACTGCATGTTATATTCAGAACCGATCTCTACTGAAAAAGCAGCATAAGAAGACACCATATGAACTATAGAACGGCGAGAAACCTTCTTTATCTTATTTCCATATTTTTGGGTGCTCGTGCTTTATCCACAATAATGAGAAAGATCAGCTGAAGACTTTCAATAGCAAGTCAGATCAGGGAGTGTTCTTAGGATACTCCCGGGTCAGTAAAGCATTCAGAGTCTTTAACTATCGGACTCTTTGTGTGGAGGAAAGCCCTCATGTTGTTTTTAATGAGTTTGCTACTGAAGACAGGAGCATAAACTCTAAACCTGAATCTGAGGACATCAGTAAGCAGCTACAGGATCTGAACCTAAAAGATAAAGTCAAAAAGATCCAGCTATGTTGGGATGATGATTTTGATGAGGAAACGATGACATGTCTGCGAATCTCGGCCGGCGGCGAAGTAGGCTGAGCAGTTGACTCTCCGAACGCAGTCAATCCCAAGTAACTCGAGTCGATGAAGAAACCCCGGTGGTAAGCGAGACCTCTCGAGAATAATAATTCGGGGGGGAACTAATGATGTTCCCGAGCTAAATGCCCACGAACACGGTGACTCGATAGATCACACACTTGTAGCTGAATTGCTTCAATCTCGGAATAGTACAAGCCGAAATGCCTAACTCACCTACTATACGTGTTGAACAAATTTCAGATGAAGAGTTGAGACATCGTAGATCGTGGCTGGATGCTCATACTTCTGACCAAATTATTAGAGATCCTTCAGCAAGCGTAAAGACAAGATCCAGATTCCGTCGGGGAGAAAGTGCCTTATATTCTCGCTTCTTGTCTCTTGAAGAACCTCGATCGTTTAGGGCCTATCTGAAAGACCATTGGCCGGATCATAGACATGCAGGAGGAGCTGAATCAGTTCATGAGAAACGAAGTTTGGGAGCTTGTTGACAGACCCCGACATCAGCATGTGATTGGAACTAAATGGGTCTTCAAGAACAAGCGTGATGAAAACAATGTCATAGTAAGGAAAAAAGCAAGACTCGTGGCAAAAGGCTACTGTCAAGCTGAAGGGATAGATTTCGATGAAACGTTCGCTCTAGTTGCAAGATTGGAGGCAATCAGACTATTCCTAGCCTATGTAAAGTTTATCAAATGGATGTGAAGTCTGCTTTCCTGAACGGCGTGCTGAAAGAAGAAGTCTATGTGGAACAGCCTCCCGGCTTTCAGCAGGGACATCAAGTATACAGACTCAGAAAGGCTCTGTATGGGTTAAAACAAGCACCTAGGGCCTGGTACGATACCCTGTCTGAGTTTCTTCTTCAGAAAGGTTTTTAGAAGGGCACAGTATATCGCACATTATTCAGCATTCGACTGGAAGACGACCTATTATTTGTGTAGATCTACGTAGATGACATCATCTTCGGCTCGAAGAATGTCATCATGTGTCAGCAGTTCAAAAGAATGATGAAGGATAAGTTCAAGATGTCAATGATGGGAGAGATGAACTATTTCCTTGGCTTTCAAGTCAAATAATCTGAGAAGGGGACGTTCATCAATCAAGGGAAATACACTCGAGACCTCATCAAGAGATTCGGTTGCACATCCGGCAAACTAATCAAGATCCCGATGAACACAAATATGAAGATCGATCTTGATAAAGAGGGAGTATGTCACGCCCCAATTCCCGAAGGAAAACAACTGGGCCGGGGCGTGACTGGGGAGGGGTGAAAGAAGCGGAAAGAAAGGGGAAGAAATTGAAACATGTGAAATTCAGTAGTACTTGTATTTATATAATTAATATCCAACTACCTCGGTAGAAACAAGAGAGGTAGAGCATAACGTACATATCGATACAGCGGAAACGTCTCAAAATAGACGAAATTTGTACAATAACACAAACAGACCAACTCAGCACCGTCACCTCCACACTGCCATCTTCAACCTGCAAAATCATTTTTGAAAACATTTGGGCTGAGTACTAATGTACTCAGTGGGTAATGCAGCTGATAATAAACCTCTGAAAATCCTTCTTAAAACCATGAAATGTTTATGCACTACTGGTATCACATAGACAGTTTTTAAAATCGAAAGCAGTCTATGTATACCAAAACTTTCACTTGGCCAACTTTTCTTCCTCAGCTATTGGTGCATTCCATACTTCTCGTTAAACTCGGGGAAACATATTCAGCTGAGAGTAACCTCGTTCCTTCATTAGGCTTGGGAAAAACAGATTCTCCCAAGGCTAACTTCGTGACGTTTGGTGTACACTAACCCTGGCTACATCTAGCTCAGGATCCGATCGTATTCAATACTTATGGGCACATCCCATTTTCACTCAAGTAGATGCACAATTCCAATAGTGAGCGAAGCAATTTTCATGAACATTCATAAACTTTAACTTGCATAAATATCAGAGCTTAATAACTCAAGCATAGATTTCGTAAGTAAAATATAACCCACCTTGTTCTTCTAGGCTGAATTTCTTCGGTCCTCTTTTTAGTTTTTTAGCTGAACCTTCTTCTCAATTCTTCCAAAGTCTACCTTATTTCGGAGTCTGCTGAATTTTCGTATGAAAATCTTTGGAGGAAATGAGCGGGAGCATCTACTATTTATAAGGCAATTAAGGCTGGCTGAGTCACAAGGCTAGGTAAGGCGGCCTGAGTCACAAAGCTAGGTATAGGTATAGCTTTGCATGGTCATACTATACTACTGATATGAAGCCCACGTAAATAGAGTAACTCAATTCCATTTTTACTTCCTTTGTATTTATTATCTAGCATGAGGTGGAATGAATAAATATCAACCTTTATTTCTTTTCCAATTTTCATGTGAAACTACACACCGGATAAAATAATCCTTTCTTTATAATTATTTCAACAACTAATTAAATTGTGCTAAGGAACTGGATTATCAAAACTTGGGATATTACATCCCTTCCTCCTTAAAAAATATTTCGTCCCGAAATTTACATTTCTTTGTAAGATAATTCAGGATATTGGGACATGATTCTTTCTTCTAGTTCCCATGTAGCTTCTTCTTGCCCGTGATGGTTCCATTCCACTTTTACCAATGGAATTTGCTTGTTCCTCAAAACTTGGATCTTACGGTCAAGAATTTGAGTTGGTCGTTCTTCATAGCTCATATCAGGATCTAGAATCACCTCTTCATGCTTTATTACATGCTTAGGATCATACACGTACTTTCTAAGTTGAGACACATGGAAAACATCATACACATTCCCCACATTCGGTGGTAGGGCTAAGCGGTATGCCACAGGGCTTTTCCGCTTTAGGATTTCAAAAGGTCCTATGTATCTAGGACGTAATTTGCCCTTTTTACCAAATCGTATAATTCCTTTAGAAGGAGATACTTTGAGGAAAACATGATCGCCTTCATTAAATTGTAACTCCGTTCGTCTCGTATCGGCATAAGATTTACGCCTATCTTGGGCTTCTTTGATTCTTTGCTTAATTTGATCAACTTTATCAACCATTTGTTGAATTCGTTACGGCCCCAAAAGCTTTGTTTCACCAACTTCATCCCAATAAAGTGGGGATCTGCACTTCTTGCCGTATAATGCCTCGTATGGTGCCATTCCAATCGTTGCTTGATAACTATTGTTATAAGCAAATTCTATAAGAGGCAATAAGTCTTCCCAGTGTCCACCTCTATCTTTAATTACGGCACGTAACATATCTTCTAAGATTTGTATCGTTCTTTCCGATTGCCCGTCGGTTTGGGGATGGAAAGTTGTCTTTGAATTTCAGCTTAGTGCCCAAAGCTTCTTGAAAGTTAGTCAGGAATTTTGACGTGAATCTAGGTTCACGATCGGATGTAATTGACACTTGGTATTCCATGCAATCGCACTATTTCTTTTATATAAAGTTTTGCAAATTTCTCCAACCCAAATGTCATCTGGACCGGTAAGAAGTGTGCAGATTTGGTTAAACGATCTACTATAACCCAAATAGCAGTATTTCCACGCACAGACTTCGGTAAACCGACTACGAAATCCATATTAATGTGTTCCCATTTCCACTCAGGGATTGGCAGTGGTTGTAATAGTCCATACGGTCTTTGATGCATAGCCTTCACTTGTTGACATGCAAGACATCGTTCTACAAAGGATGCTATGTCTTTCTTCATTCCGTTCCACCAGAAGTTTTGTTTCAGATCTCTATACATTTTTGTACTTCCAGGGTGAGCAGTATATGGAGTGTCATGAGCTTCTTTCATGATGATATCTTTTAATTCTTCGTTTTGAGGCACACATAGTCTTCCATTGAATAGGAGAGCATTATCCTTAACCTCAGTAAACGCTTGGTGTTTATACGCCTTTCTTTGCTATGCGCATCTTTTTCAAAAATTCATCCTCCCTCTGTGCATTAACAATTCTTGTCTTTAAATCTGATGTAGCTACAAGTTTAGCTACATATCCGGATATTCTATCCGAAGGGAAAATTACTTCCAAACTAAGGTTATCAAAATCACGAATCAGCTTCTCCTGTTGAGTGATTAAGTACCCTAGTTTAGATTGAGTTTTTCGGCTTAAGGCATCAGCTACCACGTTTGCCTTACCCGGATGATAGTTGATGGTGCAATCATAGTCTTTTACTAATTCAAGCCATCTTCTTTGTCGCATGTTCAGGTCCTTTTGCTCGAAAATGTACTTCAGACTTTTGTGGTCTGTGAATATATCGCACTTAACTCCGTATAAATAGTGCCTCCAAATTTTCAACGCATGAACGACTGCAGCTAGTTCCAAGTCGTGGGTGGGGTAGTTTAGTTCATGAGGCTTTAGCTGGCGAGACGATGCTATTACCCTTTGATTTTGAATGAGGACACATCCAAGTTCTAATTTTGATGCATCTGTGTATACCACGAATCCTTTATTCCCTTCGGGAATAGCTAGTGCCGTCTTTGTGGTTAGTTTCCTTTCGAGCTCTTGAAAACTCGCCTCGGACTCTGCTTGTCCATACAAATTTTGATCCTTTCTTGAGTAAGCGTGTCATTGGTCTAGCTAGTTTTGAAAATCCTTCAATAAATCTCCTATAATATCCTGCTAGGCCAAGAAAACTTTGGATCTCGTTAGTGTTGGTTGGGGATTTCCAACTATTCACTGCTTCTACCTTAGCAGGATCAACTTTAATTCCTTCGGCAGATACAATATGTCCAAGAAACATTACCTCCTTGAGCCAAAATTCACATTTCTTGAATTTGGCATAAAGTTTCTCTACACGAAGTGTTTCCAAGATGGTTCTTAGATGTTCTTCATGTTTGTTTATTCTTTGAATAGATGAGTATATCATCTATAAATACCAAGACAAAATTGTCTAAGTATGGGTGGAAAACTTCGATTCATCAAGTCCATAAAAGCTGCGGGGGCATTTGTTAGTCCAAAAGGCATTACAGTGAATTCGTAATGACCATACCGTGTTCTGAAGGCGGTCTTAGGGATATCTTCTTTTCGTACCTTCAGTTGATGGTATCCTGATCGTAGATCAATTTTTGAAAACACGCTGGCGCCTTTAAGTTGGTCGAACAAATCATCTATCCTTGGTAAGGGGTATCTGTTCTTGATAGTTAATTTGTTTAACTCTCTGTAGTCTATGCATATCCTCAATGTGCCATCTTTCTTTTTCACAAAAAAAATTGGTGCTCCCCAAGGGGATACACTAGGTCGGATGAAACCTATGTCCAAAAGTCCTTGTAATTGGAATTTAAGTTCTTGCAATTCTTTAGGAGCCATTCTATACGGTGCCTTAGATACTGGAGCAGCTCCAGGTTGTAAGTCTATAGTGAATTCCACTTGTCTATCCGGAGGTAAGCCTGGTAAGTCTTTTGGAAATACATCCTCAAATTCACGAACCACTGTCACCTCTTTAATTTTCTGTTGTGACTTCAGTTCTCCAGTGAAATTGACTAGGAAAGCCTTGCAATCTTTTCTCCTTAATATTTTTGCAGCTTTCAGCGCAGAAATTATTGCTACTTCTTTCCCCATTTTTACGCCATAGAAGCTCGTTTCTTCCTTTTCAATCGGCTGGAAAGTAATCTTCCTCTCGTGACAATTTATTGTTGCGAAAGACGTTTCTAACCAGTTCATTCCTAATATTATATCAAAGTCCTTCATAGGGAGGATATATAGATTCGCCTTAAACTTCTCATCCCCTATGTTAAGCTCTAGGTTCGAGCACACATGTTCTGAAGTCATTGTATTTTGTGCAGCAGTGCTAATTTCTAAGGCATTATTCGCTATTTCCTGAATCCTCGATAAGTATGGACTTCTTCGTCCCATACAGAAGCTTACCCACACAAATTAGTCTCCTCTCTCCTGTGGGTGTGGCGACAAACTTCTGTGCCTGAGCTTTGAGCTCAGTCACATAGAATTCCATCCAGTTAACTTGGTGTTGGTCCCGAGAGCACGGTCAGGTGTAGAGGGGGGGGGGGTGAATACACCTGAGACCAATTTCTCAACTTAAAATACGAACAATCCTTTTCAGGAAGATTGTCGTACTGAACAAGTTCGAGCGGACCCGGATAGCCGTTCCGAATCGTGTTGGCGAGTGGCCCGGACTCTCCGAGATCCGCTAGGCGGCGAGCGTCGAATCGGTTTCGGCGAGATAGAGTTCAGTGGTGCGGAATAGTGTAGACCCAATTCAGTTGAGTTGGAAAACGTTTTTAATAAACAGTTTCAGTAGATTAGTGCGATCAGTTAAGTTTGCTGAAACTCAGTTGAATGATTTTAAAGGATAGTTTTCAGTATGAACAGTTAAAATCAATGCAACAGTAAAGAGAACACAAATAAGAGACACAGAGATTTTTAAAGTGGTTCGGACACAAAAATCCTACGTCCATTGTCCCGAAAGATCAGGAGACTATGTATTATACTGAGTTAGTCTCAGTCACCTTGTACACTGGACAAAGCTGCGTCTTGGAATTTATACTGAGCAAGTCTCAGTTTACACGGTTATCAAACTGAAGTGTTTGACAAACTCTCCGACTATGAAGGAGTCCTTTTACAATAAGGATTAAGTTCAAATATGAACTCCTTCGTCTAAGATATGGATATGTTCTATTGAGCTTAGGTTAGAGGGATATGGAACAATAAGGTAGCTTCTAGAACGACGAACAGCTGAGTTTAGCTATGGGTTCGTGTAACGTCGTTTGGATACTAGAGGCTTGTATGTAACGATTAAGCTTGGTTCCCTAAGAGCTAGAATGTAGTCTTTCGCCGGAGATATATTCTTCGAACTTCTTGCGAAAGACTTGGGCTTTTCGGATTAGCTCGTTTTGAATGCTCTGTGTTCTTGTGTATGCGAAGGTTCGGTTCGTGTTCTTCCCGTGTGCTTCAAATTTCGATTTATCCCTCTATTTATAGAGAAGAGATTAGGATAGATCCATTGGAGACGATGATCCATCTATCTCTCTCTTTTGGTAGCTAACGGCTCTTTTGAAGTAGAGTGACAGTGTCCTCTCCCTCCTTTTCCGGAAAGTTGTTGACTTGCAGCTTTAGTAGGTGTAGGACAGGTGTCTGCTTGTCATTTGGCGAGGTTTGGAAAGTGGTTGAGACGGAACAGACTTCGAGGAGATCTGTAGCTGACTTCTCTTATCCTCATATTTGACTATACTGATTGACTTTCAAAAGATCTGACAGTTCAGAAGATTGTCTGGCCGTTGCTGAGTCTGATCTTGATTCAGTAGATAACCTGGCGAGTGCGCTTTGCGAAGATCAACTACGAGTACGGTGAACTACTCCTGCGAGTTCGGTTCCACCGACTCCTTTCGATATCTTTGCTCCTGCTGAGTCCAGTATTGTTGAGTCTTCTACTTCTGGTGCTGAGGCTGATAAGCTACTGAATGCCTGAACCAGAGCAGAGTGTCTGCTGAGTTTGAAACCTCAGAGACAAAAACAAATACAAAGTAATGGTTCACCGATCAAGATAGGGTTTTGGGATCTTCAAATCTTCATAGACTCGTTCAGAGCACAAGGCTACTGAGTATATGTCAGTACGGAAGATATAATCATTTCCCACTATATGCAACAGTGCTGAGGATAGAATCATCACCCAACAATTTCCCCCTATTTGATGATGCCAAAACCTAACAACGTCTATGCAAACTAACACTAAACTTGTCAGAAACAGAGCTCCTTACAATATTACAAGTAGGATCAGTGGAGTTCTTCAAGTTCTAGACTACTGAAGGGAGCAGGGGAGAGAGTCAGAATATAGAGACTAAGCATATCTCCCTGTCTTAACAATTTCCCCCTTCAAGGAAACAATTAGTCTATCAGAATCAAAGCGGCTACTGACAGATAAATCAATGAGTGTGAGTGTGTGAGTCAGTAATCACTTCAGTAATTCTGAGTGTTAAGCATAAAACAAACACGGCTTATTTAGACAATAAGATATTGTCTAAGCCAAACAGAGATATTATATATATAAGAAGTTCAGTACAACAACATCTCTGCTAGACTAAAAACAAAAAGAAATACAGAAGTTGAACATTACTTAAAATGTCCAATCCTGTTCTTGAATTCTTGCACTGAATCTTCAGGAAGGGGCACTCCATACATCCGATATGTGTTCTTCCGCAGCTTCTGAATCTCAGCAAAGTCCGTTGGCTCATCTTCTTTAAGAAATTTGGCTTCAGCAGCGTTCTTCACTTCCTTCTCAATCATGCCGTAGTGGATAGATCCATCGAGTCTTCGAGGGGGCGGTATAATCCTAGGATCTGGAACTCTGACTTCGACATTCTCTTTCACAGCTTTTTGCATCCAGGCATACATGTCTAAGTCAGCAATCATTATGAACTCAGTGTAGGCTTCTACCTTGCGCTTGTCTGTCCAAAAACTCCAGAAGTAGTTTCTTTCTATGAATTCGATCTTCAGCGCTTCCCACCTCTGCGTGAATTCTATTGGTATCCATTCGTCTGTCCTTGGCCATCTGTAGGTCTTCAGATCCGAAGGCTTTCGAACTTTTACGTATGCGTAGGGAATGTCGGCCTTAGACGGAATCCTCGGCCTTGCTTCTTTCTCTATTCTCAGCCTTAGAGCTTCCAGATCTGCCATATGAATTCTCTGTCTGGCAGCTTCAATTTGCCTAGCCTCTTCTCCTCTGTACAGGTATCTATCCATCTGAGCCCAGATGGCTTCTATTTCAGTATCCTGTTCTTTTGTATTTATGTAGGAGGGCTTACGAGGCATCTCTTCTTCTGAGTCAGCAGGAGTAGAAGATTTTTCTTTAGAAGTACCCTACTTCTCAGTCGATTTTTGCTGTTGCTTCTCCTTTTCTCTATCTTCTTCATCATTGAGTATCAGCTTCCTAGGAGGCAACCTGGCAGTTGTTGATCTTTTCCCGCCGTGAGCTGGAGCCTTTGTTTTTCCTTTAGCAGGCTTCGCTTTTGGCTTGTTGGCTGCTTCAGCTTTGGCTATCTCCCTAGCCGACTTTTCATCGGCTATCGAGCCTTCTCCTCCTTAGTGATATATCTCTTAGTTTTCTTGGAGGGAGGGGTCGGGAGCTTCGGGGATCTTCTTACCTTTTCACAGTGCTTGGAGGTGGGAGAGGAGCTTCTCCTTCCTCTTCGACTCCTCCGAGTCGGCATACTCAAGCAACCTCTTTGATTATATCGGAAGGAGTTTGGGTTGCATGAGTTGCCATTTCTTTGGTTCTCTGAGCCACTTGGGGCCGAGTCTGCTGCGATTGCGGTGCTGGCAGGGACACCACGGGCCTCACCGGTTTTTGTTGGTTCAGAAGGAGCTGTTGTCTGAGCTGAGCTTGCTCTTGCTACTGACCTTGTCTTCTTAGGAGACTTCAGTATCTGCTCTTTAGTGACTTCCCCCTTAGTTGATTTTGCAGTTTCTGCTGGGGTTGACTTAGCCATCCTTTTCTCAATCCTTTCCCCCATCCTTTCCCCCTTTTTGGCATCAGCAAATATAGTGGGAGAGGGAGTGGATATCTTCTTGTTCAGGCTAGCATACGAGGCTGACAGCTCGTCAAGCTTGTTATGGTTCTTGGTCAGTGCCTCGTGCAGCTCGTTCTTCTCACTGATTAGTTCTTCTTTGTATAGCGTGTAAGGCCTGCTTGGGCTGCTTGCCTTGAATTCTTTCAGCTTTTCATCGACCTTGTCTTCCATGACCTTCTGGATAGAGCTGAGTCTGAGCTCATTGGCCTGGGATATGGTCGTGATTGACTCAGTATAGGAGGACTGAGAGGCCTTAAAATCTGCAAGTAATTTGGCCTGTCCCGCTTGAATCTATCAAATCTGAGCTTCGAAGTCAGCTTTCTGAGTAGCTAGCGCTTCAGATATGATGGAGGAGAAATCAGGGGCGGCTGATTCTGACAATGAAGTTTTCAGCCCCTTAATCTCTGCGCTTGTGGCTTGAGCAGTCTGCTTCCACGTCTTGTGGACTACTCGGGCAAGTAGGCGGTTATGAGTGCCCACGGCCACGAGAGCCTTTGCCCGCGACTTCGATCGTCGGCCTATAGGGCTGGGCGCTACTTCAAAAGGTGACTCAAGTAAGAGCTGCGGGTTACTGCTGCGGGTGAAGTACCGGCCACCGACTTCTCGGGAGCACGGATGCGAGAGGTAATTCAGTAGGAGTGGGAGTATCCTTGTCCTGTTGAGTTCCCTCATTAGGCTTCTCAGGGCCTGAATCACGGGGTGGGTCCTAACCATCGGGGTCAGACCCATCTGAGGGAGCTGAGCCAGAAACCTGTTGTCGATCATGCAGTAAGGCCAGCAGGCTCTAAGTAGCCTATCTGCTGCCTGATCCTCAGTTCCTCTTCATGTAATTGTTCGCAGGAGTGATGGATGATAAGGCATTGAAAGTTGTGCCACTCCTGGAACCTTAGTAGCATATGGAATCTGGCCTGCTTGGCAATGAGCACTAGATCTGGGTGGCCAGCAATCTCCGGGATATGCTTTGTGATCTCTCGAGATGCTCAAGATTGGATAGCTGAGGCTTCCATCCCGACAGATTCTTCTTCAGACACCGTCTCTGAATCTTCTATGTCTATCGTTGACGTCTGTTTCTCGGCGAGATAGAAGGCTGGCGAGTGGGGGACATCAAAGGGGACTGTCCGGGGCACGAAGGTCTCCGCCCTGGACTTCTTCAGTTTGAACCCCTTGGTCCACTTCTTACGCTTGTTCGGTGGAGACGGCTTTCTCCTTGGCGGCGAGTCTTTTCGAAGACTACGATTCATCTCTCGATGCGCGTCCGCTCACTTTGTTCGGCGGTGGCCTCGGGTCCTGCCTCTATTTCGATAGGCACGACGGGAATAGTCTTCTTCAGTCGCTTTGCCGGTGCCTTAGGCATTTTAGCTTGAGGAGACCGCTTCTTGGATGGCGTAGTCTTCTGAGGCGTAGTTTGCTGAGCTGAGGGACCTGACCCGATTTGCTGAAGGGTTGCTGCCCTGTTGTGAAAGCGAATTTTCTTCACATTAAAGTATTGCTTGTCGTTGTAAGTGATCTGGTCAGATGCGCAGAAGTCCTGAATCACCACAGATAGCTTCAGTCCGTAAAGGAGCTTGCCTTTTGCGCTTAGTCTGTATGATGCTTTGTCGAATTTGGCTGCTTGAACCATGAATATGCGGAGAAACAACTCCGTCCAATTAATTTTGGCTCTATCGTAGATAGCCATCATCAGTTGCAGCTTGGGTCTGGATACTTGATCGAAAGATCCGGCTTGGCTCGTCAGCAGTTGCGTCACTATGTACGCCAGAGCCCGATACTGCGGTAGCATCGTGTGCTTCAGGAATGCGGCTCTGAAGACTGTAGGCTTCCCGCAGAAGATGGAGAGGTAGTCATCCATCATGTCATCGTTATATCCTACGGTGCTGACTCCCTCGGAGGGTAGGTCGAAACTTCTTCGAAGAGCTTCCTTGATTGACATTTCCTTCACCTCCATAGCAGCATCGCCGATGTTGTGTACAACGAATCTTCCATGAATATCGCCGGCTACTGAGTCTGAGTTGAGGTAGACTTCAGCAACCTGCCTCAAGAGGAAGAAGGTCAGCTTCTTCGACAAGAATCCCTCCAGCCCTGATGCCCGGAGTGCAGAAAATATTTCCTCCATGAACTCCAAGTCGCAGGCATTGAATTCCATGACTGGTTCGCACCAGACACGGTCTTTCTCAAGAATTTCCTGCATGTTTTCTGGAGCGGGCATGCTTATTCCTGCCATTTTATCTGTAGCAAGTAGAATTATCAGTATCGAGTTTGATGTTATAATCAGTATAGCGATGTTGAATAATGAAACAAGTTAAAGACAATCTAATACCACACCACTGAAAATCTGAGAGTTTTAAGAAGATTAGATGAAGTTTGCAAGTAAGGTTTGCAGGAAGTGGATCTCAGAATTTTCGGAGTAAAAAGATTTGAAAGATTGCTAATGGCGGTTTTGAAGATATGATCGCAGGTATATATCTAAGTGAAGATGAACGATTAACGATCAACGGCTAAGTTTAAATATGCTTTTTGAGATGAACGATCAAGATTAAGTTTTATATAATAAGTAATGATCATGCTTGCCGCCTAAGTCAAAAGCCAATTGTAACTTGCCTAAGTAGTAACTGTGATACGACGTGCATTAAATGCGTGGCAGAGTTCAGCATACTTATGTATAGAATGTCGTGCATTAAATGTAAGCCGTTAACATTAAATGACATTTCTATAAGGCATTAAATACGATCTTTGAACACGAAGTGAATACGAGTCGTAAATGCATAGTCTTGTTTAATTGGTTACTACGAGTAGAGATACGCAAACTGTCGGTGAACATTGTAGTCGGCGATACCTCGTGTAGATGGTTGCGGGGTCTCTACGTGCGATTTTACTCGGTGCGAGAGTGAACATTCCCCCTACTTGAATGCTCCTCTCCTGAATCCTCTTGCGACTTGAGTCGGTTGGGTCCAAGCAGACCTAGCTTTGCGAAAGTTCTCACGAATCTTGCTTCAGCTAGAGGCTTGGTCAGTATATCAGCCCTTTGTCGGTCAGTATGGATCTTTTCCATCCTGATATCCTTCTTTTCGACATGGTCACGAATGAAGTGATGTCTGATGTCCACGTGCTTGCATCTTGTGTGAAGTACGGGGTTCTAAGTGATTGCAATGGCACGATGCTTGTCGCGAGAAGATTGGCACTTCATTACGAATGATGTCATAGTCGCGTAGGCTTTGTCTCGGCCCAAAGGATTTGGGCGCAGCAACTTCAGGCGGCCATGTATTCGGCTTCGGTAGTTGATGTGGCTCCGAGTCTTGTTTCTTTGAGAACCATGAGATCGGCTTGCAACCAAGGAACCGACACGTTCCTAAAGTTGACTTTCGGTCAATTCTACACCTGCATAGTCGGCATCGGAATAACTTTGTTAGTTCTATATTATCACCATTGGATACCACAAACCCATGTCAGGTGTTCCTCTGAGATAGCGGAGAATCTTCTTTGCTTGAGTCCATGTGGCTCGCTTTGGATTCGCTTGAAATCAAGCACAGACACCTACAGCATAAGTTATGTCAGGGCGAGTAGCTGTTAAGTATAATAAAGAACCAATTATAGCACAAATTCAGTTTGGTCTACTAATACTCCCTCCTTATCAAGATCAATCTTCATGTTCGTGTTCATCGGGATCTTGATAGGTTTCTTTGGATGTGCAACCGAATCTTTTGATGAGGTCTCGAGTGTATTTGCCTTGATTGATGAACGTTCCTTTTTCAGATTGTTTGACTTGAAAACCAAGGAAGTAGTTCATTTCTCCCATCATTGACATCTCGAACTTATCCTTCATCATTCTCTCGAATTGTTGGCACATGATGACATTCTTTGATCCGAAGATAATGTCATCTACATAGATCTGCACGAGTAGTAGATCGTCTTCCAGTCGAATCTTTGAACGATTGTGCGATCTACGTGCCTTTACGAAGAAGAAACTCAAATAGGGTATCGTACCCAAGCCACGGGTGCTTGTTTTAACCCATCTGAGCCTTTACGAGTCTATACACTGATGCCCTTGCTGAAAGCCGGGCGGTTGTTCTACATAGACTTCTTCTTTCAGTACGCCGTTCAGGAACGCAGACTTCACATCCATTTGATAGAATCTGAATCTTTGACGTGTTGCGTAGGCCAGGAATAGTCTAATTGCCTCCAATCTTGCAACTGGAGCGAACGTTTCATCAAAATCTATTCCTTCAGCTTGACAGTAGCCTTTTGCCACGAGTCTTGCTTTGTTCCTTACCATGACGTTGTTTTCGTCCCGCTTGTTTTTGAAGACCCATTTTGTTCCAATTACATGTTGATGCGGGGTCTATCAACAAGCTCCCCAAACTTCATTTCTCGTGAGCGATTTAGCTCCACTGCGCATAGCTATGATCCGGTCGGCATCTTTCAGTGCGTCCTCAATCGTCTGAGGTTCGTCAGTAGACAAGAAGCAGGAATATAAGGCGCTTTCTCCTTGATAAAATCTGGATCTTGTCTTTACTCTTGTGAGCGTCCAGCCACGATCTACGATGTTTTAGCTTTTCATCTAAAATTTGGTCAACACGGGATAGTAGGTGAGTTAGGCATTTCAATTGTACTATTACGAGATTGAAGCAATTCGGTTATGAGAGTGTGATCTACTGAGTCACCAGGTTCAGGGGCATTCAGCTCGGGAATATTAATAGATTTTCCCCACGAGTTGTTATTCTCGGTAGTGGTCTCGGTTACCTGCGGGGTTTCTTCATCGACTGAGTTACCGGGATTGACTCTATTCGGGAGAGTCGATCGGCTCGGCTACTGCTCTCTGGTTGAGATTCGGTAGATTTGTCTTCGGTTTCTTCATACGAATCATCATCCCAACATAGGCTGGATCTTTTCAACTTTGTCTTTTAAGCTCGAGATCCTTTAGGCGCTTCTTGATGTCCTCGGATTCGGAATTAGAGTTATTGCTCCTGTCTTGGTAGCAAACTCATTAAAAACAACATGAGGGCTTTCCTCCACGCAAAGAGTCGATAGTTGAATACCACGAAAGCTTTGCTTGACACGGGAGTATCCTAAGAAAACTCCACGATCGACTTAATATCAAAGGTTTTCACTGATCTTTCCCATTATTGTGGATGAAGCATGAACAACCAAAAATATGGAAATAAGATAGAGAAGGCATCCTGCCGTTCCATAATTCATATGGTGTTCTCTTATGCTTTGCTTTGTTAGTAGAGATCGATTATGAGTATAACATGCAGTATCAGTTGCTTCTGCCTAGAATTTGGATGGGAGTCCTGAGTCTGCGAGTTGAGTTCTTGCTGCTTCTTTGAGTGTTCGAT
Organism: Lavandula angustifolia; assembly: GCA_028984105.1. Lineage (NCBI taxonomy): Eukaryota > Viridiplantae > Streptophyta > Magnoliopsida > Lamiales > Lamiaceae > Lavandula > Lavandula angustifolia. The sequence goes on along the minus strand of CM054803.1, from coordinate 22,478,846 downwards.
TCTTTCGTTCGGCAACCCCGTTCTGGCGAGGGGTAGCGCGCAGCGGATGTCTCATGCTCTATACCTTACGCTGCGAGAACTCCTCTACCATGAAATTAAGGAACTCGGTTCCTGCATGCGAACGTATTTTGACAATCTTGGTGTTCTTTTCGACACCTGAGCCTTTTCAGAAGCCTTGGTAACTCTGTTTTGACGTCAGACTTGTTGGCAATGAATATGACCCAAGTATAGTGCGAGTAGTCATCAATGACCACTAAAGCATATTTCTTGCCTCTGATCGTCACTGGAGAGACTGGACCAAACAAATCCATATGTAGCAGCTGAAGGATTACATAAGTGGAAGGAAATGGAACAGGTGGATTTTGATTCCTTGTTTGCTTTCCCTTCAGACATGCTTCACACTGAGTGTCTTTCTTTGAATACTTCATTCGGCGAGTCCTCTTGCTAGAGTGTTTCTTGCTAATTTGTTGAGCGTTTTGAAGTTGAGATGGCTGAGTCTTCTGTGCCAGAGCCACCCCGTTCGGTTGTCATTCTTCGCCAACAAACAAGCTTCAGGTTCACCTGAGCTCCAGTCAGCTACATAGATGTTCTTCTTGCATGAACCTGATAAAACTTTTTTCCCTGTGGATTTATCAATAACATCACAGAAACCAGCGTCAAAAATCACTCTATTCGAGTTGTCACAAAATTGACTAACAAAGAGAAGGTTATGCTGAAGTCCTTCAACATATGATACTCTTGGAACTTTGGCAGTTCCCATGCTGAGTGTTCCATAGCCTCTGGTGTAGCCTTTAACATTGTCTCCAAACTCGATTAGGGGTCCTTCTTCAGCCTCTGGTGTAGCCTCTTAGAACGACGAACAGCTGAGTTTAGCTATGGGTTCGTGTAACGTCGTTTGGATACTAGAGGCTTGTATGTAACGATTAAGCTTGGTTCCCTAAGAGCTAGAATGTAGTCTTTCGCCGGAGATATATTCTTCGAACTTCTTGTGGAAGACTTGGGCTTTTCGGATTAGCTCGTTTTGAATGCTCTGTGTTCTTGTGTATGCAAAGGTTCGGTTCGTGTTCTTCCCGTGTGCTTCAAATTTTGATTTCTCCCTCTATTTATAGAGAAGAGATTAGGATAGATCCGTTGGAGACGATGATCCTTTTATCTCTCTCTTTTGGTAGCTAACGGCTCTTTTGAAGTAGAGTGACAGTGTCCTTTCCCTCCTTTTTCGGAAAGTTGTTGACTTGCAGCTTTAGTAGGTGTAGGACAGGTGTCTGCTTGTCATTTGCCGAGGTTTGGAAAGTGGTTGAGATGGAACAGACTTCGAGGAGATCCGAAGTTGACTTTCAAAAGATCTGACAGTTCAGAAGACTGTCTGGCCGTTGCTGAGTCTGATCTTGATTCAGTAGATAACTTCTGTTGAGTCTGCTTTACTGAAGATCAACTCTGAGTACAGTGAACTACTCTGCTGAGTTCGGTTCCATTGACTCCTTTCGATATCTTGCTCTGGCTGAGTCCAGTATTCTTTGAGTCTTCTACTTACGGTGCTAAGGGCGATAAGCTGCGAGCGCCTGAACCGGAGCGAGTGTCTAGCGAGCACGAAACCTCGGAGACAAAAACAAATACAAAGTAATGGTTCACCGATCAAGATAGGGTTTTGGGATCTTCAAATCTTCATAGAATCGTTCGGAGCACGAAGGCTCACGAGTATATGTCGGTACGGAAGACGAGAATCATTTCCCACTATATGCAACGGTCTGAGGATAGAATTATCACCCAACACTGGACCAACATCAACGATTGCCATCATCGGTGGAGTCTCGGCACGGGCGCTGATCGAATAAGCCGGCGGCACTCGTCATTATATGAGTGACGACGTATGCGAGCCCGCATGTACTTTGGCAACAAGCGATTCTTCGGCAGCCTTGGATTTGAAGGATATGTCATCTCTGCCGCGAGAACCGGTGGACATAGGAGTTGAGCTCCTTCTCTTTGTATCCGGCGGGAGTGATCCCATAGGCAGGAAGGTCGAACGACGCCTTCCATGCTGCCCTAATGTTGATGTCAGAGTTATCAGACTCCCATTTCTGAGGGGTTACCTCCCTCATGTAAGCGAACTGGGACACCTCGCCGTCTGTATCTTCCACCGTCCTCCAGTTATAATAAACTTCGGCCACTTGGCGGGGGAGATACACACTGGGGTGCTTTGTGACAAGAAGCTCGAGGCCGGACGCCTCCAGAGCCGAGAAAATAGGCTCGAGGTAAGGAAGGTCCGCCTGGTGAAGGACCATCGTCGGCTCAAACTGAACCTTCGACTTGATGATCTCTTCGATGTTTAGTGGGGTCATAACAGTCGCCATAAATATCTGCAAAAAAACTTGTTAGCACTTGAAAATAGAGTAAGTTAGCAAGGAAAATTACCGTATGTGAAGAGCTTTGAGTGAAATGTAAAGACAGTTTAGAGAGGATGAAAAACAGAATGCAGATAGCTCTAAGGATAAAAATGGCGAAAAAGATAGATTAGAGTGAAAAATGAGAGATTTTATAAGATTTGAATATCAATCGTTTTGATCGAACGGCTAGGATGAAAACTCGCTTTTTAATGACGACTATGATTTGATGTTATAAATAGAATGATTACTAAGGCCGCCTCTAATCTAGACCCATGTAAGATATGCGCAGTTAAGGTAAGGAGAGAAGACAAGCATTAAATGCGTTGCAGACAGCATTAAACTTTAAGCCTTTTAAATGAAAACGGTTTCCTACTGACTTAAACCTTAAAAATTAATGGCAGGAAATAAATGCTTATTAATCTATTGAGTGCAAACGACTGATATAATAAATGCGAGCATGCTTCTGAGAGAGTTAAGTATATGAAACTATGCAAACCTCTTCAGCTGAACTTTTACGATCAGTTGGTTACCGTTAAGGCTCAAGAGGACATTTGATGTGCTGATGACCATCTTCCCCCTTACTGTATTTTAAATTAGATATATTTTTATGTATACCAAACGTGTATTTAATAAAACTAAATAAATACTGTCTGATTCACCCGAGTGAATCAAAGTACTGAGTCTTCTGACCTGCCGCGCTGTATCCTTCTACTGGCTCGACTCAGTAGGATCCAGTAGACCTAGCTCAACTGATAATTCTCGGAATCTGTTCTCAGCTAGTGGTTTGGTCAGTATGTCGGCCCTTTGCTTGACAGTATAGATCTTCTCCATCTTGATATCCTTCTTCTCGACATGGTCTCTGATGAAGTGGTGTCGGATATCCATGTGCTTGCATCTCGTATGGAGAACTGGGTTCTGAGTTATAGCAATCGCACTGGTGGAGTCGCAGTAGATGGGCACTTCATCCTGAGATATACCATAATCTCGCAATTGTTGTCGAAGCTAAAGGATCCAGGCACAGCAACTTCCAGCAGCCATGTACTCAGCTTCAGTAGTGGACGTCACCACTGAATGCTGTTTCTTTGAAAACCATGATATCGACTTCTTGCCTAAGGCCGACATGTTCCGGAAGTTGACTTTCGATCTATCCGCATCCCGCATAATCGGCATCGAGAATAACCTATTAGTATAAGATTATCATCAGCATGATACCATAACCTTGCGTCAGGTGTTCCTTTCAGATATCGCATAATCTTCTTTGCTGAGTCCATATGACTTCGCTTGGGATTCGCTTGAAATCTTGCACATACACCTACAACATAAGTTATATCAGGTCTGCTTGCTACTAAATATAGTAAAGAACCAACAATAGCTCTATAATAAGTAGAGTTAACAGGAGCTCCCTCTTTGTCTAGATCGATTTTGAAATTTGTATTCATGGGGATCTTGGCGGCTTGCTTAGTCGCGCCGAATCTTTTCGGGGAGGTCTCGAGTGTATTTGGCTTGATTGATGAATATTCCTTCAGGTGATTGCTTTACTTGAAATCCAAGGAAATAGTTCATCTCTCCCATCATAGACATCTCGAACTTCTCCTTCATCATTTTCTCGAATTGTTGACATATAGTCACGTTTCTGCAACCGAAAATGATGTCGTCCACGTAGATTTGCACCGGTAGGATGTCATCTCCGACTTTATGTTGAACAGGGTGCAATCTACGTCCCCTTACGAAAACCTTTACGAAGCGAACGTCGATAGGGTATCGTACCAAGCCCTGGGTGCTTGTTTTAACCCATACAGTGCTTTCCGAAGTCTGTACACCTGATGTCCCTGCTGAAAGCCGGGCGGTTGTTCCACATAGACTTCTTCCTTCAGTACGCCATTCAGAAATACTGACTTTACATCCATTTGATATACTTTAAATCTTTGATGCGTTGCAAAGGCTAGGAACAGACGAATAGCTTCCAATCTGGCGACTGGAGCGAAAGTTTCATCAAAGTCTACCCCTTCTGCTTTACAGTATCCTTTGGCAACAAGTCGAGCTTTGTTTCTGACAATGACGTTGTTTTCATCTCGCTTGTTCTTAAAGACCCATTTAGTACCGATCACGTGCTGATGTCTAGGTCTGCCAACAAGCTCCAAAACTTCGTTTTGAACGAACTGGTTCAGCTCTTCTTGCATGGCAATGATCCAGTTAGCATTGTTGAGTGCATCCTATATTGTCTGAGGTTCTTCTGTAGACAAGAAACAAGTATAGAGAGAGCTTTCTCCTTGACTTAATCTAGATCTCATCCTAATTGTTGCTGATGGATCTCCTATGATAAGATCAGAAGAATGAGCGTCAAGCCATGAACGTCTGAGTCTGGCTTATTCTTCTGAGACTACTTCTGCACAGTCAACAGGAGTGTTAGGCATTTCGGTAGTACTATTACGTGTGCTGCGGTTCGGTAAGAAGGTTAGGATCTGGCTGAGTTTCCGAGGTTCGGGGGCATTTAGCTCGGGAACATTAGTTGTTCCCCACGAGTTTATGTTCTCGGTAGAGGTCTCGGTTACCCCTTGGGGCTTCCTCATCGACCGTTGTTACACGATGTTGATTCTGTTCGATTAGAATGAACCGGGTCGGCTACATTGCTTGTGGGATGGGTGCGAATTTCCTCATCGTCGACTCATCATCCCAACAATCTTTGCATCTTTCGGCTTTGTCATTTAGTGAGAGATCATGGAGCTTGCTTTGCGACATCTTCGATATTTGTCTTCTTAGATTTCCTGTCCTAAGTAACAAACTCATCAAAGACAACATGAGGGCTTTCCTCCACGCAAAGAGTCTGATAGTTAAAGACTCTGAAAGCTTTACTTACTCGAGAGTATCCTAAGAATACTCATTGATCAAATTTGCTATCAAAGACCTTCAACTGATCTTTCCCATTATTGTGAATAAAGCAAGGACAACCAAAAATATGAAAATGAGAAATGGAAGGAATTCTCCCTTTCCATAGTTCACAAGGTGTCTTCATGTGTTGTTGTGTAAGTAGTGAGTGATTCTGAGTGTAGCAGGCGGTGTCAGTAGCATCAGCCCAGAACTTTGAGGGTAGTCCAGAGTCAGCTAGGAGCGTTCTTGCTGCTTCTTTAAGTGTTCTGTTCTTTCGTTCAGCAAGTCCGTTCTGCTGAGGGGTGCGAGCTGCTAACGTCTCGTGCTTGATTCCCTCTTTATCGCAGTACTCTTTAACTACTGAGTTGAGAAATTATGTTCCTCGGTCTGAGCGGATTCTCTGTATCTTGATGTCTTTCTCCACACTGAGTTTCTTCAGCAGTCTTGGCAACTCAGTCTTGACATCAGATTTGTTGGCTATGAAAATGACCCACGTATATCGAGAATAATCGTCAACAACGATGAGGTCTGAGCGGATTCTCTGTATCTTGATGTCTTTTTCCACACTGAGCTTCTTCAGTAGTTTTGGTAACTCGGTCATGACATCAGATTTATTGGCTATGAAGATGACCCACGTATGTCTTGAATAGTCGTCAATGACGACGAGGGCATACTTCTTGCCTCTTATAGTCATTTGGAGAGCGGCCGAATAAGTCCATGTGTAGCGGTTGAAGGATTCCATCGGCAGAAGGTGACGGAATTGGTGGATTGCAATTCTTTGTCTGCTTTCCCTTCAAGCATGCTTCACAGTTTCTGTCTTTGATAAACGATTCATTGGGCAGTCCTTTGACTTTAGAGTTCTTGGCTAGCTTGTTCATAGTCTTGAAGTTCAGGTGACTGAGTTTCTTATGCCACAGCCATCTTGCCTTATCACTAGATTTTGTCTGAGCAACTAAGCAAGCCTCAGGTTCGGCGGTTGTCCAGTTTGCAACATAGATATTCTTCCTCCGCGATCCAGATAACACTGTTTTCCCTGTAGATTTGTCAACAACATCATAGAAACCAGCGTCAAAGATAACTCTATTCGGATTATCACGGGAATTGGTGACGAGAAGGAGATTATGTTGAAGTCCTTCAACATATGTTACTCTTAGGCCGATGTAGTCCCAATGTTCAGTGTTCCGTATCCCCTTGTATAGCCTTTAGAGTTGTCACCAAACTCAATTCTAGGACCATCTTCTTGTACGTAGTTGGTCGTGAGGCTCTTTTGATAAGTCATGTGTCTCGAGCACCCCGCGTCCACAATCCAAGGGTCCTTATGCACCTGCAAAACAGAAACAGTTTTAGGTACCCTTTGGTTCAGTTTGGGTCCTTAAGTGTTAGTGGGTGATTTGGGAACCCAGATCTGTCTTGGGACCTTAGAAGTCTGAGACTTCTTCTTCTGAACCTTGTCAGCTTTCTACTCCACAGGACTTGGAGATACTGACTTTTTGGCAGTTTTGGGTTCAGGAGCTTTCTTCTTCTCAGGTTGTGTGCTCCTCCTGACCCTGGGCTTATAATAATACGAACCATAATGTGTTCGATGCTCATATAGTGGTTCATTGTACTGCTCTGCCCATCTGACCTTCTTGGTTCCTCCTGAATTTGATCGTGGTGTCCTGGGGCTAGAACCTCTGGTCAGTTGCTTCTTGTTGCTCGGCTGAGGTGCAATCATCTTCTGTTTGTTCTTTGCCTGAGGTGTTGATTCAGTGACCTGAACTTTTCCTCTGACGAACCTATCAGCCAGCAGTCCTGAGATTTTCGATGTTGAAGTGGAAGCTTCATGAGTATAGCTAAGTCCTTCTTTCGTGATCGTTGGCCTTTGAGCTACGAGCATACTTTCCAACTTCTCCTTAGCTCCTAGGTACTGTTCAATCATCAGTCCTCGCCAGACCTCATCACTTCTCCGAAGTGATTCATAATCTTGCTAGACTTCTGCGAGCTTCTGACTGAGTCATAAGAGATTTAATCTATTCCTTGAGTCTCACAACCAGATTCCCGAATCGGTAGAGACTGACAATCGATCGAAGAAAGTCTCGACTTTCGGCGCTTTACGTTCCGGTTCTCGAATGGTTCTGGCTGAACTCTGCTTTCGTTGAATGCGCTCCTCTAGTAGATCATCGTATGCTTGTACCACGTCTAGAGGTTCATACGTGACCGAGTACGTGTCGTGTGTCTTTGTGTGAAGAAGAGGTTATATTTAGTTTAGAGTTTACCTCGGCCTCTTCTCCGGCCATCGAGACGATGTGCGGTTGATTCAAGATCGACTCTCCAGACCTCAACGGCGACAAATGCGGCTTCGTCTTGGGAAGAATAAATGAATATATCTTGCTCGATTGAGTCATCGGATATCTCTCCGGCGATGTAGGCCCGCCTCCTTCGAGGTAAATTTCTCGCGTCGGCTTTGCCGTTACGCTCTTTGAGCAGTGAGAGTTCGGGACAATCGTGCGATAGTACCCCTCCTTCTTGCGGTTATAGCATACAAATGATCTGCTTGCCTTTTCCAGTGAGTCGTTGGATGGACTAGCGGCGGAGTTATGTGTTCTACCGATCGGTAGAAGGTTTAGATTCTTCCCTTTTTTCGATATTCTTTCTTACGAGGGAGAATCTACGTGATATTTCTTCGACTTCACGACTCTTTCCTTTTCTCTTTGATATTTGAGAGCCATGAGTGCAAGGCGGTCGGTGCACTGGGATGTCTCGAGAGGACTTAGCATCCGTCGTGGCTCTTGCCTTCTTTGGAAGAAATGGGTTTGGCTCCGGGTTTCTTATTGTTGCTTTGAAAGCATGATCTATACGTGTGTCGGTGGAGCTTGGAACATCGTTGGGGTAGGTTGTGCTCAAATTCCTCCGTCTTTAATTACGAAAATATCACATCGGGAGTTAGAGCATTAAGATCGAGCGACGTAAATAAGTAGCAAAAAGGAAGCCACTCCGGTCAAGGTAGCGCTCGCAAGATCTCCGTGTTCATCTCTTTGTTGGTGAACGTCCTCCCGGCCGTTGATCACATTGATCCGGTTGGTAAATCGGACGAGCTCGTCAATGGTCTCGTTGGGCTCCATGGAAAATGTATCGAACTTTTGTAGCTCTAGCTCGAGCTTATTTTCTTTGATCTGCGGGGTTCCTTGGCTCAGTACAGCCAGGGCATCCCAAAGTTCCTTTGCCGTCTTGCAGTCTTGCACCCTCCCGAGGTGTGAATCACTAAGCGTAGTCAGGATTGCATTCCGCGCAACTCGGTCGAGGTTGTGCAACTTTTTCTCTTCTGGCGTGAAGGCAGATTTGTCTTTTGCGACTTTGGCACCAGTCTGTGCTCCTACACCTCCCACAACTGCAAATTGTACGTTGTCGATCATGGAAATGATGGGTCCTGTCTCAAGGACATCCGTCATGCTGTTATGCAGCGATATTAGGTGCGCCTCCATTCTCACGCGCCATACCGTATAGTTCTCTACGGAGAACATCGGCACCATCCGAATACCTGACATATCAGACATTATGGGTAAGAGTATAAGGATGTATGAAGAGATGCTTGTGCAGTGAAAAACGTTTTCAGGATCTGTTCGAGAAGACCAATAGTTTCAGAACTGATGATCAGAAGAACACCGTCGCTCTGATACCAATTGTTGGTCCGGAGACAAGAGTCAGGTGTAGAGGGGGGTGAATACACCTGAGTACTGTTTCTTTTCTCAAACGCGAAGGACAGCTGAGTTGTAGGTTGCTACTAATGAACAGTGTTAAATAGTAACCTTCTGATCGTGGGTCAGTGTGTGCCAACTACAGAGTCTCTCCTACTGACTTTTTTCAGTGCTTGATTCTCACTCGTAGACTTAGTGCGGATAAGTGTGTAGGGCCCGGAGATTCATCTCCGTTGAAAATGTGATTTTCACAAGTTAAAAGATTTTGGCTAGTGCACCTTTCGAATACGTTTTATGCAAGATATGAGTTTGTAAAATGTTTGTATGCAGTGCAATAAAACAGTAAACAACACAAGCAATTTTTAACGTGGTTCGGATACGCAAGATCCTACATCTACGGCCCTGCTGAACAGGAGGTCTTGTTGATTAATCTGAGCAAGCCTCGGCCAAGGTATGCGTGCGTTTGGACGAGACCCTTCTAAGTTATAGTCCTTAGCGACTTTACAAATCAAACCTAAGTTTGAAGGGGAGGGGATTTTCTCCAACTAGGAAGGAGTTCTTACAATAAGAACACTCACTAAAAGTGAAATCCTTCGAGATTCTAAGCTATAGATATAAACGTTGAGCTTAGCTAGAGAAGAGGGATCTAAAGAACTCTAGAGAGAAGAACTAAAGGTATTCTATTGGGCAAGTTCGTCGCTGGATTTATCTTGAATGCGCTAGAGTTGTTTCGAAAGCTTGAGCGTTTTATCCCTTTGATATCCCGTGCGTGGAGCTCGGATTTGCTTCTCTATTTATAGTCGTGACCCAGGTATTTGCCCGTTGGAGAGGACAATGCCACGTGTCACAAGCTTCCAAGGAAAACGGCCATATGTTCGAATTGTTGCGGCAAGAGTTGTTGATTATTGTGCATGAGAGCGGTTTTACTTGGTCGGAGGGAAGTAGTGCGTTGACGGCTTCTCATTGGTCGAGGTTTATGGTAGGTCGAGATATGTCGGACATCGGTCTTCATCGGAGTTGACTCTCACTCATCCTCGTATGATCTTCTACTGACTTTTGAGTAATGTTAAACGCTGGGTCGTTTCATGTCGGATACAATAGACTTGATGCGGTCTCTATCTTTTTTCGTGCGAGTTGGGCGATGAAAATGTTCTGCGAGTGTAGTCGGTGATGACTCCAAAGGTACCGAGCTTGTATAGGAGGTTCTTCTACGATGTACGTCATTCTTGAAATGTCTTCTGCGAGCGAACATCGGTGATGACTTAAGAACACAAGCTCTTACTCTAATGACGTAGGGTTACGGAAAGTAAGCTTCCTGCGAAGATCAATCCAATATTTTACCCCGTACGGAACTTAGACACAAAAGATAAAGAAAAATAAAATCGGTCTAGCCTATATATCATCTAGTCCTATCGACATTCTTGTGCGATACCAGTGGGTTTTGGGATCTTCAATTCCATAGCATGAACACTATGATTTCCCCCAATATTGTTTTTACCCAACAAAATGCTAAGTATCATCTTTCGACTCATAACCCTAACAAAGTCCTTCAACATATGATGCGAATATAGATCGGACTCAGCAGGAGTATGCTGCGAATATAGATCGGACTCGGCGGGAGTATGCTACGAATATAGATCGGACTCAGCAACGGCTAGACGGTCTTCGGCGTCGGGATATATTAAGTCAAATCAGCGAGTCATACGAGGTATAGAGAAGTCGGCTTGAGATCCACCTTGAAGTACGTTACGTCTCACCTACTTTCTTGGCCTCGACCAATGACGAGCGGCCGTTATCAACTTTACGATTAAAGGCGCAAGTCAACAACTTTCCAGAAATGGAGGGAAAGGACTCTGCCACCATCTTTGAAAGACCCGTTAGCTACCCGAAAGAGAGAGACACAAGGATCGTCGTCTCCAACGGATCTATCCTTATCTACGCTATATAAATAGAGGGATACAATTCAAAATGAAGCTCACCTAGAAATCGAAGAACACGGGGAGCATTCACGAGCAACTCAAAGCGACCTAAGTCTTCCGCAAGAAGTTCAAAGAGTAATATCCGGTGAAAGACGACATACCTGCTCATAGGGAACCAAGTTGAACCCGAGTATAAAGCCTCTACTATCCAAGCGACTGAATACAAACCCAAGTCCATAGTTAACTGTTCGTCGCTCTAGAAGCCACTTTCTCGTTCCCTATCCCTCTAACCTAAGATCGGCGAGATCTTATCCATAGCTTAGACGAAGGAGTTCATATACGGCCGATCCTTATTGTAAAGGACACCTTCATAGTTTGAGAGTTTGTCAAACGCTTTAGTTTGATCCTTTGTAAGCGAGACTTGCTCGGTATAAATCTCAAGACCGGTGTTTGTCAAGCGTACAAACCGACTTAGACTATCCTTTGTATAATACATAGCTTCCCGATCTTTCGAGGCATTTGGACGTAGGATTGTTGGATCCGAACCACTTTAAAATTGCACGTGTTACGTCTTCCTTTTACTGTTGCATTGATTACTGTTCATACTGAAAGTATTTCTAAAATCATTCAACTGAGTTTCAGCAAAGCTTAATCGAGTGCACTAATATACTGAAACTGTTTTATTAAAAATGTTTTCTAAACTCAACTGAATTTGTGCCTACACATTTCCGCACTATCCTGAACTTGGTGAGCAGTGCTGAATTATGACTCAAGTCGGCCTAGGCGACCTCAGTGAAGTCAGTCACTTTGCCACACGATCCAGAACAACTTATTTGGTCTACTAAACTTGTTCAGTACGACACTCTCCTGAAAAGGACTGTTCGTGTTTAAAGTTGAGAAATTATTTTCAGGTGTATTCACCCCCCCTCTACACACTGAACGTTTAATCTCGGGACCAACAATTGGTATCGGAGCGGGGAGTTCTATAAAACTCTTGTAATTACGAAGCGGTCTACTTGAACGGATCCGGAAAGCGTTTTCACTTGCATATCATTCTTCATTCATATCATTATCTACTATGTGCGATATGTCAAGAATCGGGATGGTACCCATGTTCTCGGATGAGAACTACGGGGTATGGCGAGTCGAGAATGGAGGCACATCGACTTCCCTCCACGACGGCATGACGTGAGTGCTTGGAGGACGGACCCATCGTTCGATGGTTGATAGCGTCGTAACTCGGGGACCCGAGCATAAGGAGGAGGAATGGTGGCCAGGGAAGAAGATCCCTAAAGACCGAAGTCTCTTCACCCCACGAGGAGAAGAAGCTTCACAACTTTAGCAGGGTTTCCCGAAACGCCAGGCCCGACCACTACGAGCGATTCCTATCTCGGGTGAGTTCGGGGCGCAAGTCCGCGAAGGAACTACGGGATGCTCTAGCGCTACGTGTCGGGGGACTCGGAAGATCAAAGCCAACAAAGGCGGCGAGGAGACTCTAAGGGTAAGTCGACTATACACCCAAGTGCACTCGACTCACATACTTCGAATGCGGGAAACGGGAGGACTCACCTCAATCGAAAGACAGCGAGAGCAAAGAAGAGAGAGTCACTACCTGCTACAACTGCAAGAAGCTAGGACACTATCAGTATAATTGTCCTGAGCTCAGTACTGCCGAGAGAGCAGCACACAAAGCTCGAAGGGAGAAGTTCATCAAGAAGCGTCAAGCATATATAGCGGGTGAACTCTCAGACGACTCAGATGAAGTCGATTCCTTCATGGATTCATCCGATGATGAAGCGGCATTCATGGCCGTAGAGCTAGAAGAAGACGCTGAAAAGTGTCTCATGGCAGGTGAAGAGGATGAGGTAAACTCTCACGCTCCATTTAACTCTTCTTCACACTGCACACACGACACTATTTTAGGTGCAGATGAGAATCTGGACGTCGCAATCGCATATGAAGAACTACTCGATGAGCAGATTCAGATGAGTCTGCAGCTCAGTAAGACTCTTCAGGAGTTGGATACCCTGAAAGTTGAGAATCAGAGACTTTCTTAGGAGAGTCAGGTTGCTACTAAGTCAGAAGAACTTGTGTTGAGACTCGGGGAGGAGATAAACTCTCTGATGGCCAAGTCTCAACATCAAGAAGATCAGATCTCAGTATTGACCAATGACTTGAATCAGAAAGATATTGAACTGAGTCTACTGAAGCAAGAGTTGTCAAGACCTCAGACCGAGCATGAACTGTTGAAGAAGAGCGATGATGTTTGGAGGAACCTGATGACAGAGTGATACATGGGCACTAAAAGAAACTTGAGGCGATGCTAGCAAGCAACAAGCCTAAGCACTGTAAGGAGGGACTTGGATTCAGCCATGGAGCCTCCTCATCTACCCTCGTACGCTCAGAAAACCGGCTAGCTGATATATTTGTTCAATGGGAGACCATCAACGTAGAGATTCTGAACCCCCTAGCCAAGAACAAACAAAAGATGAAGGCACCCCATCCCGGCTATCGGCATTCGACAAAAAGATCGGTTCAAATCACCCCGAGTTTAGTCAAGGGGGAACTAGCAAAGCTAAGTGGGGCGATCGGTATGGACCTTCGCAACTGACACATCCAGCTCAGTATGGGTCATACTACTATGATCCTATAGTCAGGAGAGGACCTAAGAGTCAGAAGAAGAAGAAGAAAGTCGTGCAGAAGGCAAAGGTCAGCAGTCCACCTACTCAGAAGATCAGGACTCCCCGAACACGTGAAGCCTCGAAGTCGGCATCGACCGAGTCCGGTGGTCAAGTATGTTGATCAAAGTGGGAAGAAATTATCTGAGACCACCAGGGTCTTAAGACAGGATTGGGGTTCCAAAAACTAACATCAAAGGACCCAAAATCAAAAATAAAGGGTACCTAAATATAATTCTTTTTGCAGGTGCACAAAGATCCTTGGTATGTGGACAGCGGATGCTCAAGACACATGACATACCAGAGAAGGATATACGAAGAATTATACTACGAAGAAGGACCCCGAATCGAGTTTGGAGACAACGCAAAAGGCTATACCAGAGGCTATGGAACACTCAGCATTGGAATCGCAATAGTTCCAAGAGTATCATATGTTGAAGGACTTCATCATAATCTTCTCTCTGTTAGTCAATTTTGTGATAACTCGAATAGAGTGATTTTTTACGCTGGTTTCTATGATGTCATTGATAAATCTACAGTAAAATAGTGTTGTCAGGTTCGCGCAAAAAGAATATCTACGTAGCTGACTGGAACTCAGCTGAACCTGAAGCTTGTTTGTTGGCAAAGAACAACAACAGAACGAGGTGGCTCAGGCACAGAAGACTCAGCCATCTCAACTTCAAGACGTTCAACAAGCTAGCTAGAAACACTCTAGCAAGAGGACTGCCGAATGAAGTATTCAGCAAAGACACTCAGTGTTAAGCATGCCTGAAGGGAAAGCAAACAAGGAATCAAAATCCTCATGTTCCATCTCCTTCCACTGATGGAATCCTTCAGCTGCTACATATGGATTTATTCGGTCTAGTCTCTCCAGTGACGATCAGAGGCAAAAAGTATGATTTAGTGGTCATAGATGACTACTCGCGCTACACATGGGTCATATTTATTGCCAACAAGTCTGATGTCAAAACAGAGTTACCAACGCTTCTGAAAAGGCTCAGTGTCGAGAAGAACACCAAGATCATCAAGATACGTTCGGATGCAGAGAAGGCGAGTTCACGAATTCAATGGTGGAGGAGTTACGCAAAGGCGAAGGCATAGAGCATGAGACGTCGCCGCACGCACGCCTCAACAAAATAGGGTTCTTTGAAAGGAAGAATAGAACACTCAAAGAAGCAGCAAGAACCCTGCTTGCAGACTCAGGACTCCCAACCAAATTCTGGGCAGAAGCTACTGACACTACATGTTACACTCAGAACAGATCTCTACTGAAAAAGCAGCATAAGAAGACACCATATGAATTATGGAACGACAGGAAGCCTTCTCTATCTTATTTCCATATTTTTGGGTGTTCGTGCTTTATCCACAATAATGGGAAGGATCAGTTGAAGACTTTTGATAGCAAGTTAGATCAGGGAGTCTTCTTAGGATACTCCCGGGTCAGTAAAGCCTTCAGAGTCTTTAACTACCGGACCCTTTGCGTGGAGGAAAGCCCTCATGTTGTTTTTAATGAGTTTGCTACTGAAGACAGGAGCAGGAACTCTAAACCAGAATCTGAAGATATCAGTAAGCAGCTACAGGATCTGAGCCTGAAAGATAAAGTTGAAAAGATCCAGTTTGTGTTGGGATGATGATTCGGATGAAGAACGCGAAGATAAGTCTACTTGAATCTCGGCCAGCAGCGATTTAGTTGAGCAGTTGACTCTCATCGAACGGAATCAATCCCGGGTAACTCGAGGTTGATGAAGAAACCCAAGTGGTAACTGAGACCTCTACTGAGGATAATAATTCAGGGGGAACAAATGAAGTTCCTGAGCTAAATGCCCCTGAACCTGGTGACTCAGTAGACCCAACTCTAGTAACTGAATTGCTTCAATCTCAGAATAGTACAACTGAAATGCCTAATTCACCTACTATCTATGTTGAACAAATCTCATATGAGGAGTTGAAACATCGTAGATCGTGACTAGATGCTCACACTTCTGATTTGCTTATTGGAGATCCTTCAGCAAGCGTAAAGACAAGATCCAGATTCTGTCAGGGAGAAAGCGCATTATATTCCTGCTTCTTGTCTATTGAAGAACCTCAGTCAGTTGAGGATGCAATTAAGGACGCTGATTGGATCATAGCCATGCAAGAGGAGCTGAATCAGTTCACGAGAAACAAAGTATGGGAACATGTTGACAGACCCCAGCATCAACATGTGATTGGAACTAAATGGGTCTTCAAGAACAAGCGAGATGAAAATAACGTTATAGTAAGGAACAAAGCAAGACTCGTGGCAAAAGGCTACTGTCAATCTGAAGGAATAGATTTCGACAAAACTTTCGCTCCAGTTGCAAGATTGGAGGCAATCAGACTATTCCTAGCCTACGCAACACATCAGCGGTTCAGAGTTTATCAAATAGATGTGAAGTCTGCGTTCCTGAACGGCATGCTGAAAGAAGAAGTCTATGTAGAACAGCCTCCCGGCTTTCAGCAGGGACATCAGGTCTAAAGACTCAGAAAGGCTCTGTACGGGTTAAAACAAGCACCCAGGGCTTGGTACGATACCCTGTCGGAGTTTCTTCTTCAGAAAAGTTTTCAGAAAGGCACAATAGACCGCACATTATTCAGTATTCGACTGGAAGACGATATCCTAATTGTGCAGATCTACGTAGATGACATAATCTTTGGATCGAAGAACATCATCATGTGTCAGCAGTTTGAGAAAATAATGAAGGATAAGTTCGAGATGTCAATGATGGGAGAGATGAATTATTTCCTCGGTTTTCAAGTCAAACAATTTGAGAAGGGAACGTTCATCAATCAAGGCAAATACACTCGAGACCTCATCAAGAAGTTCGATTGCACATCCGACAAACCAATCAAGATCCCGATGAACACGAACATGAAAATCGATCTTGATAAAGAGGGAGTATCAGTAGACCATACTGAATTTCGTGCTATTATTGGTTAATTATTATATCTAACAGCTAACTTATGATGTGGGTGGCTGTGCTCGATTTCAGGCAAATCCTAAGCAGAGTCACATGGACTCAGCAAACAAGATTCTCCGCTATCTCAGAGGAACACCTGACATGGGTTTATGGTATCCAGCTGATGATAATATTGAACTAACTGGTTATTCTGATGCTGACTATGCAGGATGTAGAATTGACCGAAAGTCAACTTCTGGAACGTGTCAGTTCCTTGGCAGTAAGCTGATTTCATGGTTCTCAAAGAAACACCATTCAGTAGCGACATCAACTACTGAAGCTGAATATATGGTTGCCGGAAGTTGCTGCGCCCTAATCCTTTGGCTGAGACAGCAGCTACGCGACTATGATGTTATTTAGAATGAAGTGCCGATCTTCTGCGACAGCACTAGTGCAATTGCAATCACTCAGAACCCAGTACTTCATACGAGATGTAAGCACGTAGATATCAGACATCACTTCATTCGTGATCATTTCGAAAAGAAGGATATTAGGATGGAAAAGATCCATACTGACCATCAAAGGGCAGATATTCTAACCAAGCCTCTAGCTGAAGCCAGATTCAGAGAACTTTTAGTAGAGCTAGGTCTGCTGGATCCTACTGACTCCAGTCAGTAAGTGGATTCAGGAGAGGAGCATTCAGCAAGGGGGAATGTTCACTCTCGATGCGAGTAAATTCGATACGTAGAGACTCAAGCAACCATCTACACGAGGTATCGGTGACTACGATGTTCGGTGACGAGGTTTGCTTATCTCTTCTCAGTAGCCAATGAAATATTATGTGTATTTATGATTCAGATTCAGCTTCGTATTCAATGCCTTAGAAAATGTTATTTAATATAACGGTTTACATTAAATACACGACATTCTATGTAAAGCATGTTGAACTCTGCGGCGCATTAAATGCATGTCGTATAAAGTTACTTCTTAGGCTATTTACAACTGTATTTTAACTTAGGCGGCTAAATTGATCATTACCTATTTTATAACATTAAATCCTAGCCGTCCATCTCAAAAAGCTATTTCAAACTGAACCGTGGATTATTAACTATTCATCTTCTTTAACATATATAAACACGTTCAAAGTTAGAAACTGCCATTTTCACTCTGCAATCTTTACGAACCCTAGATTTTCTAAGAATATCTTCCGACTTCTTTCATGATCATTCATCATCGTATATGATATTTTTAATATTTTTCATTCGATACTGATTTCTTATCTTTGCAGAGTATAAAACATGGCAAGGTCATTCGTTAACGTACCTCTAGGCATGAAGGAGATCCTTGAGAAGGATCAAGTCTGGTGCGAACCAATGATGGAGTTCGACGCCTGCAAGCTCGACTACATGGAGGAGATCTTCGACACTCTCAGAGCGACCAACTTAGAGGGATTTCTGTCAAGGAAGCCGTTGTACTTCCTCCCTCGACGTTCTTTGAGTTGTAATCGAACTCGGGAATCGGCGAAGGGGACATCCGATGCAAGTTCATAACTCATACGGTTGCCGACCCATCCCAAGCCTATTCCGAGATAAAGATGATGTCAGTGAAGGAAGCTCTTCAGGGCAGCTTCAAACTTCCCAAGGAGGGATTCAGTACAGTGGGCTACAAGGATGATCTGATGGACGAATATTTAGAGATCTTCTGCGGGAAGCCAACTTCTTTCAGAGCAGCATTCCCAAAGAAGGCCATGCTCCTAAAATTCAGAGCCTTCGCCTACATCGTTACCTAGATACTGACGAGTCAGGCCGAATCTTTTGATCAAGTATCTAGGCCAAAAATACAAATGATAATGGCCATATACGATCACGCGAAGATCAACTGGACTGAGTTCTTCCTCAAAGAATTCATGACTCAGTCCGCCAAGTTCGACAAATTATCCCAACGCCTAGCAGTGAAGGGAAAATTATTATATGGTGAAAGGCGTCGGTCATGATAGAAGACTTCTACGGATCGAACAATGTGGTGTATGCTGATAAGCAATATTTTAATCCGAAGAAGGTCCGATTCCAGAGCAGGGAAGCGGCCCTTCAGCAGATTGGGTCAGAGCCTGCTGATCCCAAGACCGGAGCTCAGAAGACCTCCACTCCTACAAAGAAGAGGTCACCTCCCAAGTCTACTCCCAAGACACCAACCAAGAGACTGAAGAAACTCAGTGAGGTCGTACCAGAGGTTGTTGCTGAACCACCTCTGCAGCTGACGGAGGAGGCTGAGTCCTCAGAGAAAATTCAGCCAGTGGAGAAGGCCGTCTCCACTGAACGAGGAGATACAGTGGACCAAGGGGTAGAGAATGAACAGATTCCTATGACTAAGAGCCCCTTGGATATTCCTCCACTTAGCAGCATTCCGTCTGCTGAGAAGCAACAGTCTCCGATTGAAGTAGAGGATTCAGAGACTGCTTCTGAGTCAGAATCGATCAGGATGGAAGCATCTGCTCTGCAATGAAGAGCCTGCCGAGAGATTGCTGAACATATTCTGGAGATAGCCAGCCACACGGATCTTATCATACTGGCAAGGCAGGCTAGACTCCATACGTTGATCAAGTTCCAGGAGTAGTCTACCCTGAACAAGCTGATCAAACACCACTCCTGTGAACAGCTCCACGAAGAGGAGCTGATGATAAGGAACAAGATTGGCTACTCAGAGCCATCTGACATCTGTTCCTTAGATGACTTGAGGGCTACCATGCTTGCCATGCTGAACGATCGTCAACCAACCTTAGCAACGGCACCCTCAGATGGGTCTGACCCCGATGGTCAGGGCCCACCCCGTGATTCAGGCCCTGAGAAGCCTGATGAGGGAACTCAACTGGAAAGGGATGCACCAACTTCTGCAGCTGAACCACCTCTCAGCATCCTTGGACCAGGACAGTCGGAGGCTGGTACCTCGAAGTCAGCAGAACCAGCTTAGCTTCTACTTGAGCCTGCGTTCGAGGTAGCGCCCAACCCTAAAAGCCAACGATCGAAGTCAGTGGCCAGGGCCCTGAGGAGTCAAGGAACTCAGAACAGACTCCTCGCCCGTTCCGTCCACAAGACGTGGAGGCAGACCACTCAGGCTCAGAGTGCGGAGATCAAGGGGCTCAGAATGACTATTCAGAACACTCCTGCCCCCGACTTCTCAACCATCCTGACAGAAGCACTCGCCACTCAACAAGCCAACTTCGATGAGCAACTGAAGCTGATGGAGGCTGGTCAGGCTAAACTTCTGGAAGAATACAAGGCTGCCCAGTCAGCTCACACTGAATCCATCTCCTCTATCTCTCAGGCCTCCGAGCTCAGACTCCAAAACATTCAGAAGGCTATGGAAGATAAGGTGGATCAGAAGTTGCAAGATATTCAGACGGCAGTAGACGCCTCTCACAAGAAGTACAGCGAACAACTAACTGATGAGAGAAACGAACTGCACGAGAGACTTGTAAAGCTGCAGTATGCATTGGATGACCTTTCAACAGCTTACAAGAGTCTGGATAAAAAGGTACAGGTTCCCACCCCTGGCTTATTTGCTAATGCCTAAAAGGGCGAAGGAAGGTCAAGATAAGCGAAGGGAAGGAGAAGGTACTGAGAGTACCAAAAGGAGTTAGGACAGTGGCCGGAACAACCCAGATTCAGCAATCTGCTCCCACTGGTCCCTCTACTCAGTCAGTAGAAGGCGAGGCCTAGGGTATCTCAGCAGCAGGAGATGTAGTGCCTACTGAGACCGGCTCAAGTGCAGGAGATGTAGTGCCAGCTGAGACCGGCCCAAGTGGCTCAGGACCCAAAGATTCTGCTACTCAAGCAACTCAGACACCGAGCGATATCATCAAGGAAATTGCTGAGTATGCAGAGGAGGACTCATAAGAGGAAGAGGTTCCTCTTCCTCCTCCAGTGCAAGGAAAGGGTAACAAAGTCCTAAACCTTCCCACTCCTCCCAAGAAGAAAGGAACAAAAATATATATCACTCCTGAGGAAGAAGCTCAGATTGTTGCAGATGAGAAGCTTGCCAGAGAGATTGCCGAGGCTGAGGCTGCCAATAAGCCAAAGAAATAGCCAGCCAAAGGCATGACGAAGGCTCCAGCAGGAGGTAGGAAGCCTGGGACAAGGTTGCCTCCAAGGAAACTAAAGCTGAGCGATGAGGCAGATAAAGAGAGAAAAAGAACAACGGTAGCGACGACGAGACATACATTCGGCGAGGGAACCTCAAAAGAAAAATCATCTACACCTGCTGACTCAGAAGAAGAAGAGCATGTGCCCTCCTATGTCCCCTCAAAGAAACAAGAGGTAGAAATGCACGAGATATAGGATCAGATGGAGAGGTATCTAGACAGAGGAGCTGAAGCCAGACAGATAGAAGCAGCAAGAGAAAGGCTTAGACTGGCAGATCTAGAAGCTCTGAGGCTGAAGTCCGAGAAGGAAGCAAGCCAAAGGATTCCTGAGAAAGCAGATATTCCTTACAAATACAGAAGACTCAGGAAGCCTACTGACCTCAAGATTCACAGATGGCCCAGAGGGATGAGTGGATGCCATGGGAACGGACACAGAGGTGGGAGTCACTGAAGGCAGACTACATTAAGAGATACTACTTCTGGAGATACTGGCCTGAAATGCACAAGTCAATTGCATTTGTTGAATGGCTTCTGAAGACTAACCCAGAGATATTTGCTAGAGTTCAGAAGGCCACAGCAGATAAGATTGATGTCAGGGTCCAAGCTCCAAGGATTATGCCTCCCCCACTAAAGCTTGATGGTTCTGTTCATTATGGGGTGATTGAGAAGGAGATTAAGGATGCTGCCCAAGCAAGACATTTCGATGAAGATGAGCCTGCGATTTGCCGAGAGATCGAAGGCGAGGAAGACCACTTACAGAATGTATGGACTTCCACTCCCTGAAGCAAAATCAAAGGACTTCAAAGACAGGATTCAGCAGTTCAGAAGATGATAGATAGCTTCTGTATTTCTTGTATTTTCTGTTCTGTATTTTCTTAGAATAGCAGTATGATGTATCTGTATTGAAACTCTTAATATATAAAACATCACTGTTATTCGGCCCTGACAATTCCTTATTGTCTATATGGCATTGTTTACTTTATGCTTAACACACAGAATCACTCAAGTGATTACTGACTCACACACTCACTGAATATTTATATATGTCAGTTCTTATCTTGTTAGATTCTAGTCTGTTATATTGCTTGTAAATGGGGGGAAAATGTTGCTAGAAAGGGAGAAATTGGTGTTAGTTTTCTATATAGGTTCTGATATTTCTTCCCTGATTCCCTCAGTAGTCTAGAACTTGAAGAACACCTCCACTGATTCTACTTGTAATACTTGTAAGGAGCTATGTTTCTGATAGTTATAGTGTTAGGTTTTAGCATCATCAAATAGGGGGAAAATGTTGGGAGATGATTCAGTCCCTCCACAACTTGTTGGGAGATAACTCAGCAGCCTAGTGCTCTGAATATTTGCTGAAGATTTGAAGATCCCAAAACCCTACTTTGAACTGATGAACCATTCCGTTGTAATCTGTATTGTTCTGTCTCTGAGGTTTTAGACTCCGTAGACACTCTTCATTTGGTTCAGGCGCTCAGTAGATTATCAGCCTCAATACCAGAAGAAGAAGACTCAGTGATACTGAACTCAGCAGGAGTAGTATACTGAAAGGAGTCAATGGAACTGAACTCAGCAGTAGTAGTTCACTGAACTCTGAGTTGATCTTCAATAGAGCTGACTCAGCAGGAGCATGCTACTGAATATTGATCAGACTCAGCAACGGCTATTCAGTCTTCTAACTGTCAGGATTTACTAAGTCAAATCAGCAGAGTCATACGAGGAAGAGAGAAGTCAGCTTCAGATCTACCTTGAAGTACGTTGCGTCTCAAGTACTTTCTTCGGCCTCGACCAATGACGAGCAGCCAACCCGTCAACTTTCGATTAAAGGCCGCAAGTCAACAACTTTCCAAAAATGGAGGGAAAGGACTCTGCCACCATCTTTGAAAGAACCGTTAGCAACCCAAAAGAGAGAGACACAAGGATCATCGTCTCCAATGGATCTATCCTTATCTCTGCTCTATAAATAGAGGGATACAATTCAAAATGAAGCTCACCTAGAAATCGAATAACACAGAAGCATTCACGAGCAACTCAAAAGGACCTAAGTCTTCCACAAGAAGTTCAAAGAGTAATCTCCGGCGAAAGAAGACATACCTGCTCATAGGGAACCAAGCTGAACCCGAGTATAAAGCCTCTAGCATCCAAGCGACTGAATACGAACCCAAGTCCATACTTAACTGTTCGTCGCTCTAGAAGCCACTTTCTCGTTCCCTATCCCTCTAACCTAAGCTCAGCAGATCTTATCCATAGCTTAGACGAAGGAGTTCATATCTGAACTGATCCTTATTTAAAGGACTCCTTCATAGTTGGAGAGTTTGTCAAACGCTTTAGTTTGATCCTTTGTAAACTGAGACTTGCTCAGTATAAATCTCAAGACCAGTGTTTGTCCAGCGTACAAACCGACTGAGACTGTCTCAGTATAATACATAACTTCCTGATCTTTCGGGACAGTAGACGTAGGATTGTTGGATCCGAACCACTTTAAAATTGCATGTGTTCTATCTTCTTTTTACTGTTTCATTGATTACTGTTCATACTGAAAGTATTTCTAAAATCATTCAACTGAGTTTCAGCAAAGTTTAATCGAGTGCACTAATATACTGAAACTGTTTCATTAAAAACGTTTTCTAAACTCAACTGAATTTGGGCCTACACATTCCCGCACTATACTGAACTTCAGCTGAACGGTACTGAATTCTAACTCAAGTCAGCTAGCAGACCTCAGTGAAGTCAGCCACTCTGCCACACGATCCAGAACAGCTTATTTGGTCTACTGAACTTGTTCTGTCATCAGCCTCTTTTCAGCGCCCATGTACCGCTCTATCATCAGATTCCTCCAAACATCATCGCTTTTCTTCAGCAGTTCATGCTCGGTCTGAACTCCCGACAACTCTTGCTTCGGTAGACTCGGTTCGGTATCTTTCGAGTCAAGTCCGTGGTCGGCATCGAGATCCTGATTTTCTTGATCTTTGAGACTTGGCCATCGGAGAGTTTATCTCCTCCCTGAGTCTCAACACAAGTCCTTCTGACTCAGTAGCAACCCGACTCTCCTGAGAAAGTCTCTGATTCTCCATATTCAGGGTATCCAACTCCTGAAGAGTCTTACTGAGCTGCAAACTCATCTGAATCTGCTCGTCGAGTAGTTCTTCATATGCGATTGCGACGTCTAGATTCTCATCTGCACCTGAAATGGTGTAGTGTGTGCAGTGTGAAGAGGAGTTAAATGGAGCGTGAGAGTTTACCTCATCCTCTTCTCCTGCCATGAGACACTTTTCAGCGTCTTCTTCAAGCTCTACGGCCATGAATGTCGCTTCATCGTCGGATGAATCCATGAAGGAATCGACTTCATCTGAGTCGTCTGAGAGTTCACGAGCTATATATGCTTGAAGCTTCTTGATGAACTTCTCCCTTTGAGTTTTGCGTGCTGCTCTGTCAGCAGTACTGAGTTCAGGACAATCATACTGATAATGTCCTGGCTTCTTGCAGTTATAGCAGGTAGTGATTCTCTCTTCTTTGCTCTCGATGTCTTTCGACTGAGCTGAGTCCTCCTATTTCCTGCAGTCAGAAGTATGTGAGTCAGGAGTGCGCTTAGGTGTATACTCAGACTTACCCTTGGAGTCTCTGACGACTCTTGAGAGTTTTCTGCGCCTCTCCTTCTCCTTCTGATACTTTACGGCAAGCAGCGCGTATTTCTTAGCCAGGTTTCCTTCTTGTATATCACTGAGTGAAGGTTCAGCCTGCTCGACGCTGGAGCCGCTGTACTGACTGATGTCTTGAAAGCATGGTCGAGTTGGGTGTCAGCTTCAGCTCGCTGCTTCCTTTGAGGTAGACCAAACTCGAACTCCTTAGCTTTAAGTTCTGAAAAGATATGGTCAGGGGTAACAACATCTAAATCAGATTGTCTCAGTAAAGTAGCAAAGGGAGTCCAATGACCGTCTGCCAGTGCCCTCAAAATCTTGAGATTCATCTCTCGGATGGAGAATGTCTTTCCCAGCTCGTTGATGGAGTTCATCAGATCCGTGAATCTGACGTTAAGATCTTCAATGGAGTCACCAGGCATGAGAGACGGTCTCTCCAGCTTCTGAAGTTCCAGTGCCAGTTTGTTTGCTTTGATCTTCTGAGTCCCCCGACTCAGTAACACTAGAGCATCCCAGAGTTCCTTCGGGGACTTGCAGTCCTGTACTCTCCCGAGATAAGAATCGCTCAGGGTGGTCAGTATGGCATTTCTGGCGACCCGGTCCAAGTTGTGAAGCTTCTTCTCCTCAGGGGTGAAGAGACTTCTGTCTTTAGGGATCTTCTTCCCAGTCACCATGCCTCCTCCTTGTGCTGGGTCCTGAGTTACGACACTATCAACCATTAGAACGATAGGTCCATCCTCCAGTACCTCTGTCATGCTGTCATGGAAGGAAGTCAGATGCGCCTCTATTCTGACTCGCCATACCCCGTAGTTCTCTACTGAGAACATGGGTACCATCCTGATTCCTGACATATCTAACATAGTAGTTAATGATATGAATGAAGAATGATATGCAGTGAAAACATTTTCTGGATCCGTTCAAGTAGACCAGTTTCAGAATAACAAGAGTCTTATAGAACTCCGGCTCTGATACCAATTGTTGGTACCGAGATTAAACGTTTAGGTGTAGAGGGGGGGGGGGGTGAATACACCTAAAAACAATTTCTCAACTTTAAACGCGAATAGTCCTTTTCAGGAGAGTGTCGTACTGAACAAGTTCAGTAGACCAAATAAGCTGTTCTAGATCACTTGGCAGAGTGACTGACTTCACTGAGGCCTGCTAGCTGACTTGAGTCAGAATTCAGTACCGTTCAGCTGAAGTTCAGTATAGTGCGGAAATGTGTAGGCCTAAATTCAGTTGAGTTAGAAAACGTTTTTAATAAAACAGTTTCAGTATAATAGTGCGATCGATTAAGCTTTGCTGAAACTTAGTTGAATGATTTTAGAAATATTTTCAGTATGAACAGTAATCAATGCAACAGTAAAGAGACAGAACACATGCAATTTTTAAAGTGGTTCGGATCCAACAATCCTACGTCCACTGTCCCGAAAGATCAGGAAGCTATGTATTATACTGAGATAGTCTCAGTCAGTTTGTACACTGGACAAACACTGGTCTTGAGATTTATACTGAGCAAGTCTCATTTTACAAGGTATCAATCTAAAGCGTTTGACAAACTCTCCAACTATGAAGGAGTCCTTTACAATAAGGATCAGTTCAGATATGAACTCCTTCGTCTAAGCTATGGATAAGATATGATGAGCTTAGGTTAGAGAGATAGGGAATGAGAAAGTGGCTTCTAGAGCGACAAACGGTTAAGTATAGACTTGGGTTCATATTCAGTCGCTTGGATACTAGAGGCTTTATGATGTGGTTCAGCTTGGTTCTCTATGAGCAAGTATGTCGCCTTTCGCCAGAGATTACTCTGTGAAGTTCTTGCGGAAACCTTAAGTCGTTTCGAGTTGCTCGTGAATGCTCATGTGTTCTTGGTCTCTTGTGATCTTCAATTTGAATTTATCCCTCTATTTATATAGTAGAGACATAGATAGATTCGTTGGAGACGACGATCCATGTGTCTCTCTCTTTTGGGTAGCTAACGACTCTTTCAAAGATGGTTGCAGAGTCTTTTCCCTCCATTTCTGGAAAGTTGTTGACTTCCAGCTTTAATCAGAAAGTAGACAGTTGGCCGCTCGTCATTGGTCGAGGCTGAAGAAAGTAGGTGAGACAAAACAGACTTCAAGGTAGATCTGAAGCTAACTTCTCTATAACTCGTATGACTCTGCTGATTTGACTTAATAAATCCTGACAATCAGAAGACTGTCCAGTCGTTGCTGAGTCTGATCTATATTCAGTAGCATACTCCTGCTTGAGTCGGCCTCTACCGAAGATCAACTACGAGTTCACCGAACTACTCCTGGCCGAGTTCGGGCCCACCGACTCCTTTCGCGTATACTCCTCCCGCCGAGTCCGATATGGGCCGGGTCTTCTTCTTAAATGCGAGGCTGATAATCTACTGAGCGCCTGAACCAAAACGAAGAGTGTCTACTCAGTCTGAAACTCTCAGAGACTAAACAACAGATTACAATGGAATGGTTCAATTCATCAGTCAAAGTAGGGTTTTGGGATCTTCAAATCTTCAGAGCACTAGGCCCCAGAGTTATCTCCCAACAAGTTGTGGAGGGACTGAATCATCTCCCAACATTATATAAGTAAGAACAGAAAGTACAAATAGCAAAGAAGTGATTGTATATGTCGATGGAGATGTCGAATTTTTTTTTTAATGAACTAGGTCCATTTGGAAATGGGGTGGAGATGAGTGGATGATCGGGTTCAGTGGGCTTTTCTTCTGCGTGTTTTGCAGCGAGCATATTCTTACGACTAATTATTTCATTGTTATAGTGGATACTGCTATTTTATCTTTAAAGACTAGATTTGAACAATTGGTAGTCTTCGAAGATATTCTTGATTTTTTATTTAATCATAAGTCTTTATCTTCATTGGATGATAATACATTGCACAAATGTTGTGTCAAGCTTCAAGATGTCCTTAAACATAATGATAAATTTGATATTTGTGCTGAAAATTTATATTCTAAATTGCAAGTTTTACAAATGTGTTTACATTTAGAAATAAAGTCAATTGATGAAGTTCTTGAGTTTGTTAAAACTTCCTACTCATTTCCTAATGTTTAAATTGTATATAGAATATTGTTGACTACGCATGTTACTGTAGCTTCAGCATAAAGAAATTTTTCAAAACTAAAATTGATAAAATAATATTTGTGTTCTAATACGTGTTAAGAAATTTTAAATGGACGAGCAATTTTGTGTATTGAAAATGAGGTATCGGAAAAACTTGAATTTCATGGTGTTATTGATGATTTTACTTCTTAAAATGCTAGAAGATATTATTTTAATAATTATTTGATCTTTTTTTAGTTTGTTGCACTTTATGATTTCTACTTTTAAAGTTATATAGGCACACAAACATGAAAATATGTACTATCTCAAGCTAAAAAGATGATTCACAAAACTTTTGAGAAGGGTCTCATTTTTACTTTTCACCTAGGTCTTCAGAATGTTAGGATCGACCCTGGTTCAATGGCTGTTATGATGGCGAATTTTGAAACGAATGATTCGAGTTTGATGTATCTTGTTAAATCAATAGATCAAGGGAAAAATGGTACCCAAGTTTGATGTGTATCTTGTTAAATCAATAGAACATGGGACAAATGGTACAATTTAAATTGGGTGTGGGTTATTGTGATTTTGTCAATATTTATTTAATAAAAGCTTTAGGAATTATTTCTTAAAAATATTGAATTAATAAAAAGATTATGAATATATTTACCTTATTTCACAGTAATATTTATGCAACACGTTTCAAACAAAGACAGAATTCTGCGTATATCCATGTTGAGCTCTGGATCTACTGTTGCGAGATTCATTGATAAAAACTGCAACAAAAAAAGGAGGTTAGATGTTACCATATTACGATCACATGATTAAAGACAACTGCAGAAGATTTGCCAATGTAGTGAGTGTAAAACTGATAGGCCCAGCACACATTAGTGCCCAGGCCCATCACAAATATTACGGTCCATTTGTTGCCTAGCCCAAAGCTGAGGCGCGGTCTTCACTCGATTCTGTTGAACCGTTTCCCCTTTCGTCGCTGAATCGTTACACTAACCCTACCTATATAAGGGCAGGGTTGTGAACTGTTGATGTAGTGCATCTTTCACATCTTTCTTCCTCTCTCTCAGGTCTCTTCGAATCCATCTTTTTCTCTTTGTGAGTTTGTGAGTGATTCGTTGTATGATCGTGAGGGTCTTCTGTAATAGTTAATAGGGCATGTTGGCGCCGTGTGTGAGAGTGGTGTGGTGGTTGTATACCGACGGTCTGAGCCTGGAATTACATATTTACTTCCTGTGTTATTATCTTGTTTTTCTTGTCTCGGATCTACGATCTTAACACTGGTATCAGAGCGAGGTAACATCACTGCTCAGCCTTTACCTGTTCTAGTTCCTGAACAGTTCTGCTGAACTCTCTGCTTAACTGAATTTGCTCCTCTAGTAGATCGTCATATACTTGCACCACGTCTAGAGGTTCATCTATAGCTGAGCACGTGTCGTGTGTGCTATGTGAAGAGGAGGTTATAATAAGATTCGAATTTACCTCAGCCTCTTCTCCGGCCATCAGACAGTATTCAATCGTTGATTCAGGATCTGTTTCTCCAACCTCAACGACAATAAATGCATCTTCGTCTTCAGAAGAATACATGAAAGTATCTTCCTCGATTGAGTCATCAGATAGCTCTTCGGCGATGTAGGCCTGCCTTCTTCGGGCAAATTTCTCGCGTCTGGCCTGCCGTTCTACTCGGTGAGCAGATGAGAGCTCGGGATAATCATACTGGAAGTGTCCCTCTTTCTTTCAGTTGTAACACACAGTTACTCTGCCTCCTTTTCCAGCTGAGCTGTTGGGTGGACTAGCAGCAAGTTCTGCGTTCCTGCAATCAGGAGATGGTTTAGATTCTTCCCTTTTACGATGTTCTTTCTTACATGAGGGAGAATCTCGGTGGTATTTCTTCAGCTTTCTGACTCTCTCCTTCTCCCTTTGATATTTGAGAGCCATAAGCGCAAGACGATCAGTATCAGGAGTCTCGTAAGACTTAGCATTTGAGGCAGCTACTGTCTTGCTGGAAGAAATGGGGTTTGCTCCAGATTTGCTGACTGTTGCTTTGAAAGCATGGTCTATTTGGGTGTCAGCTGGAGCACTTGAGCATCTTTGGGGTAGATTGTGCTCGAACTCCTCCGTCTTTAATTATGAAAAGATGACATCAGAAGTTAAGGCGTTGAAGATCTGAGTGACGTATATAAGTAGCAAAAGGAAGCCACTTCAGTCGAGGCAACGCTCTCAAGATCTTGGTGTTCATTTCTTTGTTGGTGAACGTCCTCCCCAGCCCGTTGATCAAATTGATCTAATTTGTGAATCTGACGCTAAGCTTGTCAATTGTCTCGTTGGGCTCCATGGCAAAGGTGTCAAACTTTTGAAGCTCTAGCTCGAGCTTGTTCTCTTTGATCTGCGGGGTTCCTTGGCTCAGTACCGTCAGGGCATCCCAAAGTTCTTTTGTCATTTTGCAGTCTTGCACCATCCCGAGGTATGAATAGCTGAGCGTAGTTAGGATTGCATTCCGCGCTACTCGGTCGAGGTTGTGCAGCTTTTTCTCTTCTGGCGTGAAGGAAGATTTGTCTTTAGCAACTTTAGCACCAGTCTGTGCTCCTACACCTCCCACAGCGGCATATTGAACGCTGTCGATATGGGAATGATGGGTCCTATCTCAAGGACATCTGTCATGCTGTCGTGCAGCGATGTAAGGTACGCCTCCATTCTCACGCGCCATACCGTGTAGTTCTCTACAGAGAACGTCGGCACCATCCGTATACTTGACATATCAGACATTATGAGAGTATAAGGATGTATGAAGAGATGCTTGTGCAGTGAAAAATGTTTTCAGGATCTGTTCGAGTGGACCAATAGTTTCAGAAACGATGATCAGGAGAACACCGATGCTCTAATATCAATTGTTGGTCCGGAGACGAGTGTCAGGTGAAGGGGGGGTGAATACATCTGAGTACAAGTTTCTTTTCTCAAACGCAAAGGACAATTGAGCTGTAGGTTGCGACTGATGAACAGTGCTAAATAGTAACCTTCTGATCGTGGGTCAGAGTGACTCAACTACTGAGTTTCTTCTAATGACTTTTGTCAGTGTAAAAAATCAGTCGGAGAATTAGTGTGGATAAGTGTAGGGCCCGATAGACTTCGTCTCGATTTGAAAATGTGTTTTCGCAAACCAAATAGTTTTGGCTAGTGCACTTTCGAATACGTTTTATGCAAGGTATGAGTTTGTAAGACGGTTTGAGAACGATGCAATAAAATAGTAAATAACACAAGCGATTTTTAACGTGGTTCGGGTACGCAAGATCCTACGTCCACGGTCCTGCTGAACAGGAGGTCTTGTTGATTAATCTGAGCAAGCCTCAGCAAGGTATCTGTGCGCTGGACAGACCCTTCTAAGTTATAGTCCTTAGCGACTTTACAAATCAAACCGAAGTTTGAAGGGGAGGGGAT
This sequence comes from Lavandula angustifolia, assembly GCA_028984105.1. Taxonomy (NCBI): domain Eukaryota; kingdom Viridiplantae; phylum Streptophyta; class Magnoliopsida; order Lamiales; family Lamiaceae; genus Lavandula; species Lavandula angustifolia. The sequence continues at coordinate 22,448,123 of CM054803.1, read as the reverse complement.
TTTCTCCAACTATGAAGGAGTTCTTACAATAAGAACAGTCACAAAAAGTGAACTCCTTCGAAGATTCTAAGCTATGGATATAACAGTGGAGCTTAGATAGAGAAGAGGGATCTAAAGAAACTCTAGAGAGAAGAACTAAAGATTTTCAACTAAGCAATTTCTTCGTTGGATCTTCTTGAATGCGCTAGAGAGTTTGAATGCTTGAGCATGTAATCCCTTTGATATCCCGTGCATTGAGCTCGGAAAGGTTTCTCTATTTATAGTCGTGACCCAAGCATTTGTCCGTTGGAGAAGACGATGCCACGTGTCACAAACGTCCAAGGAAAACGGCCATAGGTTTCGAAATAGTGTCGCGGAGTAGTTGGTTACTGTGCATGAGAGCAGCTTTAGTTGGTCAGAGCAGGTAAGGCTTAGATCGCTTCTCATTGGTCGAGGTTTGTGGTAGGTGAGACTTGTCAGACATCAGTCTTCATCTGAGTTGACTCTCACTCATCCTCGTATGATCTTTTGCTGACTTCGAATGTCATTAAAAGTTGCGTCGTTTCCTGTCGGATACAGTAGATTTGGCACGATCATACTGTCTTCTTCGTCTGAGTCGGCTAATAACAGATCTTCTACTTAGTGCAGTCAGTTGATGACTCTGAAGGTACTGAGCTCTGTACTGTGTTCTTTTACTGAAGGTCAGCTAATGAGAAATCGTCTACTGATGAGGTTCAGTTGAAAACCTGAGAACACGAGCTCTTACATACAGATGACGTGGGGTTCTGGAATTTAACTTCCTACTGAAGTTCAGACCAACAATTACACCTTACAGGACTTGGACAAAAAAACAGATAATGAAAATAAGAACAGTCTAGCCCATTATACCATCTAGTCCGAAAGACAACACACTAAGGGTACAAGACAGGTTTTGGGATCTTCAATTCCATAGCAATAAATCACTATGATTTCCCCATTACCGAAATAAGCAAGTCCTAATACAAGAACTACTGATGATAATGCAAAGTACCCTCTAAGTGATGATCTAATCAATCACTGACTCATAACCCAACACTCTGTAGACAGATACTTTGCCCACGCAATCTAGAAAACTTATTTGGCCAAATGACTAGTTCAGTAGTAATACTCAGTAGCACTGACGTTCACGTTTGAGTTGAAATCTACATTCGGGTGTATTCACCCCCCCCCACACACACACTTGAAGGCTCGTCTTTGGAGCAACACCCTCCTCACCCAAAATTGTCTTTTATTCCTTTTGGGCCCATCCAAATAATATTGTCTTTATTTCCTTTAATGGCAAAAAAACACACTACAGTTAAAAATGAGGTGGGTCTTTTATTACTCACTACCCATTCCACATTCTTATACACTCTCCATCTCCAAAAATTTCTCTCTCAAATGATTTTTTTCCATTACGAACTCAGAAAATTATGATTTTTAACTTTTTAGAAACTTTAGATTATTTCTTTAATTAAAACATGAAAAAAAGGGGGGGAAATAGCCAATTGCCTCAATTATGCCTTAGTAAAATTTTGATGAATTCTCATTCCTTCCCACCCACTATTCCTCAAAAACTGTGTTAATTTCTTAATATGATTAAAATACATAAAATATACAAATAAATCAATTTTTTTAGTATCCGTGCCGAAAAGAAACAAGACGATATTAATTTCTTAGTAAATCAATTTACATACATTTTTATCTCGAGCATGATTTATAAAATATCATTAAATAGTAAATAATAAAAATACATAATCATTTAATAATTTAAAAGTAATTAAAGAATTAGAAAAGAGACGAAACTAGAGTGCTTGTCTTGTTTATTATTATTTTTTAAAAATTATGTTTTAAATTAAACTTGTAAATTAAAACTTTAAGATAATATATCTCTTATATTTATCTAAATTTTACAAATGAATCGTTGGTCTAATAGTTAAGGATATTAGTTAATTTTTAGATGACATTTTTTCAAGGCGCAGAGCGGGTCCGAGTTCTATGTTACTCAATCCCGACCCGCAAAATTGTTATCGATAGTCCCATCTGATTATGTAATCTAATTCTATTAGATGTTTTTATTTAGTTACTATTATGTATTTAATTAAATCAATGCAATTCGTACCTCATGCTAAAAATGTGTATATACGCGAATAACAAGGAGAAATTTGAATCTCATCGCTCACCTCTAAATCGAGTTTTGTAGAAAACGTATTTTAAATAACAGTTCCGAATATTACATGAAAAAAAAAATTAAAAAAATCCATAGAACAATAACAAGTATGGTGGAGGTGACATAACATTGAATGCACGTTACGGCATTATTAGACAACCGCAAGTACCAACTTGCCAGTATATTCCTTATAATTAAAATATCAGACTGTAAAAATTACAATTTAATACTGTCTCGATTACATAGATCTTGTCCTCTTTCTTTTCGTCACGGTTATTTATAAAAGTTGTTAGTTGTGCGTAAAGTTGTGAGTCATTCAAATTGTCGGTAAATCAAAGCCGTAAGATCTTGACTTCTTAGGAAATGAGACAAGATCTATTGAACAACTCAACAAGTAAAATGAAACAAAATTTATATAAATTCTCAATAATACAAATATAGAAAGGTGTACAATTAAATCTCTCTAAATTAATATTGCAGGACTGTGAGATTTTATTAATTTAAAGAGACATTAAATTATCTATATATTAATTTAGTGAGAGTTTTCAAACTTTAATAAAATCGAATGTTAATTAGATCAATACAAGGAGTTATAAGTTTATTTATATATCATATTTAATGTAATTTTATTATTTGATATCTAGAAATAATGAATTACGTTTATTTGTTAAAAATAATACAATTTCTTTGGAACCACTTACGCGCAATAAAGTACTTAATGTGTCTAAGAATCTTCATAATTTTATGTGTAGTTTGATAAAAGAACACCGGAACTTTTGATGCAAATTGAAAAGTTGGAGATGAGAGCGCACTAGAATCATATTTCATAAAATTGTCTAAGTGTTATTGGTAATTATAAATAATTATTAATTTATAATATGGACATGATCATATATTTACATTGAAATTTTTTGAAAAATTATTATTTTATTATCTTATCAAATTTGATAATTTTTTATATTAACCTAAATCGAAACCTAAAAAATTATTTTAAATAAATTATTAATTTAATGTTATTAAATTATAGAGACTCTAGTATAGTAAGATCTTCCAAATTTAGCTCAAATATCAAATATAGCATTTAATAATTGAACAGAGAATATAATGTAGACTTGTGGAGTTTATCTGTGTGTGGACAGAGGCCTCCTTAATTTTTCTTGTCAAAAAAATAATACTAAAATAAAATTGAATTTTATCCAAATTGGATGGACGGACGGACTACACTGAGTCTATTCGAGACATGAACCTAACCCTACTCTCCAGCAGATCATCAAAAGTACACACGCGTATCCAACTCATTGGCTGAGAGATCCATCTACTGGTCCAATTCCCGCGTAAAATCCCCTGCGACGCAGTAATAAATCCATACATTTCTGGTTAACGGCAAAATATTTCCTCTCTAGATTCCCGATTTCTCTCTATCCCCGAATTCACGGATGCCATTTTCGGACCGCAAGCATCGCCGCAGCCAGAGGGCTGCCCCTCTTATCCCAAAGGATCATGGCGGCGGAGAGTTCGATGGCGCGTCGTTCTCCGGCGCGGTGTTCAATCTCTCCACCACCATTGTCGGCGCAGGGATTATGTCTCTTCCGGCGACTTTCAAGAATCTTGGCGTGATTCCGGGGTTGATTGCTATCGTCTTGGCCGGGATTTTGACGGAAAAATCGATAGAGATTATTATCCGCTTCGGCCGTGCTGCCAAGACTAGTTCGTACTCCGGCTTGGTCGGAGACGCTTTCTCCTCCGCTGGAAGGAATATTCTGCAGCTCTGCATCGTCATAAATAACGTCGGCATGCTCGTGGTTTACATGATTATTATAGGTAAAATTTCCTCAATTGACATGTGTAACTATTATTTAGTGAAAATAATCGGGGATTATGGTATTTTCTGATCTTGATTGATTAATTGAGTCCATGAATCTTTAATTCTTGCTTCATAAACTCCGTTTTGGATCTGCAGTTTCTGATGGCCGAAGATCAGCTCTATTTTTTTTTCATCCTTTTTTAGGAATAGAGATTTTCTTATTCTTTGGTATGTTTTTTTTGTTGGGTAGATGTAAAGCAAGAACCACATGTTACAGCTCAGACAATGCATTATCAAATATAGATCACAATTTTGATAATATTTGTCTGCTCTGACTTCAAAAATAGTACAGCTTTTAACCACTTAAATTTCTTGTATAAGCCAATTATCGGTTATTGGATTACTGATTCTAATATGATTACCATTTAATTTATTAGTTAATCATGACATGCGGGTTTTTTGTATTTGTACAGGTGATGTGTTATCGGAGACACAGTCACAAGGTGTGCATCACACTGGTGTGGTGGAGGAGTGGTTTGGGTTCCGCTGGTGGACTACTCGTTGTTCCGTCTTGCTTCTCACAACCATCTTTGTTTTCGGGCCTCTGATTTCATTCAAGCGTGTGGGTGAGAGTTTGCTCTTGTTTCTTCAACCTCCTAGGAACTGATTGGATCGTCCAACATGAATATATTGTTTTGAGTGTCAATTGATTAGCCGGACCATGAAATGCTCATATCATTGAACTGCATTGCTATATGTGAATCAGTCCATACCAAACATTGTGAAATTTTTAGTTTGGCTGATTATGTTTTGACTAACTAAACATTTAGTTTCATCCACTGTGCTATAAATTTACTGCTGAAATTCACATACTCATGGAGATTAGGCTGAGAGATTTGATAAAAGTAATCATGTAGTCTAGTTCTATTATTCTATATGCATGTGAGTTGGGGTTGGGGGCTAATCACACGGTCGTGATCATCATGTTAGAGCTGTTCCAACAATTTACTTCCTTTTGTCTTATTCGAATGATCTCCCATGGCTTTAAACTGATACATTTGAAAGTTCATTTCATTCGCCTATTTCTTGTCTCACATTCTAAGATAGAGAAAGTTGATGGTTGATAAAAGAAGTTTTACACATAATAAAATAAGAAATCCTAATTTTGTGTAGGTTTAATCGAAGGCTTCATTGCTTAGAGTATCACCCCTAAAACTTCAAGATTGCATGAAAATTGCATGGTTTTAGGCTAATATTTCCTCTAGGCTGGGACGTTATTCTAGTGTTTTGTTTTACCCAATGGACATAAATTTATACTTCACTTCATGAACCTGCATTTTGTTTTCTATTTCTGATAAGAACGTTTTTCAGATCTTTCTTCTATTCTCAAGCTTATTTCTTAAAGCTGGTATCCCTAACCTCTACCTGCAGGTCATGCTTCTAGTGTTGTTGAATGATATCTTACATGCTTTTCTAGATTAAGTAGATTTATTTTTCTTTTTTTTTCTTCTTCTTTCTATTACAAAAAATAAGAGGTAACGCCATGAGAGAATCATCTGTTTCCAGATTCACTGCGCTATACTTCAGCACTGTCAGTCGGATTGGCTGTTGTATTCGTAGTGATCATAGCAGGAGTTTCTGTTGCCAAGATGATCAATGGAAGCATTGCAATGCCTCAATTGCTGCCTAACGTTGTTGATCAAGCATCTTTCTGGAATCTTTTTACAACAGGTCCTATATTGGTCACTGCCTATATTTGTCACCATAACAGTAAGTTTGTCTGAAACTTCTAAGAATACCAATTTAGTTGATTGGGTAGAAGCCTTAAATGTGATTTTGAAGAATCGAAACCTATACATTGGTGACTCAAGTTATGTTGCCTCATCTATCAGACTCACCTTTACTTGGTAGTTGTCTGATAATATTAGTTCCAATTTTTCTGTGAGGGATGTCTCTGTTTCTTGATTCAAACATGTTTAAATACTAGGTCACATAATGATGATATTTCAGATTTCTCAATCTTTCATGTTTGGTAAGAGGTGTATTAGATATTTTGCATGTTTTTAAGAATGCTGTCATTGCTGTGTTTTTCTTTTACTATATTAAAATGACTTCTTGTGTCATGGAATACTGTAGAATCTATTTTCCTCTTCATTACAGCTTATGTCGATACCATGCAGCGTCAATTATTAGTTCTTAATTTATTATTTATGTTGTTCAACTTTGTATATAGTTCATCCCATCGAGAATGAGCTCGAAGACCCTTCAAAGATGAAGTCTATAGTCCGGACATCAATAACCTTGTGTACTTGTGTATATGTGGCGACTAGCTTCTTTGGATTTCTCCTATTTGGTGATCAAACAATGGATGACATACTTGCGAATTTTGATGGCGATCTTGGCATCCCATTTAGCTCATTGATTAACGACATTGTGAGAGTGAGCTACGTCATCCATTTGATGCTTGTATTCCCTATCGTCTTCTACTCACTTCGCCTCAATGTTGATGGTCTCCTTTTCCCATATGCAATCCCTATTGTCTACGATGATCGGAGATTTTTCTCAGTAACAGCAGCTCTGATGGGCTTCATCTTCCTGGGGGCAAACTTTGTACCTAGTATATGGTATGCTTTCCAATTCACTGGTGCCACTGCTACTGTTGCCGTTGGTTTTATCTTCCCTGCTACAGTTGCCCTCAGGTGAATTATCACATTTATATGCTTTAAACAACATTCAAACCCTAACCTTCCCACCTCATTTATGGTGCAGGGATACTCGTGGAATTGCTTCAAAACACGATAGGACAGTCTCGTGGATCATGATCCTTTTGGCCGCGTCTTCAAGCACCGTCGCCATCTGCAGTGACATTTACAGCGTTGTCAATGGCAGTGGAACTGCGCAACCATAGTTTTCAGGTATAACTTACTTGTTCTCCACAGTATTCTAATTCATTTCAAGTATTTATGTCTAAAATGCAAAAGTTGAGACATGAATACTACAGTTTTGCAAATTATTGCCAAGATCGGCCTTATTGGGTAGAATGTCTTCCGACTGATCGATTCTTGAAACATCATGAAATGCTGTTTGGTTTAGTAAAATCTCATTGTAGAATATTGGAGAGCATTAATTCTTTTTGTAAATTTGTTTCTGGTAAATGCAAAGTTCTTGTTATCAAATACTTACTTTCTTCAAGAATTGATCAAATAAACGAAGTAACGCTGAAGTGAGATCGGATTCCGAAATCATGAGAATTAATTAAATCAAGTTCACCAGTTTGAGATTTATTGTATATTCTCTACGCTCCTTGAATTGTTTTCAACTGCTGGTTTTCACTACTCGAAATTTGCAGAGCACTTCGTTGGATCGAGCAAATGAATTAGAATTCCGAGTTTGGTTTATCAAAATGAGTCAAAAAAATTTGATAGGGCAATTTTTTTTTACTATTATATTTCCAAATCTTTAACTTATTGCTAAAAAATTATAACTAGAATACACTTATATATGTGCCTGGATTATGGATCTAATAGGAAAGACATAATTATATATGAATTAGAAAGTATGCATAATGTTTTTTTTTTAATAAATCTTGTGGTTTTTAGTATTTTGCCCTAGTTCATAAGGATTGTGCACAAGAGATATTCTAAAGTTTATTCAATGCAAAGTTCATTCCATCCAATTTATTCAATAATAAGACGAAGAGCACATATTATTTCTTCTTCTTTTTTTTTTTTTTTGTTGACGAGGAACCCGCATGCCGCTACCTTTGGTGCAGCACAGAGTAAACCTTGCTCATGTGCAATAGCCCGCAAAACCACGTAAGAGTTAAACCACCCTTAATGTGACAGGGTTACAGGCTCACACATAGCGTGTCCAGTGGGAATTGAACCCATGACCTATCAGTCCCGGGCCACCCACCTTCACCGCTATGTCATCTCAAGTTGTTTCCTATTTTAAGGAGCTTTCCTACACAGAGCCGACAAATTGGGTCGGTCCATCTACCCGTTCCAGGGGCTGGAGGCTAGGGGTGTAAGTGGTTCCGCTCCGAACCGCGAAACCGATCGTATCGAACCGAACCAAACCGAAAAATGCGGTTCGGTTAGGTTTCGCGGTTTGGTTCGGTTTATTTTTTTAGAAATCGTTTACAGTCGGTTCGATTCGTGGTTCCAAGAATTTTTGAACGGTACAAACCGAACCGAACCAATATCATATTTTTTAATTTTTTATTTAATATTTGTCCTTCTTATATGAGAATATTATTGAATTTAGATATTAGATTTAAGTTAAGATCAATTTTAATCTATATAAATGAATAGAAAGGAGTAACAACTCTATACTTATGAGCTTGGAATGAGTGAAACCCTACAAATTATTATTCTTACATTATTTAGGATTTAAAAAATAAATAAATAAAATAAAAAGGTGAACCGAGGAACCGAACCGAACCAAACCATTTATAAGCGGTTCGGTTCGGTTCGGTTCGGTTCCGATATTGAAAAACCCATCGAACCGAACCGAATCATTTATATGTGTTCAGTTCGGTTCCTAAAATACATAAAAACCAAACCGAACCGAACCGTTACACCCCTACTGGAGGCCGGAAATGAAGTCGGGCCTAAAAGAATCCATTGGTTACCGGGTTCGGGCCTAAAAAAGTTCGCCCATTTTTTCTTTTGTAAATTAATAATAAGCTTAAATCATAAATTATTATTATTATTATTATTATTATTATTATTATTATTATTATTATTATTATTATCAATTAATAGTTATATTATCTTGATGGATTCTTCTTTCTGGTTTTGGGTTGTAAAATGAATTTGGTCCAACTGTCCAAGAGTTCAATACCTTAGACCAGACCAAAAGCCTTCGTTCGTGACTTCAGTCGCTTCCACCTCTTCCCTAGTCGCGTCCACCTCTTCCTAATTCGGTAGTTTCTTTTTAGTCGGTCAAATTCTAATCGTCTTTGATGTATTTTTGATTTTTTTTGGCCCTACTCTCCACTTAATTGAAATAAAAATTATATTATACGAGCTAAGCCCGCCTGCCTGAATACTTGCGGTTGGGCCGTGCTCGTTTTTTGGGCTCGGAGAATATTTTAACCGGCCCAACCCGATAATGTTGTAAAATCCCCGGTGGGTGGGCCTGGGCTAGCCCGACCAGCTACCTTGTCAGCCTTACCTACACATGATCCATTATCTAGGTGCCTATTCATATTATTTATCCTATATTTGAATTTTATTTAAGCAAATGATAATTGAGGTAATATATAATATAATATGTAGGGGTGAAAACGGATCGATATTATCCGCCCAATCCGGAGCCGGATCCGATCGGGATCAAATTCGGGGAGCAAATCTAGTATCCGGTCGGATACGGGTTCAAATCCGGATAGCCGAAATCGGATACGAATTCGAATTCGGATTTCACATTATTCGCCCGTATCCGATATTTTCCGTATTTAATCGAATATTTCCAAGATTATGAATTCAAATATTTCCCGGATTATGAATTCAGATATTTCCCGAATTATTTAATAATTAATTTTTTAAAATAATACTCCCTCCGTCTCGTTATTTGTGGCCTCAATTGGTTTCGGCACGGGAATTAAGAGAATAGGTGATAAAGTATGAGAGATGAGGTAGATGATAAAATATGAGAGAAAATAAGTATGATAATGAGAGAATATGAGAGAAATGATGATAAAGTAGGAGATATAATGTAATAAAGTAGGAGAGAGAAGATGATAGAGTAGAAGATATGATAATATTTTTTTACCAAATTAGGAAAGTGGCCACAAATAACGGGACACCTCTTTTGGAAAAGTGAGCCACAAATAGCAGGACGGAGGGAGTAATAAATTAAGATTAAAAAAAAAGATATTAAAAAAATATTAAGTGCATATATGGTTATTGTTAGGTATTTTGTGTTGAATTTTGGAATTTTTCGTACTTTCTTGATCCTAAAAATTATGTTATTCATAATGAGTAATATTTTAACTATAGTTTGCATTAGAACTTCTACTAAATATTATATACGTGATTTTTTCATGTGTTACAATCATAAATAGATGGTTATTTATGAATCATATTATCCGATTATTGTTATTCGAATTCGATCCGAATTCGTCATATATCCGCCCTGTATTCGTATCCCGAACATTCCGAATCCGTATTCGTATCCGACCTTCCCGTATTCGACTCCGAATTCGAGAAAAAAAAATATGAGATAAAATATGGGAAAAGTACTATCCGTCCGTATTCGATCCGTTTTCACCCCTAATAATATGAATAGGTAATTTTGTTGGTGTATTGTACCACCACCATTATTATTATTATTATTATTATTATTATTATTATTATTATTATTATTATTATTATTATTATTATTAATTCAACCTAATATTTTCAATCTCGTAATAATAGAGCTGTCAAAACGGACGGACGGAACAGAAGATCCCCCATTCGATGAGGCAAGCCAACCCTCAATAGTGGCGGGCCTTATTGTACAAAGTTTCACTAATACTATTATTACTAAACTGCAATTCACCTTATGTCAGCCAAATTTTTTAATAAACCCGTAACTAACGATCCAACTGTGCGAAAGAAAATGTATCATAATGTGAAGAAAGAACAAGTGACTCAATTAAATCACCTACTTTGTCGTTTGTTTTACAAGTTGAGTTATTTTTAATTATCAAGTGTGCAGTCTACAAATGTCATTAATTCTAATTAGTCCAAGTGTTTCATCCTAAATATGTTTATTCCTTTGATTAACGAGCATTATGCATAAAAAGGGACATTCTATTTGGATAGGAACCAAGATGCATATACTACTTTAATTTAATAATCTGTCATTGCGTTGATTCGTGCACTCTTTTTAACATTTTCATAATTAGTTTAATGTGGGGAAAACAAGATTAATCATTTAAATCATTTGTATGAAACTATATTTTAGAACTCTCCTGAAATTTGTAAAATATGCGTACATAATAAGAACATAAAAATATTATTTAAAAGCAAGTACCTATATGATTTTCTTGATTATCACGTTTCTTGTCTAGTTGTCTTCATTGTTGACATTTTGAAGGATTATGTCATTGGTATTACGAACGTAGTAAGTATTTCACATAAAAAATATAAATATTGTTTAGAAATATACAATTATTTTTTGTAACATCATACGAGTATATATAAGACTAGTATGTTCTTCCAAATCACTAAAGAATATATTTAGTAAGATGTACATGGGGTGAATCATATGAGTACCAGTAATATTAGTCAAAAAACATTCTCCGAATCCGAGGTTCAACATCTCGCTTTGCATATTTCTTAATATTTTTTGCATAAGAACAAAATGTAAAGTTGTGAGTTTTTTATGCATTGCTGGTGGGAAACGTATACATAGTTAGGGTTGTAAATGAATCGAATGATGTATTCGATTTGTCCTCGGGTTCGGGGCGGAGCCCCGAGAAAAAAAAATTGGGTATTTTTCTATTTGTATCTAATTACACTTACTACGTACGTTGGAGAAGATTTAAAAAAATAACAATCTCTAGCATAGGAAATGGAAATCAATCAAGTTTTAAAAGAGACAATTTTCAATACTTCAAATATTGCTAATTTTACTCAAAAGATCAATCAATTATCTAAAAAAAACAATATTAATTGTGTAAAGTAATACTCCCTCCCTCCCGCTATTATTGTCATCCTTTCCTAATTGGGTTATTCCACTATTACTGTCATTTTTCCTATAATGATAAAAAGTAACTCTTAAACTTAAAAGGTAGTGGGTCCTCCTCACTCACTATACACCTCTACATTCTTATGCTCTCTCTCTCTTCAAAATCATTCTCTCACCTGATTCTGTTTCGCTACGAATTTAGGAGTATATAGTAAATTACATATATAAACCTATCAAAATTGATGTAGAAATCTCCAAATTCTAGACTTTCACTAAAACTAGTGGCATTTAATATATATATATATATATATATAGATATTAATATTTTGCAAGTTAGGTGCTCATATTTATTCTAATTCTCAATTTTTATTTGGGGTAGGGTAACAAATTATAAAATTTCAGGAGGACACATTTGAAAGTTGAAGTAAGACAATTATAAATTATTAAAAATCAAAGGAAACTTCTAGTACTCCACGAAATTTGGGGGAGGGGGTTGCACGCGCCTGCCCTCTTTGAGTCAGCCTATGATTCGAAATGTTATGGATAAAATTTATAATTATAAATTATTAAAAATCAAAGGAAACTTCTAGTACTGCGCGAAATTTGGGGGAGGGGGTTGCACGCGCCTGCCCTCTTTGTGTCCGCCTAGGATTCAAAATGTTATGGATAAATTTTATAAGATAATATTCTAAATAATATAAAATCAATCAATATCCAATATATTTACATACATTTACCTAACAAATACTCAATAATAAATATTCTAATTCCCAAAATTATTTAATTGTGTGGTAATATAGATATTTTAAGTACTAATATCTTTACCATATACATATAAAGATTGGCCTAATAACATTATAACTAAGCATCATAATTAATAAATAAAGATATAGAAATTTTAATTAATTCGATTATTTTTTAATATCGAATCGAATCGAATATTAAAATTTTGCATTCGTATTTCAGTATAACTGAATCGAATATTTAAATTCAAATACGAATATTAAAATTCTAATATGGTTACTGAATTGAGTAAAAATATTTGATTCATTCATTTTACATCACACGGAGCATGAGAAAGTATGCATAGATTCGTAGTTCTCAAATTGGGAGTTTGTATATGATATGTAATCTGTGTAACAAATGATACTCCTTCCATCCCAATAATTTGCATTCCCGATTGAGCCGTCCTAATAATGCCGCCATGTTTCCAAAAGAGGAAATAAGTTTGCAGGCTAGAGCACAGGAGCGGGGTTTACCTAGTGCGCACTACGGTAGCGGCTGTGGGTTACCCTAGTATTGGGAGATGATTCAGTAGCTCCACAAATTGTTGGGAGATAACTCAGTAGCCTAGTGCTCAGTAGATTTGAAGACCTCAAAACCCTACTTTGACTGATGAACCTTTCTGTTGTATTTTGTTGTTCTGTCTCTAAGAGTTTCAGACTCAGTAGACACTCTTCATTTTGGTTCAAGCGCTCAATAGACTATCAGCCTCAGTACAAGAATAAGAAGACTCGGTAATACGGGACTCAGCGAGGAGCCATCGAAAGGAGTCGGTGGGGAACCGAACTCGGCGAAGTAGTTCACCGAACTCGAGTTGATCTTCTTGAGAGCCGACTCGAAGAGAGTATGCTACTAAATATAGATCAGACTCAGCACTGAATATAGATCAGACTCAGCAACGGCTAGACAGTCTTCTGACTGTCAGGATATATTAAGTCAAATAAGTAGAGTCATACGAGGTATAGAGAAGTCAGCTTCAGATCCACCTTGAAGTCTGTTCTGTCTCACCTACTTTCTTCAGCCTCGACCAATGACGAGCGGCCAGCTGTCTACTTTCTGATTAAAGCTGCAAGTCAACAACTTTCCAGAAAATGGAGGGAAAGGACTCTGCCACCATACTTTGAAAGAGCCGTTAGCAACCCAAAAGAGAGTGAAACATGGATCGTCATTGTTGGTCCCGAGTGTACGGTCAGGTGTAGAGGGGGGGTGAATACACCTGATTCCGATTTTCTCAACTTCGAACACGAAGGATCCTGTTCGGGGAAAGTGTCGTCTTGAAATAATTCGGCGAGACCAAATAGCCGTTACGAATCGTGTGTGGCAAAGAGTCTGACTCTACTGAGATCTGCTAGCTGACTGAGTCAGAATTCAGTATCAAAACAGGTAGAGTTCAGCGGTGCGGAAAAGTGTAGGCCCAAATCAATTGAGTGGAAAAACCGTTTTAGCAAGTCTCAGTTCAGAAAGTGGTCAGTTCAGTATGCTGAGACAGTTGAATGATTTTAAGAAGATTTTCAGTATGAATAGTAAAATTAATGCAACAGTAATCAGAAAGCAATAACAAGACACAGATTTTTAAAGTGGTTCGGATATCACACGATCCTACGTCCACTGTCCCGAAAAGTTCAGGAGGCTATTTATTATACTGAGTTAGTCTCAGTCAGCTTGTACACAGGACAAAGCCGTGGCTTGGGGATTATACTGAGCAAGTCCCAGTTTACAAAGGCATCAAACTAAAGTGTTTGACAAACTTCTCCAACTATGAAGGAGTCCTTTTACAATAAGGATTGGGTTCAAATATGAACTCCTTCGTCTAAGCTATAAGTATATTCTGTTGAGCTTAGGGTTAGAGGGATAGGGAATGAGAATGTGGCTTCTAGATCGACGAACAGCTGAAATAAGCTTTAGGTTCGTGTATCGTCGATTTGGATACTAGAGGCTCTTCTAACAGTTTAGCTTGGTTCCCTATGAGCCGAGAATGTAGTCTTTCGCCGGAGATAGATCTTCAAATTCTTGCGGAAGACTTAGGGTTTTCTGGTTCTAGCTCGTTTGAATGCTTGTGTTTGATTTCGTCGTTAAGCTTATGCGCATTCTCTTTCTCACTTGAAATGTCCCTCTATTTATAGAGCAGAGATTGGAAAAGATCCGTTGGAGACGATCTTCCTTTCTCTCTCTCTTTTGGTAGCAAACGGCTCTTTTGAAGTAGGTAACAATGTACTTTCCCACCTTTTTAGGTAAAGGGTTGACTGCAGCTTTAGCAGGTGAGAAGACACGTGTGTTCTTGTCATTCGTCGAGGTGGATAGAGTGGTTGAGACAAGCACGAGACTTCAAGGCAAACCGAAGCCGACTTCTCTCTTCCTCGTATATGACAATGCCGATTGTCTTTCAAAAGTATTTGACAGTTCGACCGTTCCGCCGATCGCCGAGTCCGATCCCGTATTCGGTAGGTAGATAGCTAAGGAAAGTCTACTAAAGATCGGCTCGAGTTCGGTGAAGCTGCTCTGCCGAGTCCAGTTCACCGACTCTTTCGCATATCTTGCTCCGCTCGAGTCCAAGTATCACCGAGTCTTCTACTTACGGTGTTAAGGCGGATAATCTACCGAGCGCCTTGATCGGGAGCAGAGTGTCTACCGAGTCCGAAACCTCGGAGACAAATAAAGATTACAACGGAATGGTTCACCAATCGAGATAGGGTTTTGGGATCTTCAAATCTTCTCAACAATCGAGCACTAAAGCCGCCGAGCATGGTTCAATATAGAAGATAGAATCATTTCCCACTAAGTAAGACTATGCCGAGGACGGAATCATCACCCAACAATTTCCCCCTATTTGATGATGCCAAAACCTATCATCTATGCTAACACTAAACAACAGAAACAGAGCCCCTTACAATATTACAGGTAAGATCGGTGGAGTTGTTTCAACAGTTCTAGACTATCGATAAAACAAGGGCAAAACACCATTTCCCCCATTACATAGAAACTAGACTAGCAGAATCTAACAAAATAATAAACTGACAAGAAAGTAAATAGTGAGTGTGTGAGTCAGTAATCACTTCAGTGATTCTGAGTGTTAAAGCATAATACAAACACGGCTGTATAGACAACAAGTGGTTGTCAAAGCCAAAATCAGATTTGTATATATGAGTTATTCTGATCAGTACAATTACAAATCTTGCTAAGCTAGGAAGATCAGAACTAAGCCTAGGAGCCCTTAAACTGCTTGATCCTGTCCATGAATCCTTGAGATTGCGTCTCTGGCAGTGGAACTCCATACATCCGGTATGTGTTCTTCCTCAGCTTCAAGTATGCGGCAAAGAAAGTCCGTGGCTCATCTTCGTCCAGTTCTCTCTTTGATGCAACATACTTCACTTCAGCTTCTATTATCCCAAAGTTGATTAAGTCATCAATTCTTCTAGGTGGAGGTATGATTCTGGGCTCCGGAACACTGACCTCTATACCTTCAGATACGGCTTTATGCAAGTATATGTATAGATCGAGTTCACTTATCATCATCCATTACGTGTAGGCATCGGCCTTAGTCATGTTGGGCCGAGCCTCCGTAAATAATTGCGCTTGATGAACTCTATCTTTTCCGATTCCCATCTCTCGAGTAAATTGAGCGGTATCCAATTATCTCGTCTTTGGCCATTCGTGCGATTTCGGATCAGTGGCTTCCCGAACCTTACGTATCGATAAGGAATATCGGCTTTTGAAGGTACTCTCAGTCTGGCCTCTTCCTCAGTCCTTTTCCTCAGTGCTTCAAGGTCTGCCTCCCAGATTCTGTCTCTGGCAGCCGAAACTTGTCTAGCCTCTTCGCCTCTGTATAAGTATCTGTTCATTTGGTCGAATATGGCCTCAATCTCATCATCTTGGGCTTCGGTGGCTTTCGAGGAATGTCTTCGATTCGGCAGGGGTACTTGATTTTTCTTTTGACGTACCACGCTTCTCGGTGCTTTGCTCGCTTTTGCTCCTTCTCTTTCTCCCTATCTTCTTCATCCTCAATAACCGTTTCCTTGGAGGTAACCTAGCGGGTTTTCTTCCTCCTCGAGCTGGAGATTTTGTCTTTCCTTTGACGAGGCTTAGACTTTGGTTTATTAGCGACTTATGTTTCAAAGCAATCTCCCTTGCCGCCTTTTCATCATTGCAATTTGAGCCTCCTCCTCGGCTGAAATGTATCTCTTCGTTTTCTTGGGCTGGAGGGGTTGGGAGAATCAGCACTTTCTTGCCTTTTCCCCGAACGAGTGGAGGGAGAGGAGCCTCTTCCTCTTCGACTCTTCCCGCTCAGCATACTCTGCAACCTCCTTGATAATATCAGTCGGAGTCTGGGTTGTATAAGTAGCCTGGGTTTCTGAGCCACTTGGGCCAGTCTCAGCTGTGCTCGTAGCCAAGACACCCTGGGCCTTACCCTCTGTCTGAGTCTGAGTCCGAGTCCCGCTTATCTCAATTACGGACTTGGTCTTTTTCTCCGACCTCCGTGAAGCTGTTCCCCTTAAGTAATTCAGCAGTTTTGGTAGGGGTCGGCTTCTCAGTACTCTTCTCTTTTCCTTCAGTACTCTTCTCTTTTCCTTCCCCCTTTTTGGCATCATCAATTACAGCCGGGTAGGGACGAGTACCTTCTTGTCTAGGCGTTTGTAGACAGCGGACAGTTCGGTCCAGTCTGTCATGGATCTTTGTCAGCGCCAAGTGCAGCTCATTCCTCTCATTAGTCAGTTCCTCCGAGTATTGCTTATGGGAGAGGTCAGCTGCTGCCTTGAATTCTGTCAGCTTCTCAGAAATCTTATCTTCCACGACTAGTTGAATGTTGTCAAGTCGGATTTCCGTGGCCTGGGCTTGTTCAGTGAAGGACTCAGTATGAGTGGACATTGAAGCCTGGAATGCTTCGAGAAGTTTGGCTTGTCCTTCCCGAATGATTCGAGCTGATCATCAAACCGCTTCGCCGCTAGCCAAAGCTTTGGATACAATTGCGAGACAACAGGGGCGGCTTATTGTGATGCGATGTTTTCGGCCCGTAGCTCGGTGGTTGTGGCTAGCGCACTCTGTTTCCACACCTTGTGGATGGCCTTCGCAAGAGCTCGATTCTCGGATTCCCACGAGCGGTGAGAGCTTTTGCTACGGATCGAGATCTCTTGGTAGTTGGGCCGGGCGCCGCTTCGTAAGTCGACTCCGGCAGAAGAGCCGAGCGGGCTCGCCGAGGACGAAGCACCGGCCATGGACTTTGCGAGGTCCAAGGATACGGAGTGGAGGTTGAGCTTGTTCGGTAGCATGTGTATCCTTGTCACGGGTATTTCCCTCATCGAGCTTTCCGAGTCCTGAATCATTGGGTGGATCTTGACCATCGTGGTCCGATCCATCCGAGGGTCTTTGGGCGGTTGCTAGCCACTGTCATGTATCATTGCCAGCATAGCAGCCCTCGGGTTCTCCATGGTGCTCGAGGTCGGCGGGCTCGAGTAGCCTATTTGCTCCCTCAACTTCAATTCTTCTTCATGAAGGCTCGCCGGGAGTAGTGGAGTACTAGACGTTGTAGATGGGGCCACTCCCGAAATCGCAAGCAACATGTGGAGCCTTGCCGATTTTGCAATGAGCAACAAATCGAGTAGTCGGCAAGCTCGGAATCCGTTGAAGAATCTCTCGGGATGCTCCGGATACGATCACTCGAAGCTTCCATCCCAATTGTCTCTTCTTCGAATCTTTGTCTCGGACTCCAAGTCTATGGGAGACGTCGAGTCTCGGCGGGAGGCACACTGGCGAGTGGTGGAACCGAGAGGGGGCTGTCAAGACGCCGAATCTCTTCGCTATGTGCTTCGTAGCATCCCCTTGTTCCACTTCTACGGGTTCCTTAGTGGAGACGGCCTTCTCTGCGATTGAGTCTTCTCGAGATGATTCGACTCGTCATCGCCCGCCGAGGCCGAATAGGTTCTTGAGTAGCTCGATCGGCAGGAACTTCGGGGAGAGACCTCGGGTTCGGTAGGCACGTCCGGTAATGGCTTTCCTCGGTTTCTTAGCTGGTGCCTTTGGAGTTTTTGCAGGAGGTGTTCTCTTCTTCGAGGGTGTAGCCCGCCGAAGCTTAGTCTGGCCGAGTTACGGTGAGGGACTCGACCCGATCTGCCGAAGAAGCAGCGATCTTGTTGTGGAATCGACCTTCTTCACATTAAAATACTCCTTGTCACCGTAGGTTATTGGTTCGAGATCCGCAGACATCCATTATGGACGGCTTCGATCCATAAAGGAGGCTTGCCCTTTGCACTCGGCGTGCAAGAGGCCTTGTCGAATTTGGCCGCCCTGAGCCATGAATTCACGGATAAAGAACTCCGTCCAATTGATCTGAGCTCTATCATTTATGGCCATCATGAGCTGGATCTTGAGCCTCGATACTTGATCGAATGAGCCTGCTTGGCTGGTCAGTAGCTGCGTCACAATATAAGCCAAAGCTCAGACCGAGGCAAGCATGTTGTTTTTAGGAAAAGCAGCTCTGAAGGTCGTGGGCTTTCCACAGAATATTGTCAAGTAGTCATCTACAAGATCATCATTGTACCCCACAGTACTGGCTCCTTCAGAAGGCAGATCAAAACTTCTCTTTAGCGCCTCCTTGATTGATATTTGCTTCAGTATAGGAAAAGCATTCTTGATCTCGTGAACGGCGAATCTTCCGATTATGTCCCCGCCTACTGAGTCAGAGTTAAGATAAACTTTGGCCAACTGCCTCGGGAGGAAGTATGTCGGCTTCCTTGAAAGAAAACTTTCAAGCCCTGATTCTCTGAGAGCTGAGAAGATCTCGTCCATATAATCGAGATCACAGGCGTCGAACTCCATGGTTGGCTCGAACCAAACACGGTTCTTGTCCAGGATTTCTTACATGTTAGCTGGAGCAGACACCGAAACATTTATACTCGCCATTGTACCTGTTACACTAGCATTTGTCAGTATCAATTTAAATAAAACAGTTTGTATAGCGATTCTGAAAAAGAAAATTAATTTGTGTAGCAGTTGTAATAAGCATACCGAAAGAGAGATTGAGATTCTGAAAGGATATGCAAGAGGGGATTGCAAGAAATGATCTCAGAATTTTTGGATGCAGAGAATTTTAAGTGCGGTAATGGCGGTTTCTAAGATATGATCGAAAATATATATCAAATGTGAAGGTGAAGGGTTTTCGATCAAAGGCTGAGTTTAAACTTGCTTTATGAGATGGACGGTCAAGATTAAAAGATATACTAAGTAATGATCACATATGCCGCCTAAGTCAAAGCCAGTTGTAAATATGCCTAAGTAGTAACTATGAGATGACATGCATTAAATGCGTGCACAGTTCAGCAAACTTATGTATGGAATGTCGTGCAATAAATATAAGCCGTTAATAATAAATGACAAACTTAGGATATTTAATAGCATGCTGAATCTTCATCATAAATGCATTACTGTTTTATTCGTTACTACTGAGTAGAGATACGCAAACCTGTCAGCTGAACATAGTAGTCGGTGATACCTCGTGTAGATGGTTTTTCTCGTCTCTACGCATGAATTTACTCGGTATTGAGAGTGATCATTCCCCCTTACTGAATGATCCACTCTTGGAACCTTCTTACCGACCGAGGTCAGGTAGGATCCAACAGCACCTAGCTCTACCGAAAGTTCTTTGAATGCGGATTCGCCTAGAGGCTTGGTCGGAATATCGAGCCCTTTGTTTGTCGTAAGTATGGATCTTTTCCATCCCGATATCCTTCTTTCGACATGGTCACGAATGAAGTGATGCCTAATGTCCACGTGCTTGCATCTCGTGTGTAGTACAGGGGTTACGAGTGATTGCAATAGCACCTGGCATTGTCGCGAGAATATCGGCACTTCATTCCGAATGACGTCATAGTCTCTTAGGCTTTGTCTCGCCAAAGGATTTGGGCGCAACAACTTCCGGCAGCCATGTATTCGGCTTCAGTAGTTGACGTGGCTGCTGAGTGCTGCTTCTTTGAAAACCATGAGATCAGCTTACTGCCTAGGAACTGACAAGTTCCTGAAGTTGATTTTCGATCAATTCTACATCCTGCATAGTCAGCATCAGAATAGCCAGTTAGTTCAATATTATCATCAGCTGGATACCATAAACCTATGTCAGGTGTGCCTCTAAGGTAGCGGAGAATCTTCTTTGCTGAGTCCATGTAGCTCTGCTTAGGATTCGCCTGAAATCGAGCGCAGACACCTACAACATAAGTTATGTCAGGACGAGTAGCTGTTAGATATAATAAGGAACCAATTATTGCACGAAATTCAGTTTGGTCTACTGATACTCCCTCTTTATCAAGATCGATTATCATATTCATGTTCATCGGGATCTTGATAGGTTTGCCGGATGTGCAACCGAATATTTTGATGAGGTCTCGAGTGTATTTGCCTTGGTTAATGAATGTTCCCTTTTCAGATTGTTTGACTTGAAAGCCGAGGAAATAGTTCATTTCACCCATCATTGACATCTCGAACTTGTCCTTCATCATTTTCTCAAACTGCTGACACATGACGACGTTCTTTAATCCGAAGATAATGTCGTCTACATAGATCTGCACGAGTAATAAGTCGTCTTCCAGTCGAATGCTGAACAGCGTGCGATCTACTGTGCCTTTCTGAAAACCTTTCTGAAGAAGAAACTCTAACAGGGTATCGTACCAAGCCCTGGGTGCTTGTTTTAACCCATATAGAGCCTTTCTGAGTCTATAAACCTGATGTCCCTGCTGAAAGCCGGGCGGTTGTTCTACATAGACTTCTTCTTTCAGTACGCCGTTCGAGAACGCGAGACTTCACATCCATTTGATAGACTACGAATCTTTGATGTGTTGCGTAGGCTAGGAATAGTCCGATTGCCTCCAATCTTGCAACCGGAGCGAATGTCTCATCGAAATCTATTCTCTCGGCTGACAAGTAGCCTTTCGCCACGAGCCTTGCTTTGTTCCTTACTATAACGTTGTTTTCATCTCGCTTGTTCTTGAAGACCCATTTTGTTCCAATGGCGTGTTGATGCGGGGTCTGTCAACAAGCTCCCAAACTTCGTTTCTCGTGAACTGATTCAGCTCCTCCTGCATAGCTATGATCCAGTCAGCATCTTTAAGTGCATCCTCAATCGTCTGAGGCTCTTCAGTAGACAAGAAGCAGGAATATAATGCGCTTTCTCCTTGACAAGAATCGGATCTTGTCTTGACTTTTGCTGAAGGATCTCCAATGATTAGATCAGGAGTGTGAGCATCTAGCCACGATCTACGATGTTTCAGCTCTTCATCTGAAATTTGATCAACACAGATAGTAGGTGAGTTAGGCATTTCAGTTGTACTATTCTGAGATTGAAGCAATTCAGTAATGAGAGTGTGATCTACTGAGTTTCCAGGTTCAGGGGCATTCAGCTCAGGAACATTAATAGATGTTCCCCCTGAGTTGTTACTCTCAGTAGTGGTCTCAGTTACCTCTAAGGTTTCTTCATCGACCCGAGTTACCGGGATTGACTGCGTTCGGGAGAGTCAAACTGTTCGGCCTACTTGCTCTGTTGGTTGAGATTCGATAGACTTGTCTTCGGTTTCTTCGTCCGAATCATCATCCCAACATAGTTGGATCTTTTAAGGTTTGTCTTTTAGGTTCGAGATCCGTAGGCTGCATCGATGTCCTCGATTCGAGACTTAGAGTTATTGCTCCTGTCTTGGTAGCAAACTCATTAAAAACAACATGAGGGCTTTCTTCCACGCAAAGGGTCCGATAGTTGAATACTCTGAAAGCTTTGTTGACCCGAGAGTATCCTAAGAAAACTCCCTGATCTGACTTGCTATCAAAAGTCTTCAGCTGATCTTTCCCATTATTGTGAATAAAGCACGAACAAGCAAAGATATGGAAATAAGATAAAGAAGGCTTCCTGCCGCTCCATAGTTCATATGGTGTTCTCTTATGTTGCTTTGTCAGTAGAGATCGGTTCTGAGTATAACATGCAGTGTCAGTTGCTTCTGCCCAGAATTTGGTTGGGAGTCCTGAGTCTGCGAGTAGAGTTCTTGCTGCTTCTTTGAGAGTCCTGTTCTTTCGTTCAACAACTCCATTCTGCTGAGGGGTGCGCGCAGCAGATGTCTCATGCTCAATCCCTTCGGTTTTGCAGAACTCCTCTACCATGAAATTAAGGAACTCAGTTCCTCTGTCAGAACGAATTTTTCTAATTCCGGTGTTCTTCTCGACACTGAGCCTTTTCAGAAGCGTTGGTAACTCTGTTTTGACGTCAGACTTGTTGGCAATGAATATGACCCATGTGTAGCGCGAGTAGTCATCGATGACCACTAAAGCATACTTCTTGCCTCGATCGTCACCGGAGAGACCGGACCGAACAAATCCATATGTAGATTGAAGGATTCCATCGGTGGAAGGAGATGGAACAGGTGGATTTTGATTCCTTGTTTGCTTTCCCTTCAGACATGCTTGACACTGAGTGTCTTTGCTGAATACTTCATTCGGCAGTCCTCTTGCTAGAGTGTTTCTTGCTAGCTTGTTGAGCGTCCTAAAGTTGAGGTGGCTGAGTCTCCTATGCCAAAGCCATCCCGTACGGTTGTCGTTCTTCGCCAACGGACAAGCTTCGGGTTCCGCCGAGTTCCGATCGGCTACATATATATTCTTTTTACGCGAACTCGATAACACTTGTTTTCCATATGGATTTATCAATGACATCACGAAACCGGTGTCAAAAATCACTCTATTCGAGTTATCACGGAATTGACTAACGAGAGAAGATTATCTTTGAAGTCCTTCAACATATGATACTCTAGGAAGCGTGGCGAGTTCTAATGCTCGAGTGCTCCATATCCTCTTGTATAGCCTTTTGCATTGTCTCCAAACTCGATTCTCGGGTCCTTCTTCGAGCTATATAATTCTTGATGGAGATTCCTTTGGTACGTCATATGTCATGAGCATCCACTTGTCCACATACCAAAGATCTTTACGCACTTTGCAAAAGAATTATATTCGGGTACCCTTTATTTTGTTTTTGGGTCCTTAGATGTTAGTTTTAGTAACCCAAATCGTCCCAACAACCCCGGTGGTTTCGGACAGTTTCTTTCCACTTGAGTCAACATACTTGACCATTTGGCTGGTCAAAGCCGACTTCTTAGGGCCGTTCGAGGTTCGGGAGTCCGGATCTTCGAGTGGTGGACCGCCGACCTTTGCCTTTTGTGCGTTTTTCTTCTTTTTCGACTCTTGGAACCTCTTCGACTATAGGATCATAGTAATATGACCCATACTTGCTGGATGTGTCAACCGAGGTGGTCCATACCGATCGGCCCACTTAACTCGCTAGTTCCCCCTTGATCGAACCGGGGTGTTTGAGTATTGATCTTCGGTCGAGAATACCGATGCGTAGGATGAGGTGCTTTCATCTTTTGTTTGTTCTTTCTTTGAGGGGTTCAAAACATTTGCATTGATTGTTTCTCCTTGAACAAACCTATCGGTTAGACGCACTTCGAGAATACGGGGGCGAGATGAGGAAGCTTCTGGTTGAAACCAAGTCCTTCCTTACGGTGCTTGGGCTTGTTGCTTGCAAGCATAGCCTCCGGCTTCTTTTCGGCGCCCATGTAACGCTCGGTCATCGAGCTCTTCCGGACATCATCACTCTTTTTCGGTATGTCGTGCTTGGTCCCGAAGTCCCGACGGTTCTTGCGTCGTAGACTCGGTTCGAGTATCTTTCGAGTCAAGTCATTGGTCAAAAGCGAAATCCGATCTTCTTGATGCCGAGACTTGGCCATCGGAGAATTCATCTCCTCCACGAGTCTCAACACAAGTCCTTCGGCTTCGATAGCGGCCTGACTCTCCTGAGAAAGTCTCTGATTCTCCACTTTCAGGGTATCCAATTCCTGAAGAGTCTTACTGAGCTGCAGACTTATTTGAATTTGTTCATCTAATAATTCTTCATAGGCGGTGGTGATGTCCAAATTCCCATCTGCACCTGAAACAGTGTCGTGTGTGCAGTGTGAAGAGGAATTAAGTGGTTCATGAGAGTTTACCTCATCCTCTTCTCCTGCCATTAGGCACTTTTCAGTTGTTTCTTCAGCTTCAAGTTCTAAGGCCATAAAAGCTGCTTCATCATCCGATGAATCCATGAAGGAGTCGACTTCTTCTGAGTCGTCTGAGATTTCGCCTGCAATATAGGATTGTCTCTTTTGGGCGAATTTCTCTCTCCTTGCCTTGCGTGCTGCGCGTTCAGCACTACTGAGCTCAGGACAGTCATATTGATAATGTCCTGGCTTTTTGCAGTTGTAGCAAGTGATGACTCTTTCTTCTTTGCTTTCACTATCCTTTGATGGTCTTTGAGTCATCCTTCTTTACGCATTCGGAAGATTGTGAGTCGAGAGTGCGTTTTGGCATATAATCTGACTTACCTTTTATGTCTCGGTATGCTTTAGTCAGTTTTCTGTGCCTTCTGATACTTCACAGCGAGCAACGCGTACTTCTGAGCGAGACTTCCTTCTTGTAGATCATTGAGTGAAGGTTCAGTCTTACTCGTTGTCTTGCTCGTCGGCTGGAGATGCTGCGCTGACCGATGCTTTGAAGGCATGGTCAATTTTATTGTCCGCTTCAGCTCTTTGCTTTCGTTGAGGTGCTGTCGAACTCAAACTCTTCGCTCGAAGTTACGAAAAGATATGGTCAGGAGAGATAATATCTAAATCAGAATGTCGCAATAAAGTGGCAAAAGGTGTCCAATGTCCGTCCGACAGTGCCCTCAGTATCTTGAGATTCATCTCTCGGTTGCTGAATGTCTTTCCCAACCCATTGATGGAGTTCATCAGATTCGTAAATCTGACGTTCAGATCTTCTATTTTGTCACCAGGCATGAGAGACAAACTTTCCAGCTTTTGGAGTTCCAGCGCCAGTTTGTTAGCTTTTATCTTCTGAGTTCCATGACTCAGTAGCGCTAGAGCATCCCAGAGTTCCTTTGCAGTTTTGCATTCCTGAACCCTGCCAAGATAAGAATCACTAAGAGTGGTCAGTATGGCATTTCTGGCGACTCGGTCTAAGTTGTGAAGCTTCTTCTCTTCAAGAGTGAAGAGACTTCTGTCTTTAGGGATCTTCTTCCCAGTCACCATTCCTCCTCCTTCAGCTGGGGCCTGAGTCACGACACTATAGATCATGGGAACAGTAGGTCCATCTTCAAGCACTTCAGTCATACTATCATGGAGGGATGTCAGATGTGCTTCCATTCTGACTCGCCATACCCCATAGTTCTCTACTGAGAACATGGGTACCATTCTTATACCTGACATATCAGCCATAAAGAATAATGATATGAATGTAGAGTGATATGCAGTGAAAACGATTTTTCGGGTCCGTTCAAGTAGACCAGTTTCAAGATAACAAGAGTCTTAAAGAACTCCCGCTTCCGATACCAATTGTTGGTCCCGAGTGTACGGTCGAGTGTAGAGGGGGGTGAATACACTCGATTCCGATTTTCTCAACTTCGAACACGAGCAGTCCCTGTTCGGGAAAGTGCCGTCTTGAAATAATTCGGCGGACCAAATAGCGTTTCGAATCGTGTGTGGCAAAGAGTCGACTCTTACCGAGATCTCGCTAGCCGACCGAGTCGAATTTAGTATCAAAACAGGTATAGTTCAGCGGTGCGGAAAAGTGTAGGCCCAAATCAGTTGAGTGGAAAAACCGTTTTAGCAAGTCTCAGTTCAGCAAGTGGTCGGGTTCAGTATGCTTGAGACAGTTGAATGATTTTAAGAAGATTTTCGGTATGAACAGTAAAATCAATGCAAGAATCGAAAGCAATAACAAGACACGAGATTTTTAAAGTGGTTCGGATATCACACGATCCTACGTCCACTGTCCCGAAAAGTTCGGGAGGCTATTTATTATACCGAGTTAGTCTCGGTCGGCTTGTACAGGACAAAGCCGTGGCTTGGGGATTATTCGAGCAAGTCCCGGTTTACAAAGGCATCAAACTAAAGTGTTTGACAAACTTCTCCAACTATGAAGGAGTCCTTTTACAATAAGGATTGGGTTCAAATATGAACTCCTTCGTCTAAGCTATAAGTATATTCTGTTGTGCTTATGGTTAGAGGGATAGGGAATGAGAGTGTGGCTTCTAGATCGACGAACAGCTGAAATAAGCTTTAGGTTCGTGTATCGTCGATTTGGATACTAGAGGCTCTTCTACCAGTTTAGCTTGGTTCCCTATGAGCTGAGAATGTAGTCTTTCGCCGGAGATAGATCTTCAAATTCTTGCGGAAGACTTAGGGTTTTCTGGTTCTAGCTCGTTTGAATGCTTGTGTTTGATTTTAGCGTTAAGCTTATGCGCATTCTCTTTCTCACTTGAAATGTCCCTCTATTTATAGAGCAGAGATTGGAAAAGATCCGTTGGAGACGATCTTCCTTTGTCTCTCTCTTTTGGTAGCAAACGGCTCTTTTGAAGTAGGTAACAGTGTACTTTCCCACCTTTTTAGGTAAAGGGTTGACTGCAGCTTTAGCAGGTGAGAAGACACGTGTGTTCTTGTCATTCGTCGAGGTGGATAGAGTGGTTGAGACATCACAGACTTCAAGGCAAACTGAAGCTGACTTCTCTCTTCCTCGTATATGACAATGCTGATTATCTTTCAAAAGTATTTGACAGTTCTGACTGTCTGCCGATGCAGAGTCTGATCCCGTATTCAGTAGGTAGATAGCTGAGGAAAGTCTACTTAAGATCAGCTCTGAGTTCGATGAAGCTGCTCTGCGAGTCCGGTTCCATCGACTCTTTCGCATATCTTGCTCTGCTGAGTCCAAAGATCACCGAGTCTTCTACTTACGGTGTTAAGGCGGATAATCTGCGAGCGCCTTGATCGGAGCAGAGTGTCTACGAGTCCGAAACCTCAGAGACAAATAAAGATTACAACGGAATGGTTCACCAATCAGATAGGGTTTTGGGATCTTCAAATCTTCTCAACAATCAGAGCACTAGGCTGCTAGCATGGTTCAGTATAGAAGATAGAATCATTTCCCACTAAGTAAGACTATGCTGAGGACAGAATCATCACCCAACAGTCATCTCCAACGGATCTATCCATGTCTCTACTCTATAAATAGAGGGAAGATTTCAAATTGAAGCTCACCGAACAACCGAAGAACACACGAGCATTCACGAGCAAACTCAGAAACGACTTAAGCTTTCCGCAAAAACTTCATAGAGTAATCTCTAGCGAAAGGCGACATACTTGCTCATAGGGAACCAAGCTGAACCAGATCATAAAGCCTCTAGTATCCAAGCGACTGAATACGAACCCAAGTCTATACTTAACCGTTCGTCGCTCTAGAAGCCACTTTCTCGTTCCCTATCCCTCTAACCTAAGCTCAACGGATCTTATTCATAGCTTAGACGAAGGACTTCATATCTGAACTGATCCTTATTGTAAAGGACTCCTTCATAGTTGGAGAGTTTGTCAAACACTTTAGTTTGATATCTTGTAAACTGAGACTTGCTCAGTATGAATCTCAAGACCAGTGTTTGTCCAGTGCACAAACCGACTGAGACTAACTCAGTAGAATAAAATAGCCTCCTGATCTTTTTGGGACAGTGGACGTAGGATTGTTGGATCCGAACCACTTTAAAATTGCTTGTGTTCTGTATTTTTTACTATTGCATTGATTACTGTTCATACTGAAAATATTTCTAAAATCATTCAATTGAGTTTCAGAAAAGCTTAATCGATCGCACTAATATACTGAAACTGTTTTCTTAAAAACGTTTTCTAACTCAACTGAATTTGGGCCTAAAGATTTCCGCACTTACTGAACTTCAGCTGAACGGTACTGAATTCTGACCTTAGTCAGCTAGTAGGCCTCAATGAAGTCAGTCACTCTGCCACGTGATTTAGAACAGCTTATTTGATCTACTGAACTTGTTCAGTACGACATTCTCCTGAAAAGGACTGTTCACGTTAGTTGAGAAATTGTTTTCAGGTGTATTCACCCCCCCCCTCTACACCTGAACGTTTAATCTCGGGACCAACAATTGGTATCAAAGCAGGAGTTCTCTAAGACTCGTGTTATTCTGAAACTGGTCTACTTGAACGGATCCAGAAAATGTTTTCACTGCATATCATTCTTCATTCATATCAATATTCTCAATGTCTGATATATCAGGAATCAGGATGGTGCCCATGTTCTCAGTAGAGAACTACGGGGTATGGCGAGTTAGAATGGAGGCACATCTGACTTCCCTCCATGAAAGCATGACAGAGGTACTGGAGGACGGACCCATCGTTCCCATGATTGATAGTGTCAAAACTCAGGATCCAGCACAAGGAGGAGGCATGGTGACCGGGAAGAAGATCCCCAAAGATAGAAGTCTCTTCACCCCTGAGGAGAAGAAGCTTCACAACTTAGACCGGGTTTCCCGAAACGCCATACTGACCAACCTGAGTGATTCCTATCTCGGGAGAGTTCAGGACTGCAAGTCCGCGTAGGAACTTTGGGATGCTCTAGTGCTACTGAGTCGGGGGACTCAGAAGATCAAAGCGAACAAACTGGCGTTGGAACTTCAGAAGCTGGAGAGACTGTCTCTCATGCCTGGTGACACCATTGAAGATCTTAACGTCAGATTCACGGATCTGATGAACACCATCAAGGGGCTGGGAAAGACGTTCTCCAACCGAGAAATGTATCTCAAGATTTTGAGGGCACTGTCGGACGGTCATTGGACTCCCTTTGCTACTTTACTGAGACATTCTTATTTAGATATTGTTACTCCTGACCATATCTTTTCAGAACTAAAACCTGACACCCAAATCGACCATGCTTTCAAAGCATCAGTCAGCATAGCGGCTCCAGCATCTAGCAAGGCTGAACCTTCACTCAGTGACATACAAGAAGGAAACCTGACTAAGAAGTACGCACTGCTTTTCGTAAAGTATCATAAGGAGAAGGAGAGGCGCAGAAAACTCTCAAGAGTCGTCAGAGACTGCAAGGGTAAGTCTGAATATACACCCAAGCGCACTCCTGACTCGCATACTTCTAACTACAGGAAACAGGAGGACTCAGCTCAGTCGAAAGACAGCGAGAGCAAAGAAGAGAGAGTCACTACCTGCTACAACTACAAAAAGCCAGTTTATCAGTATGATTGTCCTGAGCTCAGTATTGCTGAAAGAGCAGCACGCAAAGCTCGAAGGGAGAATTTCATCAAGAAGCGTCAAGCATATATAGCTGGTGAACTCTCAGACGACTTAGATGAAGTCGATTGCTTCATGGATTCATCAGATGATGAAGCGGCATTCATGGCCGTAGAGCTTGAAGAAGATGCTGAAAAGTGTCTCGTGGCGGGAGAAGAGGATGAGGTGCACAAGGACCCTTGGTATGTGGACAGCGGATGCTCAAGACACATGACATACCAGAAGGACCTACTGAAGAATTATACTACTAAAGAAGGACCCCGAATCGAGTTTGGAGATAACACAAAAGGCTATACCAGATGCTATGGAACACTCAGCATTGGAACCGCCACAGTTCCTAGAGTATCATATGTTGAAGGACTTCAGCATAATCTTCTCTCTGTTAGTCAATTTTGTGATAACTCGAATAGAGTGATTTTGGACGCTGGTTTCTGTGATGTCATTGATAAATCTATAGGGAAAACAGTGTTATCAGGTTTGCGCAAAAAGAATATCTATGTAGCTGACTGTAACTCAGCTGAACCTGAAGCTTGTTTGTTGGCAAAGAACGACAACAGAACGGGGTGGCTCTGGCACAGAAGACTCAGCCATCTCAACTTCAAGACGCTCAACAAGCTAGCTAGAAACGCTCTAGCAAGAGGACTGTCGAATGAAATATTCAGCAAAGACACTCAGTGTGAAGCATGTCTGAAGGGAAAGCAAACAAAGAATCAAAATCCACCTGTTCCATCGCCTTCCACTGGTGGAATCCTTCAGCTGCTACATATGGATTTATTCGGTCCAGTCTCTCTGGTGATGATCAGCGGCAAAAAGTATGCTTTAGTGGTCATTGATGACTACTCGTGCTACACATGGGTCATATTTATTGCCAACAAGTCTGACGTCAAAACAGAGTTACCTACGCTTTTGAAAAAGCTCAGTATCAAGAAGAACACCAACATTATAAAGATACGTTCAGACAGAGAAACTGAGTTCCTGAATTCGATGGTGGAGGAGTTATGCAAAGCTGAAGGCATAGAGCATGAGACGTCTGCCACGCGCACGCCTCAACAAAATGGGGTTGCTGAAAGAAAGAATAGAACACTCAAAGAAGCAGCAAGAACCCTGCTCGCAGACTCAGGACTCCCAACCAAATTCTGGGCAGAAGCAACTGACATTGCGTGTTACACTCAAAACAGATCTCTACTAACTAAGCAGCATAAGAAGACACCATATGAACTATGGAACGGAAGGAAGCCTTTCATATCTTATTTCCATATTTTTGGGTGTTCGTGCTTTATCCACAATAATGAGAAGGATCAGTTAAAGACCTTTGATAGCAAGTCAGACCAGGGAGTCTTCTTAGGATACTCCCGGGTCAGCAAAGCCTTCAGAGTTTTTAACTACCGGGCCCTTTGCGTGGAGGAAAGCCCTCATGTTGTTTTTAATGAGTTTGCTACTGAAGACAGGAGCAGGAACTCTAAATCAGAGTTTGAGGACATCAGTAAGCAGCTACAGGATCTGAGCTTGAAAGATAAAGTTAAAAAGATCCAGCTGTGTTGCGATGGTGATTCAGAAGAGGAAACTGAAGATAAGTCAACTGAATCTCAGCAAGTAGCAGAAGTAGCTGAACAAATTGACTCTACTGAACTGAGTCAATCCCAGGTAACTCAGGTCGATGAAGAAACCCAAGTGGTAACTGAGACCTCTACTGAGGATAATAATTCAGGGGGAACAAATGAAGTTCCTGAGCTAAATGCCCCTAAACCTGGTGACTCAGTAGACCCAACTCTCATAACTGAATTACTCCAATCTTAGAATAGTACAACTGAAATGCCTAACTCACCAACTATCTATGTTGAACAAATTTCAGATGAAGAGTTGAAACATCGTAGATCGTGGCTGGATGCTCACACTTAGGGGGTGTTACGGTATACAGAAAAATTGGTATACCGCACATACCGTACCGAAAAAAAATGCGAAGATATCGAATTTTCGGTATACCGTAATTTTTGGTATGGTATCATCTTGTATCGAAGTTTTTTCGGTACGGTAACGGTATGAAATTTTCCATACCAAAGTATATCTCATACCGAAGTTCATACCGCATATATCTTGTAGAATAGAGTGCAAAAATGTAGGTTACAAGTTTTGAACACGAGGTTGTCACAAATATGTCACTAATATCAAACAATCTTAATGTTATATCATAAATTCACTTAAATGACATAAATTTATTTGACATAAAGTCATATTATTTATCTATTAAATCATGAAATGGATAAAAAATTATATTTTTAAACTTTATAAACATTAACCTGTAATATTAACAAATTCTTACAAAATAGATAGATTAACTACTTTTATTGAAAAATAATATTAATAACTTTCTTGGCTTTTATAAATAACATAGATTAAATTTACGGTATACCGTCAAATATTCGGTAGACCTTGATTTTTCGGTATACCAAAGTGTGGTTCGGTATACCGAAAGAGACCTGATTATTGGAAATCCTTCAGCAAGCGTAAAGACAAGATCCAGATTATGTCAAGGAGAAAGCGCATTATATTCCTACTTCTTGTCTACTGAAGAACCTCAGTCAGTTGAGAACGCACTCATGGATGCTGATTGGATCGTAGCCATGCAGAAGGAGCTGAATCAGTTCACGAGAAACGAAGTATGAGAAATGAAGTATGGGAGCTTGTTGATAGACCCCGATATCAACAAGTGATAGGAACTAAATGGGTCTTCAAGAACAAGCGAGATGAAAACAACGTTATAGTAAGGAACAAAGCAAGACTCGTGGCAAAAGGCTACTGTCCAGCTGAAGGGATAGATTTCGGTGAAACTTTCGCTCCAGTTGCAAGATTGGAGGCAATCAGACTATTCCTAGCCTACGCAACACATCAACGATTCAAAGTTTATCAAATGGATGTGAAGTCTGCGTTCCTGAATAACGTGCTGAAAGAAGAAGTCTATGTAGAACAGCCTCCCGGCTATCAGCAAGGACATCAGGTCTACAGACTGAGAAAGGCTCTGTACGGGTTAAAACAAGCACCCAGGGCTTGGTACGATACCCTGTATGAGTTTCTTCTTCAGAAAGGTTTTCAGAAAGGCACAATAGACCGCACATTATTCAGCATTCGACTAGAAGATGACATTTTACTTGTGCAGATCTACGTAGATGACATAATCTTCGGATTGAAGAATGTCATCATGTGTCAGCAATTTGAGAAAATGATGAAGGATAAGTTCGAGATGTCAATGATGGGAGAGATAAATTATTTCCTTGGTTTTCAAGTCAAACAATCTGAAAAAGGGAAGTTCATTAATCAAGGCAAATACACTCGAGACCTCATCAAAAAGTTTAGTTGCACATCAGGCAAACCAATCAAGATCCCGATAAACACGAACATGAAAATTGATCTTGATAAAGAGGGAGTATCGATAGACCACCTTGAATTTCGTGCTATTATTGGTTCATTATTATATCTAAGCGCTACCCGACCCGAAATAACTTATGTTGTAGGTATGCACTCGATTTCGGGCGAATCCCAAGCGAGTCACATGGACTCGGCAAAGAAGATTCTTCGCTATTTCGGAGGAACACATGACATGGGTTTATGGTATCCGGCGAGATGATAATATTGAACTAACTAGTTATTACGATGCGACTATGCGGGATGTAGAATTGACCAGAAAGTCAACTTTTGGAACTTGTCGGTTCCATGGCGTAAGGCGATTTCGTGGTTTTCAAAGAAACAACATTCAATAGCGGACGTCAACTACGAAGCTGAATATATGGCTGCCGGAAGTTGCTGCGCCCAAATCCTTTGGCTGAGACAGCAGCTACGTGACTATGATGTCATTCAGAATGAAGTGCCGATCTTCTGCGACAGCTCCAGTGCAATTGCAATCACCAGAATCCTGTACTTCACACTAGATGCAAGCACGTGGACATCAGACACCACTTCATTCGCGATCATCTCGAAAAGAAGGATTTCAGGATGGAGAAGATCCATACTGACCGTCAAAGGGCAGATATTCTGACCAAGCCTCTAGCTGAAGCCAGATTTAGAGAACTTTCAGTAGAGCTAGGTCTGCTTTGGACCCCACCGACTCCGGTCGGTAAGTGGATTCGGGGAGAGGAGCATTCAACAAGGGGGAATGTTCACTCTCGATGCGAGTAAATTCGATGCGTAGAGACTCGGCAACCATCTACACGAGGTATCAGCTGACTACGATGTTCAGCTGACAGGTTTGCGTATCTCTACTCAGTAGCCAATGAAATATTCTGTGCATTTATGATTCAGATTTAGCTTCATATTCAATGCCTTAGAAAATGTCATTTGATATAACGGTTTACATTTAATACACGACATTCTATGTAAAGCATGCTGAACTCTGCGGCGCATTAAATGCATGTCTTTTCAAGTTACTTCTTTGGCTATTTACAACTGTATTTTGACTTAGGCGGCTAAATTGATCATTGCCTATTTTATAACATTAAATCCTAGCCGTCCATCTCATAAAGTAGATTTAAACTGAACCGTGGATTTTTAACTGTTCATCTTCTTTAACATATAAAAACACGTTAAAAGTTTAGAAACCGCCATTTTCACTCTGCAAATTTTTGAAACCCTAGATTTTCTGAGAAAAGCTTCCGTCTACTTGCAAATTTCTATTTCAATCTCTCAGAAAATTTTTGGTAAATATTTAATGATCATTCAGCATCGTATATGATATCTATAATATTTTTCGTTCGATACTGATCTCTTGTCGTTGCAGAATATAAAACATGGCAGGAAGGGATGTTATTGGTCCGGTGAACATGGCAGAAATTCTCGAGAAGGACCGCATATGGTTTGAGCCGATGATGGAGTTCGACTCACGCGATCTTGATTTCATGGAGGAAATCTTTGATGCGCTGAGGGCGACAGGACTAGAGGGTTTTCTCACAAGGAAGCCATCATACTTCCTCCCTCGACAGATAGCTGAGTTATATCTGAACTCAGAGTCAGTAGAAGGGGACATCAGATGCAGATTCGTCACCCATCTTATTGGAGATACCGCCCGCGCCATACCAGAAATCAAGATGATGTCCATCAAGGAAGCACTTCAGCGTAGCTTCAAACTTCCAAGTGAAGGATTAAGTACTGTGGGATACAAGGACGACTTAATGGACGAATACTTGGAGGTATTCTGCGGGAATCCAACCACATTCAGAGCCGCCTTCCCAAAGAATTTCACGCTCCCAAAGTACAGAGCACTTTCATATATTGTGACTCAGATACTGATGAGTCAGGCCGGCTCGTTTGACCAAGTATTGAGGCCAAAGATTCAGTTGATGATGGCCATTCACGATCAAGCAAAGATAAATTGGGCCGAATTCTTCTTCAAGGAGTTTATGACTCAGGCCGCAAAGTTCGATCATTCCAACAATAGCCTGTCAGTCAAAGGAAAACTTTTATACGGCACGAAGCTCTCTGTTATGATTGAGGATCTATGCGGAGCTGACAATGTCATTTACGCTGATAAGCTATACTTCAATCCGAAGAAAGTAAGGTTCCAGAGCAGGGTAGCGGCCCTTCAGCAAATTGGGTCAGGGCCGCCTGAGCCCAAGCCCAGCTCTTAGAAGACCTCAACTCCAACAAAGAAGAGGTCGCCTCCGAAGACTACTCCCAAGACACCGACCAAGAGACTGAAGAAAGTCAGTGAGGTCGTAGTTGAACCACCTTTGCAACTCAGGGACGAGGCTGAGTCCTTTGAGAAAACTGTGTCAGTGGAGAAGGTCGTCTCCACTGAACAAGGAGAAGCTGTGGACCAAGGGGTAGAAGCTGAACCCACAATTCCTACTGATCAGATCCCCTTGGATATCCCTCCACTCAGCAGCATCCTATCTGCTAAAAAACAACAGTCTCCAATAGAAGTTGAAGACTCGGAGACTGCTTCAGAATCAGAGTCTATCGGGATGGAGGCTTCAGCATTACAGTCGAGAGCCTCCCGAGAGATTTCAGAACATATTCCGGAGATAGCCATCCATACAGATCTGATCATATTGGCAAGGCAGGCTAGGCTCCACACTTTGATTCGGTTCCAGGAGTGGTCAACACTGAACAAGTTGATCCAACACCACTCCTGCGAACAACTCCACGAAGAGGAGTTGATGATAAGGGACAAGATAGGCTATTCAGAGCCTTCAGATATCTGTTCCTTAGAATATTTGAGGCGGCCCATGCTCACCATCTTGAACGACCGTCAACCTACTTCGAACGGCGCCCTTAGATGGGTCGATCACGATGATCGGGACCCGCCCCGTGATTCGAGCCACGAGAAGCGATGAGGGAACTTCACCGGAGAAGGATGCTCCTACTCAATCTGAGAACCACCACTCAGCATCCTTCCTCCAGGCCAGTCGGTGGCTGGTACCTCAAAGTCGGCGGATCAGCCACGGCTATTCTTTGGAGTGCACTTCGAGGTAGCGCCCAACCCAAAGAGCCGACGCTCGAAGTTAGTGGCCAGGGCACTGAGGATTCAAGGCACGCAAAACAGACTCCTTGCCCGCGCCGTCCACAAAACGTGGAGGCAGTCCACTCAGGCTCAGAGTGCAGAGATAAAGGGGCCCAGGACTTCAATTCAAAATACGCCTGCCCCCGACTTCTCTACAATACTGACTAACGCACTTGCCACTCAAAGAGCCAGCTTCGAAGAGCAACAAAAGCTGATGGAAGCTGCCCAAGCTAAGCTTCTTGAAGAATTTAAGGCAGCCCAGACAGCTCACAATGAATCCGTATCTTCCTTAACTTAGGCCTCCGAGCTTCGACTCCAAACCATTCAAAAGGCCATGGAAGATAAAGTGGATCAGAAGTTGAAGGATATTCAGACTGAGGTGGAGCACTCTCACAAGAAGTACAGTGAAGAATTAACAGATGAGAGGAATGAGCTCCACGAGAGGCTTGTCAAGCTGCAAGATGCCTTAGACAAACTTGCATTAGCCTACACCAGTCTAGACAAGAAGGTACATATTCTTACCCCTGGATTATTTGCTGATGCCAAAAAGGGGGAAGGAAAGGAGAAGGTACCCGAGTACCAAAAGGAGTAAGGACAATGGCGGGGAGCATCTCGGATTCAAAGCAATTAGCTCCCATTGCTCCCACTACTCGGGCCCGAACAGGTTGAGGCCCGGTGCGTCTCGGCGAGCGGGGGCCAGTGCTGCGAGAGGCCGGCCCAGTGGCTCGGGACCCAAGGAATGCGCTACTCGGGCAACTCGGACTCCAAGTGATATTATCAAGGAAATTGTTGAGTATGCAGAGGAGGACTCAGAAGAGGAAGAAGTCTCTCTACCTCCTCCAGTTCAAGTAAAGGGAAAGAAAATTACGAAGCTCCCTACTCGAATTAAAAAGAAAGGATCTAAAAGGTTCATATCTCCCGAGGAAGAAGCTCGAGATAGCAGTGATGAGAAGCTAGCAAGGGGAGATAGCCGAGGCGGAGAGGCGCTAATAAGCCCAGCTGACACTGCAAAGGCGGAACTAAAGTTCGGAGGGGCAAGAAGCACTCGGGACAAGGCCGCCCCGAGGAATCTCGAAGCTAAGTGATGAAGGCGATAAGGAAAAGGAAAGAGAACAACAAGGAACAATAGCAATCGGTCGGCAGGTACTTCCAAAGGGAAATCTTCAACACCCGCCGACTCGGAGGAAGATCAAGAGCATGTGCCATCCTATGTCCCTTCAAAGGCTCAAGAGCAAGAGATGCGGGAAATATGGGATCATGGAAAGATACTTAGAAGGAGGCTGAAGCCGGGCGCAGATTAGTGCAAAGAAGAGAAAGGTTCGAGACTCTCGATCTAGAAGCTCTAAGGATCAAGGGTGAGAAGGAAGCTAGCCGGAGGATTCACGAGAAAGGCGACATTCCATACAAATATAGAAGACTCGGGAAGCCCACGAGACCTCAAAATCCATAGATGGCCCAGGGTTGATACTTGGATGCCATGGGAACGGACTCAGAAGTGGGAGACGCGGAAGGCTAACTACATTAAGAGATTCTACTTACGGAGAGATACGGCCCGATATGCACAAATCCATTGCCTTTGCTTTGAACGGCTTCGAAGACCGATCCGGAGATTTATGCAAGAGTCCGAAGGCCTTAGCCGAAAAGGTTGATGTCGGGGTCCCAGCTCAAGACTTTTGCCTCCCCCGGTGAAGCTTGATGGTTACTGTACACTTTGGGGTGATTGAAAAAGAAATCAAGGATCTTTGCTCGAAGCCAAGAATCTAGATGAGGATGAACCTACGACATGGCTGAGATACGAAGGCGAGAAGGGTTACTTACGAGAATGTATGGATCGCCGCTCCACGAAGCAAAATCTAAGGACTTCAAAGATCGGATTCTGAGTTCGGGAGATGATAGTTGTTAGCTTCTTGTATCTTTGTTCTTTCTTTCTTAGAATAGCAAGCTTGATGTATTATCTTGATATTTCTTTATATATAATACATTATTCTTTGTTCGGCCACGACAATTCCTTATTGTCTACATGGCCTGTTTCTTTTATGCTTAACACTCGAGAATCACTCAGTGATTCTTGACTCACACACTCATTGAATATTTATATCCGTCGGTTTTTGCCTAGTTTGTTAGATTACATTTGGATAGTTTTGGGGGAAATATTTAGAAAGGGGGAAATTCTTTGTTAGATTTACGTATAGGTTCGATATTTCTTCCACGACTCCCTCGATAGTCTAGAACTTGAAGAACAACTCCACGATTCTACTTGTAATATTTGTAAGGAGCTCTGTTTCTGATAGTTATAGTGTTAGGTTTTGGCATCATCAAATAGGGGGAAATTGTTAGGAGATGATTCAGTAGCTCCATAAATTGTTGGGCGATAACTCAGTAGCCTAGTGCTCAGTAGATTTGAAGATCCACAAACCCTACTTTGACTGATGAACCTTTCTGTTGTAATTTGTTGTTCTGTCTCTGAGAGTTTCAGACTCAGTAGACACTCTTCATTTTGGTTCAGGCACTCAGCAGACTATCAGCCTGAGTACCAGAAGAAGAAGACTCAGTAATACGGGACTCAGCAGGAGTAGTATACTGAAAGGAGTCAATGGACCTGAACTCAGCAGGAGTAGTTCACTGAACTCAGAGTTGATCTTGGTAGGGCGACTCGGCGGGAGTATGCTACGAATATAGATCAGACTCAGCAACGGCTAGACAGTCTTCTGACTGTCAGGATATATTAAGTCAAATAAGCAGAGTCATACGAGGTATAGAGAAGTTAGCTTTAGATCCACCTTGAAGTCTGTTCTGTCTCACCTACTTTCTTCAGCCTCGACCAATGACGAGCGGCCAGCTGTCTACTTTCTGATTAAAGCTGCAAGTCAACAACTTTCCAGAAATGGAGGAAAATGACTCTTCCACCATACTTTGAAAGAGCCGTTAGCTACCCAAAAGAGAGTGACACATGGATCGTCGTCTCCAACGGATCTATCCATGTCTCTGCTCTATAAATAGAGGGAAGATTTCAAATTGAAGCTCACCGAACAACCGAAGAACACACGAGCATTCACGAGCAAACTCAGAAACGAC
The DNA here is from genome assembly GCA_028984105.1 of Lavandula angustifolia. Classification (NCBI taxonomy): domain Eukaryota; kingdom Viridiplantae; phylum Streptophyta; class Magnoliopsida; order Lamiales; family Lamiaceae; genus Lavandula; species Lavandula angustifolia. The sequence goes on along the minus strand of CM054803.1, from coordinate 22,408,983 downwards.
TTAAGCTTTCCGCAAGAACTTCATAGAGTAATCTCCAGCGAAAGACGACATACTTGCTCATAGGGAACCAAGCTGAACCAGATCATAAAGCCTCTAGTATCCAAGCGACCGAATACGAACCCAAGTCTATACTTAATCGTTCGTCGCTCTAGAAGCCACTTTCTCGTTCCCTATCCCTCTAACCTAAGCTCAACGAGATCTTATCCATAGCTTAGACGAAGGAGTTCATATACGAGCCGATCCTTATTGTAAAGGACTCCTTCATAGTTGAGAGTTTGTCAAACACTTTAGTTTGATATCTTGTAAGCGAGACTTGCTCGAGTATAAATCTCAAGACCGGTGTTTGTCCGGTCACAAACCGGCGAGACTAACTCGGTATAATAAAATAGCCTCCCGATCTTTTCGGGACGGTGTACATAGGATTGTTGGATCCGAACCACTTTAAAATTGCTTGTGTTACGTATTTTTCTTGTTGCATTGATTCTTGTTCATACGAAAATATTTCTAAAATCATTCAAGCGAGTTTCAAAGCAAAGCTTAATCGATCGCACTAATATCTGGCCCTTGTTTTCTTAAAAACGTTTTCTAACTCAAGCCGAATTTTGGCCTACACATTTCCGCACTTGCGAACTTCACGGTGACGCATCGAATTCGACCTTAATCGGCTAAGCGAGCCTCGGTGAAGTCGGTCACTCTGCCACGCGATTGAGAACAACTTATTTGGTCTACTGAACTTGTTCAGTACGACATTCTCCTGAAAATGAATGTTCGCGTTTTAAGTTGAGAAATTGTTTTTGGTGTATTCACCCCTCCCCCCCCTCACACTGAACGTTTAATCTCGGGACCAACACCTAGTCATCCAAAAAAAAAAGATAACACTAGAAATTCCTAAAAGTTTAGTGAATAACATCATTTTACAAATGAAAGTCAAACTTCTTAATTTTTGTGCCGAAAAGTAACAAGACGTTATTACGGGGACAGGATAATACAAAATAGAATATATATTTCTTTATATGTGTATATAAATAATGTGTTTATATATATTCCATCCGTCCCGTTGTTCTTGTCTTAGTTTCCTTTTCGGTTATCCCACAATTATTGTCTTCATCCAAAAATAAAAAGTAATTTATGGGATCACAATCAATCTAAAGAGTGACCCCATCATTTTAACACACTTGTACGCACTTTAACAGATTTTTATTTACTTTCTTAAACTCCGCATCAAACACCATTAAGACAACAATAATGGAATGGAGGAAGAAATATTTCTTTTTGAAAACCAATTATGAATGTCCAATTGTGCATTGACTTTGAGGAGTGATACTTACCAGACAACTCCCCAGACATTAAATTGTTGTATCAATTTAACTTGGCGAGCAGTCACAATCATCTCTACATAAGATTTCGAGTATGATGCTAAATACATTCTTACACGTAACCCACCATGTTTGTTAATATCAAAAGTTTGATTACATAAGAAAATATAACTTTTCCAATTGTTAATCAATCAGCCGATTAAGGAAATGTCCGCTGCGTTTCATCATGCATGCGTTGTTTCTTATCTCAATATCTCTTCATTATACATTTTTTTTATGTTCACACTCATTGAGCTTGAATTACTATTATTATTCAGAGGTTCCGATGGCTTATTAATGTAGACTCGAGGGTTTTCAGAATTCAGATATTGATCTCGAAGACTCAGAACGTGGTTCTCGACAGTTGAGATTGCTTGATAACTTTCTCTCCACCGATTTTTTAATTACTTTAGATATTTAGATATCTCAGATTTTTTTTTTTTTAAATAAAGCAACCCGTTGCAGATACTTTGGCCTTTGGCCACATAATTCATTTTCTTTGTTTCTTTCTTGTTTTTTCTTAGATTGCAGAGGAATAAGCAAGGAGAGTTTTCGCTGAAGAGAGAAAGTTTTGTAGCGTGTATTCTTAAATGTGCATCTAGTAAATCATAGACGTAGGCGTTCGTAAAATCACGTAAACTTTGTATTTTCTCTATGATCTTATTTTCTATTCTTTGTTGTGTTTTAAGTACAATATTATTGATTGAATACGCAACAATACATGTAAAGAAATAATACAAAAAACGCCCGAAATCCCATACTACATTCATCCATCTTCAAACTCTCTTTAGTTTTTCTTCATCTGTGTAAATTACAAAATACTTTGTTAGTTCCATCTCTTTCGAGTAAATTAATATCTCTAAGTCAAGCTACTGAGGATCTAAATTGTTGTGCAATGTTTTATCCCACTTTCTGTTTGTTCCAGGATATTCTCACCAAGGAGATCATAGGCCATGGTACTAAAAGAGAGGGGCTTTGTTGGGTTATGAGTCAGTGGTTGATCTTAATAACCACTTAGAGGGTACTTAGTACTATTTTATCAGTAGTTCTTGTAATAGGACTTTCTGTTTATCAGTAATGGGGGAAATCATAGTGATTTTATGCTATGGAATTGAAGATCTCAAAACCCGTCTTGTATCCTTTGTGTAGTGTCGATAAGACTAGATGATGTAATAGGCTAGACTATTTGTATTTTCATTATCGTTTTTGTCTAAGTCCTGTAAGGGGTAAGTGTTGGTCTAATCTTCAGTAGGAAGTTACTTTCCAGAACCCCACGTCATCATTGTAAGAGCTTGTGTTCACAATTCATCAGCTGACTTCAATCAGTAGAAGATTTCTATTTAGCTGACCCACATCAGTAGAAGAACACAGAATCAAAGCTCAGTACCTTCAGAGTCATCAGCTGACTTCACTTAGTAGAAAATCCGTTATCAGCAGACTCAGACGAAGAAGACAGAGATCGTATTAGGTCTCTTGTATCCAGACGAGGAAATGGCCCGAGTTTTAACATCGTCTAAAGTCGCGAGAAGATCATACGAGGATGAGTGAGAGTCAACTCAGATGAAGACTGATGTCTGACAAGTCTCACCTACCACAAATCTCGACCAATGAGAAGCAGTCTAAGCTCTACCTGCTCAGACCAACTAAAGTTGCTCTCATGCACAGTGATCAACTACTCTGCGACAACATTTCGAACATATGGCCGTTTTCCTTGGACGTTTGTGACACGTGGCATCGTCCCCTCCAACGGACAAATGCCTGGGTCACAACTATAAATGGAGAAGCCTTTCCGAGCTCCACGCATGGGATATCAAAGGGATTACACGCTCAAGCTTTCGAAACACTCTAGTGCTTTTCACGAAGATCCAGCGAAGAACTTGCTCATTAGAATATTTCTAGTTCTTCTTTCTAGAGTTTCTTTCTTTAGATACCTCTTCTCTATCTAAGCTCAATTGTTATATCCATAGCTTAGAACCTTCGAAGGAGTTCACATTTCGTGACTGTTCTTATTGTAAGAACTCCTTCATAGTTGGAGAACATCCCCTCCCCTTCAAACCTCGGTTTGGATTGTAAAGTCGCTAAGGACTATAACTTAGAAGGGTCTGTCCTGTGTACAGATACCTTGTTGAGGCTTGCTCAGATTAATCAACAAGACCTCCTGTTCAGCAGGACCGTGGATGTAGGATCTTGCGTATCCGAACTACGTTAAAAATCGCTTGTGTCATTTACTGTTTTATTGCACTGCATTCAACCATCTTACAAACTCATACTTTGCATAAAACGAATTTGAAAGTGCACTAGCCAAAATTATTTGGTTTGCGAAAAACACGTTTTCAAATCGAGAAGAAGTCTATCGGGCCCTACACACTTATCCGCACCAACTCTCCGACTGAGAATCAAATACTGACAGAAGTCAGTAGGAGAAACTCAGTAGTTGACTCACTCTGACCCGCGATCAGAAGGTTACTATTTGGCACTGTTCATCAGTTGCAACCTACAGCTCAGTTGTCCTTCGCGTTTGAGAAAAAGAACTTGTACTCAAGTGTATTCCCCTCCCCCCCTCTACACCTGACACTCGTCTCCGGACCAACAGGCTTTACTACATGAGTGATTTCAGCGTTGGCAGAGTAAATACAATGCAACATGCTTGTGATAAAAAGCGGCATATTTGGTTACAATCGTTGAATCACTCGCCCGGGATCGAAGTCTTAGCGCGGTGGACTCGTTCGGTAGCAAACTCGGTACAAAGGCCCGACCTTCGCGTTTGAGCAAAAACTTGGAATCAGGTGTATTCACCCCCCCTCTACACCTGATACTCGTCTCTGGACCAATAGAGAACCTATCTATTTATAGGTGAAATTAATGATAAACTTCATTAATTATCTGATGTGTGATAGGACTCAACTTCCTTAAGGATTAGGATTTGAGCCACATCATAACAATCTCTACCGTGGCGAAAACTCCAATATCCAATAAAACATAACAAATCTTCATATCGGCCAAAACTACAATCGCGAACACAGAACGATCTTGCTCCACCGCCTCTGCGAAAGCCTCAATGGGCTTAATCCAAATCAGAATACCAACAAAGTCGCAGCTTCCCTCGAACAAGGGTCATCCATCATTTAAATCTTCAGAACTGGAATCTTCCTTGGCAAAACGGTACCCCGATAACGTGAAACTTCACGTCATGGTGCTTCCTCCTCAAACATGCTCCACCCCCTTCAAAAGCCTTCAAATTTCTCGACCACAATCTTTGTTATTGCCATTGTCACAACATGAGCCAAACTTTGGCTCTGATACCACTTGTTAGGATCTTTCCTAACAAAATCCCTCAAAAACGAATAAGTCTCCACCTTAGCTCTGATACCACTTGTTATGATCTTTGGACTTGGCTTTGATACCACTAGTTATAAAATACGAGTAAATGAAATACGAGAAAATAAATAAAACAAGAACGCAAGAATTTATGTGGTTCGGTCAATAGACCTACGTCCACGGACGGAGGGAAGAAAATTCACTATAAAAAAGGATAATACAAAATGGGCCTCCAGAATATTGTCCTAGATCCAAAAGTATATACCCACAAAAACATAGTCAATTAGTCCAACTAACTAATTCCATAACATGTGGGTTATGATGCGTATAAACACATCTAAAACAATAAGAGAATCTATCTATTCATAGGTGAAACTAATGATAAACTTCATTAATTATCCGATGTGGGATGACTCAATTTCCTTTAAGGATTATGATTTGAGTCACATCATAATAAAGAAGAATATAATACTTTAAATAAGCCATAAAAAGTAAGTAGAATTATACTTTAGAAAAATGTCTTGTTACTGACTCGACAATTAGCTAAGCATTCATGGCAAAAATTAATTATTAAACTTACCATATCGAGAATAAAAATATCACACAGATAGTATACATAAAGGAGAAAAGGGATTTGAACGTTGGTGCCAATTTCAAAAAACTCATGTTTATATAAATATATTAGGTGTAGCGAAAATAAATAGCAGAGCCAAAAAAAAAAAAAAAAATGTGAATTTTTATGTGCTAAATGCACTGACGTACACAAGGGATGCATGCGAGTGCGACCCCTCGCCGTCCCCCAAAATCTGTAATTCTCTTTAAAAATATACTCCCTCCGTCCCGGATGAAACGTCCTCTATTCTATTTCGGGGTGTTCCGAATGAAACGTCCCCTATTCCTTTTTTGAAAATAATTAGTCATCTAATTACTTTATGTGGGACCCACAACATTAAATCTAACCTATCCACTACCACACGTCTACCCATAAATTACCATTCTTTACCCGAAAAGAAAGAGGACGTTTCATCCGGGACGGAGGGAGTATTTAATACTCCCTCCGTCCCATTATTAGTGGCCACCTTTCCTAATTCGGATGTCCCGCTATTAGTGGCGACGTCCCAAATTGGTAAAAAGTTATCACTCTCTTTCCTACTTTATCATCTTATCTCTCCTACTTTATCATCTACTTTCATTATTATACTCATTTCTCTCTCCTACTTTATCATCTTCTCTCTCCTACTCTCTCATTATCACACTCACCTCTCTCTCCTACTTTATTATCTAACTAATCTCTCATAATTTATTACATATTAACCCTTAATTCACGTCTTAGAAAGAAAGGCGCCACTAATAATGGGACGGAGGGAGTAGTAGTTTTTAATATTTATTATTTCATCTCTCTAAAATTTAAATTAGCAGCCTTGAAAAGTATATATCTCGATCCTTAACTATAAATCGTACATGCCTAAATGTAAGATACTAGATATAGGTTTCTTATAAAAAAATGTCACGGTGCTCATTATATTAGACAAATTAAGGTATTTTCTTGTTATTATATATACAAGGAAAATAGTTTTTTTTTTAAATAGCAACCCATAGCTCCAGTGTGACTTCGCCAGTTGGCAATAATACATTTTTAAATATATTGACAATTTTTACTACACAAAAATTTTATAGACGTTTAAAGACAAAAGAAAAAAAAATCGAAATTCACCTACAATCAAAATTTATTCATTACACGTCTAAAAAGTTGTCTTTATAATTATTTCTACTCATTTCTTTTCACGGAAATGAAAAGCTTAGATGATAAAATATGAGATATGAGTAGATGATGAAATAGGAGAGAGAAATGAGTGATAGTAGATGATAAAGTAAAAGAGATGAGACAATAAAATAAGAGAAATAAGATGATAAAGTAGGAGAGATGATGATAAGTATTTGCCACATCGAAATGTAGCCAATATTATTGGGACGTCTCAATCGAAAAAGATGACCAATAATAGTGGAACGGGGTAGTAATTATTTAGAATTAGTTTGTGAGGTAAAGGTGTGACATCTTCACAATTAATTAATTTTTTGAATCGGTTTGAGTTGGTAAGATGGGGAACTCGCTCCCTTTTTTAGAAATATAACACTTTCGATAAAACACTTCCAAAAGAAAAATATGACATTTTTTATGAGATGATGAGTACATCATTCTTTACCATCTGAAATTCTGAATATATTACACCCTGAGCCAAACTTAGTACATTCTCTATTCCTAAATGCATTACATTTAATTTTAACCAATATCTGGTGGAAAATCAAACAGGATCTGACTAAATAGATAAAGTATGTTTTACAACAAATATTTATTCTTTTAATGTTTTAAATATGTTGGTGACGTTCTTTCTTTATCAATGCGCCCTTACTACCTTTCATCCCCGCATTTACTTGTCGATGTCGCGCTTTAGCGATAATTTACGAAATTGGGCATCGCCGTCTAATTTAAAAACTGTCGGTGCAAGAAGAAGACAGAGGCTATTTCCGACCAATTGTTTTATTTAATTTGATGGCATATTCTTACTTTCTTGTAGTGCGCGTATACTGCCGTCATAAATGGTATCACCCTATATACCAAATTTTTTTAAAAGTTTTTTATTTAATTAATAATATTATAGTGGGCGAGGAAAATTACAGTAGTTACGCAAAGTACGTAATAAAGTGTGTATTGGATGAGTTCCCCTTTGATATTTGTAATATTTATCCATAAGATAACTTATTATACCATTGATTCATCCTTTTACTATATGTCCATACATTATTTTGTTTATTTCATCATTAATATTTCAATCCATCTAATCAGTCATATGCGGATTTAGGGATAGGTGGATGTCCCAACTTAAGATTGTGTGGTTACTTTATGTTTCATGCATATATTTTAGAAATATTACTGTATCTTTCTCTCCAAATTGTAGATTTGCACTCTCTCCAAAATATTATTAGGTTTGTATCGTTTACTAATTTGCATTCCTAAATTATAAAATTAACTTTAGTTGCGAATTACGATTACGAATCTATCTGGATAAGCCTTACACGGAGCAATGTTACAACTTATGACCCATTTAGGATGTTCATGAAATAAATTGCTTTATTAATACTAGATTTTGTCGTGAATTATTTGTAAATGAGAATATAATAACAACATTAGATCATAACTCATCTTGCTCAACCCCGCTGGAATTATAATGAATTTGCATTGTCAATATCATACACTTCACGCGGCTGCATTTATGTTTTTAAGAACATAATATCCACACTGAACTTGGCTTGAAATTGGATGTATCAAAACTTAAATTCATATGCATTAAATACTTATTTCTTCAAACTCAAAGATTTCAATCACACACATATTAGTTAGTTATAGAAGCATGATGCATCAACATATTATTGTTTCAAAAGGTCAACCCCACATACAACTCTTGTTTTTATTTTACTACTCGCTCGAACTTCAAATAAACTACTTGAATTTGAATCCTATAATTTTCGCGTACAAATGATGTTAATGTTACATATATAAGTAGCCTAACAAGATATACATTTTTTATGAATAATTCGCAAAATTATTACACGTGAGTAAGCTTGTCCGCGCGTACATCAATCAACGACTGCTATAGTCGCTTTAATTACAAAAGAAATATGTTGTATTTATAATAATATTGGTCTTGATTTTAAAATAATTGAAGTTAAATAATGAAAAAGTTGTTGAAGTGGCTAAATTTGGTTAGCACATTTGTCTTGGCCCAATGGCGAATAATGCTAAAATTAAAGTCAAACACGCATAAGCAGACGGTTTGGAAATTCCAATTACCGGAAAATCCGTTTTCTAGTTAGCTTACAACAATCGGGCAGGCTCACACCTTGCCTTATTTTTATTTTCTTTTTAACTACTAATCAGCTAATCTAAAATAAATGACATATAAATGTAGTTTTCGTTTTGTTAGCATGTTAACTACCAATTATTCTCCTCACTACATTGTATTACAGATAATGTATATCCCTATTTACTTCCGCTAATTTAATGTTCATTTATTTGGGTAAATCTTAAAATCTATACAAGGAGAAAATTAAGGTCTTGGAGAAAGGAAATTTGCATTTAATTATCTTTTAAAATTTCCATATTCCGTTATTAAGTACCACTTGCTTTCAATTGTTTGTATTTTATGCCGTCTCTCCAAATTCCTATTTTCTCTGGGGTTTTTTTTATTTGATAAATTCTTTCAGTTTTTATAGTTTCCGTTCCGTTGAACAATTCTTGCTTTATTTTAGATTGCATTCGGGTTGTTTTTAAAAACCCTAATGCCCACAACAATTTGTCGGTATATTAAATTTCTTTGTCGTACGATCTAATCTTATTGATTGGTCTTTTACAAGGGCCAAAAAACTTATCTGCCTTCGCTGGCAATGAAATGAGGGTTTTGGGTTTGGTGGTGGAGGTAGTAATTCTTGTAACTTTATCGGTTTTGTTTTGGTGATTATTTTAATTCCCAATTCCCTTTGTGCTGGAATAAATCTTAAAACATGTTGAGCTGTTACAAATTCTAGACATCTTTTTCAAATTCAATAATTTCTTGCTGCAAGCTGTAAAATGAATGTTGTGTTTTTGTACTTACTACACTCTCAGACTCAGTAATGCGCTCTCTCTCCCTCTCTCCCTCTCTCTCTCTCTTGGTAAAACTGTAGTATACTAGTTCTGTTTTTAATTTTTGGCTTCTGCAGAAAATTTCTTTTCCCTTATAACCTCCATACGAATGTCTCCATGTTTTGGAGACGCCTAGTTTCTTCATAACTCCCACGCGTCCTCCTCTTCCCTCCCATCCAAAATGAAGTTTTTGTAGCATTCTCTCTCTCTCTCTCTCTCTCTCTCTCCAAAACACAAACTCAATCTTAAGGCCTTTTTACAAGGATGGGTCCATCTTTATGGTGGGCGAAGGAGACACACAAAGGCACGCCCGTAGTGGTGAAAATGGAGAATCCGAACAACTGGTCAATGGTGGAACTGGAATCTCCGTCCGACGAGGACTTCATCTACCCCAAGGGCGGCCGCGACAAGAACGCCAAGCAGCTCACTTGGGTCCTCCTACTCAAAGCCCACAAAGCCGCCGGCTGCCTCACCTCCATCGCCGCCATCGTCCGCCGCCGCGTCGCCGCCGGCCGCACCGACTCCGAGAAGTCGAGACTCTTTGTCTGCATCAAAGCGTTTCTATGGCTGTCTTTGATTTTGCTCGGTTTCGAAATGGCTGCATATTTCAAAGGGTGGCAACTGCAGCGTCTCTACAGCTTGCCGGATTTAGTTTATTCGACGTGGGTTTTGATGAGAGTGAAGTATCTGGCGCCGCCGCTGCAGTTGTTGACGAATGTGTGTATAGTCCTATTCCTTATCCAGAGCTTGGATAGACTAGTCCTGTGTTTGGGTTGCCTCTGGATCAAGCTCAGGAACATTAAACCAGTTGCCAAACACGGCATTGTAGATCCTGAGACTGGGGAGGGTGATGGCTATTTCCCAATGGTCTTAGTTCAGATCCCCATGTGCAACGAGAAAGAGGTAAAATTAAGCTCTATCTATTACTCCTACTACATACATCATCCTATATACATACATATATACTAGTGGTTATCTGATTGGAATTGTGTATATAGGTTTATCAACAATCTATTGGTGCTGTGTGTAATTTGGAGTGGCCTAAGGAGAGAATGTTGGTTCAAGTCTTGGATGATTCGGATGATCCAGTGACGCAGTCGATGATAAAGGAGGAGGTGCATAAATGGCAGCAGAATGGTGCCAACATCATATACAGGCATAGAGTGATTAGGGAGGGATATAAAGCAGGCAATCTCAAGTCAGCCATGAATTGTAGCTACGTCAAAGATTACGAATTTGTCGCCATTTTCGATGCTGACTTCCAGCCTAATCCTGACTTTCTCATCAGAACCGTTCCTCACTTTAGGGTATTCCTATTATTGATTTATATCCAAGTTTGACGATCAAATAATCTGTGTTTGGATTGTAGGATAATGAAGATGTCGGACTGGTCCAGGCAAGGTGGTCATTTGTGAACAAGGATGAGAATCTGCTTACACGCTTGCAGCTCATTAATTTGGCTTTTCATTTCGAAGTGGAGCAGCAAGTTAATGGTGTTTTCCTCAACTTCTTTGGGTTCAATGGGACTGCTGGTGTGTGGAGGATAAAGGCATTGGAAGAATCCGGGGGGTGGTTGGAGAGGACCACCGTGGAGGACATGGATATTGCCGTTCGCGCACATCTTCATGGATGGAAATTCATTTTCATCAACGACGTTGAGGTACTTGTTCCGTCCGTATGTGTAAAGTGTTGAAGTAGATTACTTACTAATGCCAAGTATTGAATAATCCATCCATCCATCCATCCAGTGCCAGTGTGAATTACCGGAATCATATGAGGCTTACAGGAAGCAACAGCACAGATGGCATTCGGGGCCAATGCAGTTGTTCCGTCTCTGTTTGCCTGCCATTATAAGAGCTAAGGTACCGTCTCTAGAGGAGCATCTATTTTCCATTACAGGACTGATGTAAACTTGGTGTTTGCAGATGAGTATGTGGAAGAAAGCCAACATGATCTTCCTATTCTTCCTGCTAAGGAAACTCATACTCCCATTTTACTCTTTCACACTTTTCTGCATCATTCTTCCAATGACCATGTTTATTCCTGAGGCTACTCTTCCATCCTGGGTGGTTTGCTACGTCCCCGCCACCATGTCGTTTCTCAACATACTTCCAGCTCCCAAATCGTTCCCATTCATCGTGCCTTACCTACTCTTTGAGAACACCATGTCTGTAACCAAATTCAATGCCATGATCTCTGGCCTCTTCCAACTTGGAAGTGCATATGAGTGGGTTGTCACCAAGAAATCGGGCCGCTCCTCTGAGGGTGACCTCATATCCTTGGTTGAGAAAGAGAAAGAGAAAGAGAAAGAGACAACCCCACAAAGAAATAACTCAGAGCCTAACTTAGAGGGGATGATGAAGCAGCAGAAGAAGAAGAAACACAACAGGATATACAGAAAAGAGCTGGCACTAGCATTCCTTCTGCTTACAGCTTCAGCAAGAAGCCTTTTGTCAGCTCAAGGTGTCCACTTTTATTTCCTTCTCTTCCAAGGGATATCTTTCTTGCTTGTCGGCCTAGACTTGATAGGCGTGCAGGTCGAGTAAGCCACACGATATTACACTCCCCATGTAGATAATACAACATCAGAAATGTCTTCTTGAACCACTAGGGGAAAAACAGTAGAGAATGGTGATCAAATGTTTCCATTTTATTTTCTTGTTTGGATTCTTTTGTTTTTCAGGTATATTCTTTTGTAATCTGATAATTGTGCTCGCTTGTTCTGATGACCTGTTGTGGGATCGATGGTGATGGAGAATCATCTCTTTGTTCAAAGGGATATAATAAAACAATTCAATCTGCAGTTTAAAATCAGGAATCTTTTTAACCTTATTTGTTTAATAATTTAAAATAAATAATAATAAAAAATAGAAGTAGTACTATCAGTAGAAAGTAGAAACTACTCATTGGAAAAAGGATGCTACATAAGTTTTGACCCGGCCCCAACCTTTTTAAGAATAATTCAACTCTACTATCTACCTTCTTTAACTAGCATTTATTTTTAATTTTTCTGTGCCACGATATTAGACGGAGATGATATTAATAAGTTATGCAACACCAAAGTTGATGAATATTTATGGAGGAAGGCCCTTTTCGTTGTATTACAGCTAACAACTTCAATGAACATTCATTGTACAATATGTAAACCCTGCTGTAATGCTACACAACATTAACTACACACATACGTTTATGTATCAATAACTTTTATTTTATTTATTTTATGACAAAACCGAAATATGTCCCGTTGTTCGAGGGTGTAATTTAACTACAAACTAACTCAGAAGAGCAAACGGGTAGAGGTTTGTGAGAGCTGACCTGATTACGATTATATCATATTCATGCCACTCTTTTCCTTATTCAGATATTAAACATAATATTGTTACTTAGAATGAAATCTTTTGTAAAAGTTATGTATTGGTTTAGGTTATTATCTAATCAAAGAATCCCATTTAATTTTGAACCCCATAAGGGAAAGTGGACATTAGTGCAAAAAAAAACAAATTTAAAAGTTTATAATTACAAATAAAAAATATCCCAACTTGTATATTATCATATAAATTTGTTGTTTGGTGTGTGGGATTGTGGCCCATGAATTGGATGGTTAGCAAATTATCTGTTGTGACACACGTGGAAGAATATGACCTTTGTCCTTTGATTTTTTTTTTTCATAGACAACATGCACTCACATCACATAGAATAGACAACCTAACTATAGTTGGCCCCCAACTATTGCCATTTTAATTTTAAACATAAAATGTTATATATTTTCTTATATAACTAATAAAAAAAATAAAATACAAAAAAAGTTGATCACGACACCTTTTTTTTTGAGTTTGTTATTAAACCACGCCTTATTTAGATATTGTTGTACAATTGATTATATCAATGGTTTGAGCGTCTCTTAACATGACGAAACATTAAGGGATGTTCAATTTGTTGTTTACAGTAATAGAGCATAATAATAGAGGCAAAATGAATTTATTTCATTCGTTATGTTTTTTGTGTCTTTAACAAATGATACAAGAGGGCCTTATATAGTACAAAGAATAAGCTAATTATGGTAGAAATATGTACACCATAATTAGAATATTTCTACCATAATTAGAAGATACTGCAATCCGTGATTAAATGATAAGATTTCTACCATAATTAGAAGATACTAGAATCCTCTAATTATCTTCCGTAATTAAAGTATAAGATTTCTACCATAATTAGAAGATACTAGAATCCTCTAATTATTTTCATTCCTATCTTTCACACTCTCCCTCAAGTTGGTAGTCAAAGGGTCGGACATACCCAACTTGTCAAGTATCTGATGAAACGCTCTTCCAGATATAGCTTTTGTAAGGATGTCTGCCAGCTGATCTTCTGATCGAACAAATGGCAGAGAGATATGGTCATTATCTAGCTTTTCCTTGATAAAGTGTCTGTCGATCTCCACATGCTTGGTTCTGTCATGTTGTACTGGGTTGTGTGAGATACTCACAGCTGCTTTATTGTCACAATAAAGTTTGATATCTTTTGTCTCTAAAAGATCGATCTCAGTCATCAACCTTTTTATCCACAACAACTCGGTTATTCCCTTCACAATTCCTCTATACTCACCTTCTGCACTTGAAAGCGCTACTACACTTTGCTTTTTGCTTCTCCAAGTCACAAGGTTACCTCCTACAAAGGTTAAGTATCCTGCAGTAGATCTTATGTCTGTTATATTTCCGGCCCAATCAGCATCAGTGTACCCGCAAACTGCTAAGTGATTATTTTTCCTGAAAAAAATCCCTTTTTCAGGAGAAGACTTTAAGTATCGTATAATTTTGATAGCAGCATTCAAGTGTTCTTCTAGTGGTTGATGCATAAACTGACTTATTACCCCAACAACGTATGCTATATCTGGCCTTGTATGAGATAAGTAGATGAGCTTACCAACAATCCTTTGGTATTGATCTTTGTTAGTCAACTTCCCACTTGAGTCACTCCGAAGACCATGGTTTGTAGTCATTGGTGTGTCTGCTGATTTACAGTCCAGAAGCCCGATTTCCGTAAGAAGATCAAGCACATATTTTCTCTGAGATAAAAATATCCCTTCCTTTGACCTCATTACTTCTATTCCGAGAAAATATTTTAAGTCTCCAAGGTTCTTCATCTCAAATTCTGAGAATAAGTTTTGTTGTAGCACCTTGATCTCTTCGTTATCATCGCCGGTAATGATCATATCATCTACATATATAATCAAATAGGTAATTTTGCCATGCTGTTTCTTCAAGAATAGTGTGTGGTCTGAGTTGCTCTGGGTGTATCCGTACTTCTTCATGACAGATGTAAATCTGCCAAACCATGCTCGAGGTGATTGTTTTAGCCCATACAAAGATCTTTTCAATTTGCATACTTCTCCCTCTTTAAAGTCATCTTCAAATCCTGGTGGTACCTCCATATAAATTTCTGTATTTAAGTCTCCATGGAGGAAGGCATTCTTTACATCAAATTGATGTAATGGCCGACCACGATTAGGTCGCTATAGATAAAAGGACTCTGACAGTATCTAGCTTTGCCACGGGAGAGAATGTTTCAGCATAATCAATTCCATACACTTGAGTATATCCTTTTGCCACAAGACGTGCTTTATACCTTTCCACTTCTCCATCTGGGTTGTATTTGATAGTGAATACCCATCTACAACCAACAGGTTTTTTTCCAGGGGGTAATCTGCTCTTATCCCATGTTCCATTCTTACTAAGTGCTGCCATTTCTATATTCATTGCATCTCGCCATTCTTGATGTTCTTTGGCTTCCTCTGCATGAGGAAGATATGGGGTTTGGGTTCATTGGCATGGACTGTACATATTCAATAGTTACCTCTGCAGTCGGTGCAGGATCCCAGTTTTCATGGAATAACCACTCGGAGTCGGAATGTAGGTTTTGATTCTCCCCCTCAACAGAGGACGACGGAGTGTCATAAAAATATTCAGTCTCGAGAAAATGACAGTCCATAGTGACATATAGCTTTTGGGTTACAGGATCAAAACAACGATAACCTTTTTGATGAACGCCATATCCAAGAAAAACACATTTTACAGCACAGGGATCAAGTTTGGTCCGATGGTTTTTCTGGATGTGAACAAAGACAGAGCAACCAAAAATTCGAGGTTGTATCATAAGAACAGAGGGCAAGGGGAATTTGTTAGATAAGGCTTGAAGAGGGGTAGTCATATGTAATGCTTTAGTGGGAAGACGATTAAGAAGATAGACAGCAGATGCCACAGCTTCAAACCAAAAACGAGAAGGTACAGGGCTCTAGTGGTTTCTAAGAGATGTCTATTCTTGCGCTCGACAACCCCATTTTGTTGGGGTGTATAGGGACAGGTAGTTTGATGAATGATTCCACTTATCTGTAGAAACGACTTTAAATCATGGTTAACATATTCCCCCCCCCCCCCCCATTGTCAGATTGTAAGATCTGAACGGTACTTTGAAATTGGGTTTTGACCATTTGGACGAACTCCATAAAACGGTTACAGACTTCGGATTTTTGCTTCAGAAAATACACCCACATCATACGTGTGCAGTCATCAATAAATAATACAAACCAACGAAAATCAGTGTACATCGATTCCGGGGCCGAACCCCACACATCAGAATGGATAAGAGAGAAAGGCACAGAGTTATTATTCTCAACAGAAGCAAAGGAAGTACGATGACTTTTAGCAAAATGGCACGTGTCACAAGAAATCTTATAGTTATTAGACACTAAAGACGGAAAAAGATGTTTAAGGTAATCATCAGATGGATGTCCCAACCTCCGATGCCACAACCAGAGTTGTCTGTCTTGTGATCCATGAGCCAAATACGATATACTGCTCTCGGATATGTCATCAACATAGTACAGTCCATCCTTCTCAGAACCACGCCCAATTATCTCCCTCGAACGAATATCCTGTAAAATACAGAACGTGGGATATAAGATAACCAAACAATTGAGCTGCTTTGTAACTTGACTGACAGATAACAATTTGCATGATAGTGAAGGAACATAGAGACACTTGTCCAGTTTAATTGTTGGAGAAATTTCAACAGATCCGCTCCCAAGTACAGGAAAAGTTCTGCCATTGGCATTTTTAATAGAAGTCGGTGTGGTATTATGGGATCTATAATATCATTTTGATCATACGTCATGGTATCTGTTGCTCCACAATCGAAAATCCACTCGGAATTCAATTTGGATGTCGGAGAGTTAGCACAACTATTAAAACAAAATGAGGGTGAAGGCAAATCGGAAATTTCCATACCATTTAATAACCTACCCTCTCCATCATTTCTTTTACCTTGCGCCGCCGATTCCTTTTTTTCCTCAATTATATTTGACTTCAATTGTTTGCCGTCCGCGGAAGCAAAGGCAGCGACGCCGCTGGTAGAGGACAGGCCGATGGTCTCACTGCCGCTGGTGGCCACATTTGCGCTGCCGTGAGGCGTGGATCCAGTCGTTCGGCTGTCGTGGTTCCGCTGTCTGTGCCGATTCTCATCCCACCACTCCGGGTACCCATGTAATTGGAAGCATGTGTCCTTAGGGTGCTTGTTTCCGCCGCAGTGAGAGCAGCGGAGCTTTTCTTTGTCGGCGGGGCGGGGTGATGACTTCCCGTAACTGTCTGACTGTCCCTTTCCTCTTTGGACACCTTTTGCGATATGAGCTTCGCCGGGGTGGTGATCTTGGTCGTCCGGTGTCATCATAACGCAGATTCGGAGTGATTCACGGCGTATGGTGGCGTATGCGGCAGCGAGAGATGGAAAGGGATCGTGATTCAGGATTTCCCTTCGTACTGGGTCAAATCGATCATTAACTCCAGCTAAAAATTGGTACAGTCTCCCTTCTTGTGTAAGTTTATTATAGAGGTGTATATTGGCTTCTCCTGAAAATCTGTTTGGTTGTCTCTGATCGATTTCTGCCCATATGGCCTGTAATTGACTATAGTATTGTTCGAGAGTTTGATTACCTTGTTTGGTTTGGCTTGCCCGAGTCATCAACTCGAAGATTTGCAGGTAATTCGTCCCACTGTTGTAGGTTGCTGCAATACCATCCCACAATGTGTGGGCTGTCGGATACTGTAGAAAATTAGGAACCAAACTTGGTTCGATGGAGTTGATTATCCATCCTTTCACGGCATTATCAATCATATCCCAATTGTGAAATTTGGGATCATTGATTGGAGGGGCTGGAGGCTCGCCGGTGATATGATTGCCTCGGCCTCGTCCTTTGATAAACATGGCCATCAATTTGGACCATATGAGGTAATTTCGATCGTTTAACTTCACGTTTACCATTAACGGTGAAGTTTCGGTAGTCGGATTCTGATTCATGGTTGTTTTTTGGAGGTATTGGAGGATGGATAGAATGTTGGGATCGGATGATTGGGACAGAGAAGTGTCGATATGTTCGGCCATGGTAGATGATGATGGTAGGGTTTTGAATCAATTATGAGGATCGGAACTCTGCTCTGATACCATGTTTATAGTAATAGAGCATAATAATAGAGGCAAAAGGAATTTATTTCATTCGTTATGTTTTTTGTGTCTTTAACAAATGATACAAGAGGGCCTTATATAGTACAAAGAATAAGCTAATTATGGTAGAAATATGTACACCATAATTAGAAGATTTCTACCATAATTAGAAGATACTGCAATCCGTAATTAAATGATAAGATTTCTACCATAATTAGAAGATACTAGAATCCTCTAATTATCTTCCGTAATTAAAGTATAAGATTTCTACCATAATTAGAAGATACTAGAATCCTCTAATTATTTTCATTCCTATCTTTCACATTTGTAGCTTGAGATTCTGTTCGAGATCATTCATTTTAGATAGATGTGAATTCTATAAAAATACTATGGATGTCCGGAACAACCACTTTTTAAATATGATTCGATTTTAATTTGAAATTCGAACTCCTCTCGTCAAACTCAAACGTTCATAAAATTTTCGACATTATAAACTAATTGAATACTAAGTTTTAGAATTGTTGATTAAGTAGTTGAAAGGCCATTTACGGTTTAGGCCATGTTTGGGAGAGTTTATCAAAAATTTATTTTAGCTTATTCTAAAAAATAAACACTTTTACGCTCGTTTGGGAGAACTTATGAAAACAGATTATCCGAAAAAATAATATGTTTTTGATTTATTTTCATAAGTTGAAAACAACTTATGGAAATAGATCTACATATCAAATCGCACTAACAATAATTTTTAAGCTAAATAGGCATACAACTTCTTTAACTTAATAAGGAAGTGTTTGGAACATTTTAAATATCTTTGCTTCTAGGGTTTTTTCAAAAGAAGAAGCACTTATTTTAATGTTTGGTAATCATGCTTTCCCTTTTTTTTTTTGGCTTAAAATAAGGCGAAATAAGCGAAGCACGTAAGGCTGGTGATGGGGTGCTTTTAGAAGCGGTGTTTATAACATAAGCACATTTACTAACATAAGCACTTATTTAAGGTTGTGTTTAGAACAACTTAACTAAGCCGCTTCTGGGCTTTTCACCGCAGAAACACTTATTTTAATATTTGGAATGTACGCTTCTTCTTTTTAGGAGCTTAAAATAATTCATAATAAGCAAAAGTCCATAAGCTGGTCAGATGTGTTTTTTTTAAAGTAGAAGCCAAAAAAAAACTGAAAAAATACTTATGAGAGTGTCTGAAATACTGTTTTTCTAAAATTAAGCTATTTTTTCCTAATATTTCAAACACTAAAAGCTTTTGCTTAAAAACAACTTTAAATATAAATAGGTAAAAGCTGCTTATAAAAACCATTCAAACACTACCTAAGTTGTTTTCCAAAGAAGTCTTACTTTAATTTTATTCAAATATGATTCTCGAATCTCGATATCGGGATAGTGTTGATATTGGGTTATTGGGTTACTAGGGTTTGTGTTTGTTGGGTGATAATTCCATCCTCAGCACTGTTACTCTTAGTGGGAAATGATTCGGTCTTAGACATTGATCTTAAGCTCAGTAGCCTTGTGCTCTATACTTGTCTGAAGATTTGAAGATCCCAAAACCCTATCTGATTGGTGAACCATTCCGTTGTATATGTTGTTTGTCTCTGAGGTTTCGGACTCGGTGAGACACTCTGCTCCGGTCAAGGCGCTCGGTAGCTTAGTTGCCTCGGCACCGGTGTAGAAGACTCGGTGATCTTGGACTCGGCGAGAGCAAAGATATGCGAGAGAGTCGATCGAACCGAACTCCGGCGAGGAGTAGTTCACCTGAACTCGGAGCCGATCTTCGATAGACTTATCTCTTTGTCTATCTACCGAATACAAGGTCGGACTCAAGCATCGACGGACAATCTTCGAATTGTCGGATCTTTTTGAAATGCAATCCGGCATAGTCATATACGAGGAAGAGAGAAGTCGGCTTCAATTAGCCTCGAAGTACTTTCTGTCTCAACCACTTTATTCACCTCGACAAATGACAAGCATACACGTGTCATCCTACCTACTAAAGCCGCAAGTCAACACTTTCAGGAAAAGGAGGAAAAGGCACCGTTACCTACGTCAAAAAGAGCCGTTTGCTACCAAAAGAGAGAGAGAGAAGAAGATCGTCTCCAACGGATCTATTTCAATCTCTGCTCTATAAATAGAGGGATTATTCAAGAAGAATGCACCGAATGCACGTATCTAGAGCAAAAATCACGAAAGCATTCAACGAGCAAAGAACCCAAAGAACTACGTCTTAGCAAGAACTCGAAGAACAATCTTCCGGCGAAAGACTACATTCTAGCTCATAGGGAATCAAGGCGAACCGACATACAAAGCCTCTAGTATCCAATCGACGTTACACGAACTTATAGCTTACCTTCACCGTTCGTCGATCTAGAAGCTACTCACTCATATTCCCTATCCCTCTAACCCTAAGCTCAACCGTTCTTATCTATAGCTTAGACGAAGGAGTTCACCTTTGAACTCGATCCTTATTGTATAAGGACTCCTTCACTGTTGGAGAAAGTTTGTCAAACACTTCTAAGTTTGATGTTTGTAACCGAGACTTGGATCGCCTAAAAACCAAGACGCGGCTTTGCCCGGTCAAAGGTAAGCCGACCGAGACTAACTCGGGATAAATAATAGCCTCCCGATCTTTCGGGACGGTGGACGTAGGATTTGAGCGATATCCGAACCACTTTAAAAATCCCGTGTCTCTATTGCTTTCTTGGCCCGTTGCATTGATTTTACTATTCATACCGAACATCATTCCTTTAAAATCAATCAAGCTGTCTCAAAGCATCCCGAACTTTATATCTACCGAACCGAGACTTTCATAAAACGTTTTCACCACTCAACCGATTTGGGCCTACACACATTTCCGCACGCCGAACTCTTACCGTAGATACCGAATTTCGACTCGGCCGGCTAGCGAGATCTCGGTAGAGTCGGACTCTTTGCCGCACACGATTCGTAACATTGTTTGGTCTGCCGAACTGTTTGATCGGACACCATCCCGAATAGGGACTGTTCGTGTTTGAAGTTGAGAAATCGAATCGGGTGTATTCACCCCCCCTCTACACCTGACCGTACACTCGGGACCAACAATTGGTATCAGAGTCGGAGTTCTTAAGACTCTTGTCATTCGAAACCGGTCTCACCGAACGGATCCGGAGAAAACATTTTCACCGCATATCACTCTACATTCATATCTTTATCTTCTATGGCTGATATGTCAGGTATAAGGATGGTACCCATGTTCTCAGTAGAGAACTATGGAGTATGGCGAGTCAGAATGGAGGCTCAACTGACATTATTGAATGTTGCTTGGCACCAGAAAATATTCTTTTAATAAAGAAAGTCATAGTAGTTATTAAGGTACATATTAAGTAAAATAACACTTAGCAATATCAATAAAATCAGAATTCATTAAAACCTATTTCCGCAGACTCCAAATCAACCACTATGCAAGTAATTCAAGAAAACGAAATCCGTTAATTTATCCTTATTTAATGTTAGCAGTTGGTCGGATGGATTTGTTCCTTTGGAGTTTTATTTTATCTTTAATAATAAACTATATTTTATTCATTCCTTTTTGCAACATGGGTGACATGAAAGAGGAATTGACGGAGTTGGCCTCTTAAAGGAGCACCAAGAAAAATAAACCTCATTTTTTTTTTTTATAAAGTAATTGAAATAAAAGAATGAGGGAGAAAGATAAACAAATAAAAGCCAACTGGAAAACGCAGTATTTTATCCATTAAATTCAATCCCATAAAAGTTCAAAACAGGGTGATGAAGGCAGTTGTGTTGTGTTACTGTGAACAAAAAGAAGCTCTCGTTCTACGATCCCATCTAAAACTGGACAGGTTTCAGTTAATCATAATTGTGAAGTATTAGAAAAGTAAAACCAGTTGAAGAAATAGATTTATCTGCCTTTCCTCTTTCTTCTAAAGAAAATCCGGCGCCTTCGGTGAAAGCAAACAAATAACTGTAATTGCTTTTCCCTTTTAATTAGAAAAGTAAATTTCGAAAGCTACGAGCATCCATAAGAAGGATTCTTTTTAGATCTGGAAAGCGTATCTCTAAAGGGGTGTTTGGGATAGCTTCTCTATCTCAATATATAGCTGTCAGCTATTAATTTGGTGTTTGAAAACTATAGCTGTCAGCACAGCTTCTCTAAACTTGGTGCAGAAATAGAGAATATCTGTAAGCTGGACAACACCAGCTGAAGCTCTGCAGCTGAAGCTTATGCATTATTTTGGACAAATTTGTCCTCGTAAATTTTTATATTTCAAATGGGTTAATACTAATCGTATAATATTGATACCTTCTGTTTGAATTCGCTCATAATTGAAGACAAACTTTATGAAAATGTTGCTTTATATTTTTTGGCAGCATCATTTTTATTTGGAATCATAAAAAAATTCATAAATTATGTATTTTCATAATAAGCCGAACAATCCGAAAAAATAAATAGATTCCCAATATGTATATTTGTTTATACTACAAATATGATATTAATATATATAGTATTAATTAATATTATATATATATATAAATATTTATTATAATATAAGATTATAATAATTCAAATATTCATAAGGCTTAGGGTAAATACGTTTGTTTATACAATATTAATATAGTAAACATGATAAAATAAAAATTTATATTCTAGATTTGGTTTAACAATATGAAGGGTAAGACAGTCTTTTAATTTAAAAAGTAGACATTTCAGCAGTTTTCCAAAACACTATTTTACCCACTTTCAATTTTTGCATTTATTTCCAAACACCTAAAAATTTTCAATTCAGCAACTTTCAGCACTTATCAATAAGTTTCAGTTATTCCAAACACCCACTAAGATTTATCTTGAATTAACAAGTAGTTAATTAGTAAAAAAAAAACAAATAAAGAAAGTAAATAAAAACAAGAATTAAAGAGCAGAAACAAAAACCCGTGGGGAATTAGTAGCTTGAATTCTTGATTTAATATCAATGGTTCGGCCATAACCAATTTAGAAGATTTTTATTAGCGCTTCTTTATTAACAACAAATCAAAGCTTCCAGTTTTCTCATCCTAAACCACAACCAGAAACTAGAAATGGACTAAATTAAAGATGGATTAAATAAGGTGCGATTTCTTAAATACTGTTGGTCCGGAGACGAAAAGTCAGGTGTAGAGGGGGGGGTGAATACACCTGAGCTCGTTTCTTTTCTCGGTGAAGGTCAGTGAGGGCGATGTTTGCAACCCGATGAACGAGTGCCAAGTAAGCCTTCGATCACTGGGGTCAAAGTGAGTCAGCTTCTGAGCTCTTCTACTGACTGATGTCAGTATTACGAAACTCAGTCGGAGACTGTAGTGCGGATAAGTCTTAGGCCCGGAGTCGTCTCTTTTGAAAACACGTTTTTGCAAGTTAAATCTTTTGGTGTGCACTTTATAAAATACGTTTTATGCAAACTTATGATTTTCAAGTCGGTTGAATGCAATGCAATAAAACAAGTAAATGAACACAAGCGATTTAACGTGGTTCGGATACGCAAGATCCTACGTCCACGGCCCCGAACAAGGCGGGAGAACTTGTTGATTATTCCGAGCAAGCCTCAGCGGGGATACCGTGCTTTGGACGAGTTCCCTCTAAGTTATAGTCCTTAGCGACTTTACAATCCAAACCTAAGTTTAGAAGGGAGGGAATATTCTCCAACCGAGAAGGAGTTCTTACAACAAGAACAATTCACTAAATGTGAACTCCTTCGGATCTAAGCTATGAATCTAGCAATGAGCTTAGTCTAGAGAAGATAGGGATCAAAGTGCTCTAGAGAGATGAACTACAAGAAGTGTTCTATGAAAACTAGTTCGTCTCCGGATAAGCTTGAAGGGTTAGAGCGTTGTGAACTTGAATGATATCCCTTGATTTCGCGTATATTCCTCTTCTTGAAATCTTCAAATCCTTCTCTATTTATAGTTGTGAGTTGTGACATATGTCCGTTGGAGACGACGATGCCACGTGTCACAAGCGTCCAAAGAAAACGGCCACTATTCAACTGCGTTGCGGCGAGGCGGTTAATGCACCTGTTCATGAGAGCAAAGCTTTTTACCGTGTAGAGTAGGTAAGCGTTGTCGGCTTCTCATTGGTCGAGGTTTGTAGTTGGTGAGTGTCGAGTTGACCGTTCAAACTACCTCGTATGTCTTCTGCCGAACATTTGAAGGGACTTTAAGTCTTTGGGTCGCTTTACGTCGGATACGATACTCGAAAGTCTGTCTTCTTCGGCGAGTCGTCGGACCGATAAAGTGAGCTTCGATAGTCGGTTGGTCGATGCGAAGGTATACTTGCTTGCTTGGTTCTTCTACCGATGACCATCGGCTTGTAGAGAATGCTTCTGCGAGGTCCGGTCGGTGATGCGGGATCTTCAACTCGAGTTTGATATCACTGGCGACGAAGAATGCAAGCGATTACACGATGACGTGGGGTTACGAAAAGTATCTTCGGTGAAGATCGGTTCAACAACTACCCCGTACGGGACTTAGACAAAAATAATAAGCATTACATCACGTCTAACCTATACATCAGCTAATCCTATCGACACACTAATCTACTGATATCAGCTCGGTTTTGGGATCTTCAATTCCATAGTACTACTATGATTTCCCCCAATTTCTTTTAACCCTAGAACAGCTGAGTATCAATCTACTGACTCATATCCAACAAATACCCATTTTCGTATAACAAAAGTCAAATTTACCCAATCCTTATAATTGCTACACAAAATACCCAACTTTACTTAAATATCCCCACTTTTTAGACTTGTCAGTCTGTCGAATTCATTATTTTGCTTCGTTTCGTGCGCAAATGATTAACGCAGAATCCCGTTCAATCCCGCTCACGCCGCCGAATCCGGCTCCAAGAAGTACTGAATCCCGCTCATTAAATACCGCTCAGAAATCCCGCTCAGCACGGTGAAATCCCACTCGAGCAGTGACTTGGCAGGGAGCAGAATCCCGCTCGCGGAATCCCGCTCCACTGCCAAATCCCGCTCGGCTTTTGGACAGGCTGGGGAGCAGAATCCCGCTCGCGGGATCCCGCTCAGCCTGCCCAGTCCCGCTCGCCTTTTTTGACTTGGCAGGCCGAGCAAAATCCGGCTCACTCAGTCCCGCTCGGCCATTTCTAGTCCCGCTCGTTCCATTCGTAGTCATTATCATGAAATTTATCTATTAATACCTTGATTGAAGTCCAAAATCGAACACACTCACTTCTCTTTCATTTCATTTTCAATTACAAAATAATTCTGTAGAATTTTGCTTCCTCGTTCCATAAAAAAAAATGGATAGTTGGTATAATATTATTGTTCATTTTAACGGGCAATTTAACAATTTGTCCGAGTATATTGGCGGTGAAGTTAGAGTTGTCTGCATTCCTGGGAACAGTGTTTGTATCCCTATTTTACGACAGTTCATTCAATACAATTTTAATCCCTTTTCACTTTCGTCAAATTATGAAATTTATTACACCTACGTTTCTCGTCATGGTATGACGCTTAGGTCCATTCTCGCGACCGATATGGACCTACTTCATCTTTGTAGTACACAAATCGAGCCGACTTTATTTCTTGAGCACTCTAATGCTCAATCTTATCATATACCCGATGTTGTTGAACAATTTGGTTCAAGGTTCAATTTTGAAGATCAAGCGGGTGGTAGCAATCGGCCTGAGAATTTTCGCGAACAGGAAACCTTCGTTCGCGAAGAGGATACCCATGTTGTGTCCGACAGTGATGAAGAAAATATTTTGGATAGTTCATCCAACGAAGAATACGATGAGGTGTCTGGTGCATTAAATCAATGTACGTTTGGCGACTTTGCGGCATAGATCCGACGTGAAGGTGGTGTGAATCAACTGATATCTATGCTCATGCCGGACAACCGTGTCCTTCCAAGCAACGAAATAATATATGGTGGCGGCAAAGAAGTAAATGACGGTCTACTTCCACTTGTTCCTCTCGATGCATCGGATTGACCTATTGAACAAGGTCTCGATTTTACTATCCACTCCGTGAAGGCAAAGAAGTAAGTGACGGTTTACTACCCACTCCGTGAAGGTGCGACATTTTGGGAGAAGGCGGATTTGTTTGCTGCTGTTGCACTTCGGCATATGGAACAAGGTCTTGATTTTAGGGTGGCTCGTTCTGATAGTGGTCGGATTGAGTATAAATGCAGACGGAGTCGTGATTGCCCATTTTTCTATGAGCATCGTTTCGCAGAGATGTGTTGTGGATTGTAAACTGTTTGCATGCCGAACACACATGTAATCGAGATTTTTTGCAGACTGGTCCAAGAAGGATTCGTGCAAAGGCCCTTGCTGCTTATGTTGCTCGGCGAATGCGCCGTCAAAAATCTGTCCTAAAACCGAAAGAAATTATGGCAGCTATCCAGGGGAAATTTGGCTTTCAAGCAAGCTATAATGTTGCTCTAAGAGCCCGTAATTATGCTGTGGCGATGATTTTTGGTGGACACTCAAATTCGTTCAAGATGCTTCCTCGTTACCTCTACGTACTGAAAACAACGAATCCAGGTACAATGACTGATCTCGAAGTCGATTTAGAAGGTTATTTCCAACAATTATTCATTGCTTTTAATGTTTCTCGTGCCCCGTGGGTATTTAACCTCCGAGATCTGATTGTGGTCGACGCGACTCACTTGAAAGGAAGGATTAAAGGAGTGCTATTTGTGGCTGCTACGATAGACGAAAACGATCAAATATTTCCACCAGCGTTTGGTGTGGGTCCAATTGAGAACGATTACTCTTAGACGTGGTTCATGTCCCGACTCAGAGAAGCATTTACGATGCCAAGCAATTTAATGATCATCTCCGATCAACACCGGAGCATAGCTAACGCGGTAGAGGTTGTTTATCCGGAAGCAGCCCATGGCACTTGTTACTATGATCTTTAGAATAAGCTTACACGATATGGTAAGACGCTGACAATTGCTGCAGAGCTAAAGTTAGCTCCGTCGGAGGACCGTTCACATCGCTTCACTGTTGTGTCCGTGAACGGAGACAAATTCAAGGTTCACGACGGAAGGTATCAATGGACAGTTCAAATCAGCAGAAACGCTTGTGAATGTCGTGAGTGGCAACTCGATAAGATCCCGTGTTCGCATGCTAGTGCTGCTATCAAGTATAATAGTTTTTCTGTCGATAGGGTTGTTCCGGACTTGTGTATTAACAATTTTTTTGTCTATAGGGTTGCCGGACTAAATCTACTAGACTTCGTGTCGGATGCTTACAAGACTGAGAATTGGAAGATGATATATGTCGGAACACTATATCCGGTACCCCCATGCGTAATTGGCGGGTGCCGGAAGATGTGGCATCAATGGTTGTGTTGCCGCCATTAATTACGCGTCTGGCAGGGAGACCGAAGAATAGTAGATGACTCTCAGGAGCCGAAGCAAGTACATCTAGTGGGAGAACACACGGTCCGAAAAAATGCAGTATATGTGGTGTGGTTGGGCATACTAGGAGGAAGTGTTCGGGAACAGATGTGCCAGGCTCACCGGAGTCGGAAGCATTTTAGTATGTCGTAGTAGGGTTCCCGCAAAACATCGTCAGGTACTCGTCTAATATGTCGTCCTTGTAACCGGCAGGACTGATACCGTCTGAATGAAGTCTGAAGCTACTGATAAGAGATTGTTTCAGAGAGATCTTCTTCAGGAAAGGAACGGCCTTGGTTGGATTCTGAATGTCAAGAACTTTGAATGTTCCAACCACGTCCCCATCTTCCTCCTCTAAGTTGAGATATAACTCGGCAATCTGATGAGGTAGAAAAAAAGAGGGTTTCTTCGACAGAAACAGCTCCAGGCCAGATGCTCACAGGGCATCATATATCTCCACCAGAAAGTCTAAGCCACTCGGTAATTGTATACTGAACGTCTTCAGTACTGAGAGTAGACATTCCCCCTTAGTGAATGTTCTTACTCTATTGTGATCGACTCTACTGAGTGATCACTACTTCTGAAACCGCTTACAGACTTGAGTCAGTAGGGTCCAGCAGACCTAGCTCCACTGAAAATTCTCTGAATCTGATTTCAGCGAGAGGTTTAGTCAGTATGTCAGCCATTTGACGATCAGTATGGATTTTCTCCATTGTGAGATCCTTATTTTCAACATGGTTGTGAAAGAAGTGGTGTCTGATGTCCACGTGCTTGCATCTTGTCTGTAGAACTGGGTTCTAAGTAATTGCAATGGCACTGGTACTGTCGCAGTTGATCGGCACTTCATTCTGAACGATGTCATAGTCTCGTAGCTGCTGTCTCAGTCAAAGGATTTGGGCGCAATAACTTCCAGCAGCCATGTATTCAGCTTCAGTAGTTGACGTTGCTACTAAATGGTGTTTCTTGGAGAACCATGAAATGAGCTTACTGCCAAGGAACTGACAAATTCGTGAAGTTGATTTTCGGTCAATCCTGCAACCTGTGTAGTCAGCATCAGAGTAACCAGTTAGTTCAATATTATCATTTGCTGGATATCATAACCCCATGTCAGGTGTTCCTCTGAGATAGCGGAGAATCTTCTTTGCTGAGTCCATGTGGCTCTGCTTTGGATTCACCTGAAATCGAGCACAGACACCTACAACATAAGTCATGTCAGGTCTACTAGCAGTAAGATATAATAATGAACCAATAATAGCACGAAATTCAGTATGGTCTACTGATACTCCCTCTTTGTCAAGATCTATCTTTATATTCGTGTTCATCAGGATTTTGGCTGGTTTGCTAGATCTGCAACCGAACTTTTTGATGAGGTCTCGAGTGTATTTGCCTTGATTGATGAACATCCCCTTTTCTGATTGCTTGACTTGGAATCTAAGGAAGTAGTTCATCTCTCACATCATTGACATCTCGAATTTGTCCTTCATCATTTTCTCAAACTGTTGACATATGATGACATTTTTTGAACCAAAAATTATGTCATCTACGTAGATCTGCACAAGTAGAATGTCATTGCCTAGATGAATGTTGAATAGAGTGCGATCTACGGTGCCCTTCTAAAAACCTTTCTGAAGAAGAAACTCATACAGGGTATCGTACCAAGCCCTGGGTGCTTGTTTTAACCCGTACAGAGCTTTTCTGAGTCTATACACCTGATGTCCCTGCTGAAAGCCGGGAGGTTGTTCCACATAGACTTCTTCTTTCATATCGCCGTTTAGGAACTCTAACTTTACATCCATTTGATAAACTCTTAATCGTTGATGTGTTGCGTAAGCAAGGAATAATCTGATGGCCTCCAGTCTTGCAACTGGAGCGAACGTTTCGTTGAAATCTATCCCTTCAACTTGACAGTAGCCCTTCGCAATGAGTCTAGCTTTGCTCCTTACTATAACGTTGTTTTCATCGTGCTTGTTCTTGAAGACCCATTTCGTTCCGATCACGTATTGATGTCGAGGTCTGTCAATAAGCTCCCACACTTCGTTTCTGATGAACTGATTGAGCTCTTCATGCATAGCTATGATCCAGTCAGCATCGACCAGTGCTTCTTCGATGGATTGAGGCTCTTCAGTAGATAGGAAACATGAGTACAGAGCGCTCTCTCCTAAGCATAGATTAGACCTTGTTTTGACGCTTTATGAAGGATCACCTATAATAATATCAGGAGTGTGAGCATCAAACCAAGACCTTCTTGGTCTAGATTCGTCTTCTGAAATGACATCTGCAGTAACAGAAGGAGTGTTAGGCTTTTTAGTAGTATTGTTTTGAGATTGTAGTAATTCAGTAACGAAGTTAAGGTCTACCGAGTTTCCAGGTTCAGGGGCATTAAAATTGTGAACATTATTTGTTCCCCCTGAATTGTTATACTCAGTGGAGGTCTCATTTACCACTGGGGTTTCTTAATCGACCTGAGTTACCTCTGATTGATTATGTTAAGTAGAATCAATTTGTTCAGCTACGTTCATTGCTGGATGTGACTCAGTAGTGATGATTTCATTTTCTTCTTCTGAATCATCATCCCAGCAATGTTGGATCTTTTCAACATTTTCTTTTAAGATCAGATCTCGTAGCTCTTTGTTGATGTCCTCAGACTCTCAATGTGAGTTTCTGCTCCTGTTCTCAATAGCAAACTCATTAAAAACAACATGAGGACTTTCCTCCATGCAAAGGGCCCAGTAGTTAAAAACTCTGAAGGCTTTGCTGACCCGGGAGTATCCTAAGAAGACTCCCTGGTCTGACTTGCTATCAAAAGTCTTTAACTGGTCTTTTCCATTATTATGGATAAACCATGAACACCCAAAAATATGGAAATGAGATATGAGAGGCTTCCTGTCGTTCCATAGTTCATATGGTGTCTTCTGATGTTACTTTGTTAGTAGAGATCTGTTCTGAGTATGACATGCAGTGTTAGTAGCTCTGCCTAGAATTTTGATGGGAGTCCTGAATCTACGAGCAGGGTTCTTGCTGCTTCTTTGAGTGTTCTATTTTTCCTTTCAGCAATCCCATTTTGTTGAGGCGTGTGTGCAACAGACGTCTCATGCTCTATTCCTTCAGTATCGCATAACTCTTTAACCATCGCATTCAGAAACTCAGTTCATTTGTCTGAACGAATCTTTCTGATCTTGATGTCCTTCTCGACACTGAGCTTTTTCAGAAGCATAGGTAACTCTGTTTTGATGTCAGATTTGTTGGAAATGAATATGACCCATGTGTACCGCGAGTAGTCATTAATGACCACAAGTGCATACTTCGTGCCTCTGATCGTCACTGGAGCGACTGGTCCGAACAAATACATGTGAAGAAGCTGAAGGATTCTATCAGTAGAAGGTGATGGAACTGGTGGATTTTATTTCTTTGTTTTCTTTCCCTTCAGACAAGCTTCACACTGAGCTAGTCTAGCGTCTAGAAGTTGAGATGGCCAAGTCTTCTGTGCCAGAGTCATCCTGTTTTGTTGTCATTCTTCACTAGCAAGCACGCTTTAGGTTCTGTTGAGTTCCAATCAGCAATGTATATATTCTTTTTACGCGAACCTGATAACACTGTTTTCCCTGTTGATTTGTCAACTACATCACAGAAACTAGCGTCAAAAATCACTTTATTGGAGTTGTCACAAAATTGACTAACAGAGAGAAGATTATGCTGAAGCCCTTCAACATACTTTGGGAGCGTGGCGGCTCCAATGCTTGAGTGTTCCATAGCCTCAGGTGTAGCCTTTTGCGTTGTCTCCAAACTCTATTTGGGGTCCTTCTTCCTTGATATAATTCTTTAGGAGACTCTTCTGGTACGTTATATGTCTTGAGCATTTGATGTCCACGTACTATGAGTCCCTGTGCACCTGTAAAATAGAAATTATATTCAGGTACCCCTTATTTTTTATTTGGGTTCTTAAGTGTTAGTTTTGGTAACCCAAATTTGTCTGACAACCCTAGTGGTTTCAGACAACTTCTTTCCACTTTTGTCAACATATTTCAGTGCTGAGCTAGGTGAAGTTGACTTCTGAGACTCCTTAGGTTCATGAGTCCTGATCTTCTGAGTTCGTAGACTGCTAACCTTAGCCTTCTGAACGACTTTCTTCTTCTTCTGACCTTTAGGACCCCTTCCGACATTAGGATCATAGTAATATGACCCATACTTAGCTGAATGCGTCAGTTGTGGCGGTCCATACTGATCATCCCATCTTACTTTGTTGGTTCCCCCTTGCTTGAGCTGGGGTGATTTTGAGCTGAGCTTCTGGTCAGACCTCTGATAGGTGGGATGAGGTGCTATCATCTTTTGTTTGTTCTTTGCTGCGGGGTTGTATGGTCCAGCATTCATTGTCTTCCCTTGAACAAACATATCAGTCAGCCGGTTCTGAGCGTGTGGGAGCAGATGAGGAGGCTTCGCGGCTGAACTCGAGTCCTTCCTTGCAGAACTTTTGCTTGTTGTTGGCCAACATTGCTTCGAGCTTTTTCTCAGCTCCCATATACCGCTCTGTCATCAGGTTCCTCCATACATCATCACTTTTCTTGAGAGTCTCGTGCTCGATCTGAAGTCTTGAGAACTTCTGGTTCATCAAGCTCAATTCAGTCTCTTTTTGAGTCAAGTTTTTGGTCAATACTGAAATCAGACCTTCTTACTGCTGAGATTTGATCATCAGAGAATTAATCTCCTCCCTGAGTCTCAGAACAAATCCTTACGACTCAGTAGCAACCTGACTTTTCTGAGAAAGTCTCTGATTTTCAGCTTTCAGGACATCCATCTCCTGTAGAGTCTTGTTGAGCTCCAGACTTATCTGAATTTGTTCGTCCAATAGTTCTTCGTATGCGATTGTGACGTCCAAATTCTCG
This sequence comes from Lavandula angustifolia, assembly GCA_028984105.1. Taxonomy (NCBI): domain Eukaryota; kingdom Viridiplantae; phylum Streptophyta; class Magnoliopsida; order Lamiales; family Lamiaceae; genus Lavandula; species Lavandula angustifolia. The sequence goes on along the minus strand of CM054803.1, from coordinate 22,376,848 downwards.
TTTGCACCAGAGATTGTGTCTTGTGTGCAGTGTGAAGGGAGGTCAGAAGGTTCTGGAGAGTTTACCTCATCCTCTTCTCCTGCCATCAGACACTCCTCTATTTCTTCTTCAAGCTCTCTTGCCATGAAGGCGGCTTCATCATCGGATGAATCCATGAAGGTGTCTACTTCATCTGAGTCGTTTGAGAGTTCACCAGCAATATATGCTTGTCACTTCTTGATGAACTTCTCCCTTCGAGCTATTCTCGCAGCTCTTTCAGTTGTGCTGAGCTCAGGACAATCATACTGATAGTGTCCTGGCTTCTTCCAGTTGTAACAGACGGTGACTCTGGTCTCTCTGTTGTTGGTGTCTTTCGACTGTTGAGAAGAATCCTCATGTTTCCTGCATTCAGAAGTTTGTGAGTTAGGGTTGGACTTTGGTGAGAAATCAGGCTTGCTCTTAGAGTCTCTGACGGTTCTAGATAATTTCTTGCGCCGATCCTTCTCCTTCTGATACTTGAGCGTAAGCAGCGCGTATCGTTCAGCTAAGTTACATTCTTGTATTTCACTTGTTGAAGGTTCAGCTTTGTTGGACTTTGGAGCCAGTGTGCTGACTGATGCCTTGAAGGCATGATCAATCTGGGTGTCAGCTTCAGCTCTCTGCTTCCTCTGTTGTAGACCGAACTCAAACTCTTCTGCTTTTAATTCTGAAAAAATATGATCAAGAGACACAGAATCAAGATCAGAATGTCCTAAAAGAGTAGCAAATGGGGTCCACAGTCCGTCTGGCAGGGCCCTCAATATCTTGAGATTCATTTCTCGGTTGGAGAACGTCTTTCCCAGCCCATTGATGGTATTCATCAGATCCGTGAATCTGATGTTGAGATCTTCTATCTTGTCGTCGGGCATGAGTGACAATCTCTCCAGTTTCTGGAGTTCCAACGCCAGCTTGTTGGCTTTAATCTTCTGAGTCTCCCGACTCAGTAGCGCTAGAGCATCCCAAAGCTCTTTGGCAGACTTGCAGCCCTGAACTCTTCCGAGATAGGAGTCGCTCAGAGTGGTTAGTATGGCGTTCTTGGCTTCCCGGTCTAGGTTGTGAAGCTTCTTCTTTTTAGGAGTGAACATGCTTCTGTCTTTTGGCACCTTCTTTCCAGTAGTCATTCCTCCTTGTGCTGGCTCCTGAAAAGTCAACACTATCGACCATAGGGACGATAGTTCCGTCTTCCAATACCTCAATCATGCTATCGTGGAGGGAGGTCAGATGAGCTTCAATTCTGACCCGCCATACCCCGTAGTTCTCTACTAAGAATATGGCTACCATTCTGATTCCTGACATATTAGACATGTTAGGTAAAGATATATATGAAGAATGATATGCAATGAAAATGTTTACAAGGATCAGTTCGAGTAGACCAGTTTCAGATAACGAAAGTCCAAAAGAACTCCCGCTCTGATACCAATTGTTGGTCCCGAGTCAAACGTTCAGGTGTAGAGGGAGGGGGGGAATACACCTGAAAACCTTTTTCTCAAACTAGAATGCGAACAGTCCGATTAACGAAGATTGCCTACTGAATGAATTTAGTAGACCAGACAAGCTGTTCTAGATCGCGGGGACAGAGTGACTGAAGATGCTAAGCTCTGCTAGCTGATTGATGTCAGAATTCAGACGCGTTCAACAATCTTCAGTAGCGTGTGGAAAGTGTAGGCCCAATTCAGTTTGGTTTGAAAACGTTTGTTTATAAAAGATGTTTCAGTAGATTAGTGCAGTCAGTTAAGCTTGTTACTGAAACTCAGTTGAATGATTTTGTAAATGGTTTTTCAGTATGAACAGATAAATCAATGCAACAATTATAAACACAGCCACTTTTAAAGTGGTTCGGATACGCGAGATACTATGTCCACTGTCCTGAACAAAGCAAGAGGATATTTTATTATACTGAGTTAGTCTCAGTCGGTTTGTGCACTGGACAAACACAGCCTTGTGATTATACTGAGCAAGTCTCAGTTTACAGGGTCAAACAAAATATGTTTGAATGTATCTCCAACAATGGAGGAGTTCTTAACACTAAGAACAGTTAAAAAAAATGAACTCCTTCGGTCTAAGCTATAGATATTACAATTGAGCTTAGGTTAGAGGAAAGGGAACAAGAAGGGCTTCTAGAGCGAAGAACTATGATGAATAATCTATGTGGGTTCATGTTCGTCACTTGGATGCTAGAGGGTTGAGTTCTATGTAAGCTTGTGTTCCCTTAGAGCAAATTGAATGCTTTTCACGTTTAGATTGAGCTCTGAAGTTCGTCGCGTATAGCTTGTGTTCTTGTTTGCTCGTTGCTCTCTTGTATCTATCGTGTATATATCGATTTGATCTTCCCTCTATTTATATATGTGAGCTATGGATAGATCCGTTGGAGACGAACTGTCCACGTGTCACTGTATGAGTAGCTAACGGCTCTTTTTGAATTACCGCAGAGTCCACTAACTTTACAGGAAAGTGGTTGACTTGTAGCTTTTGTCAGATAATTTTCCAGTTGGCTGCTTGTCATTCGTCGAGGTGCAGAAAGTAGTTGAGACATATTCAGAATTCAAGGTTTACTGAAGCTGACTTCTCTGATATGCTACCTCGGACAACTCTACTTATTTATTCTCTTAAGTCAACTATCAATTAAAGAAACTGACAGGCTGTTGCTGAGTCTGCCCAAGGTTCAATAGTATACTCCTGTTGAGTTCAACTCTATTGAAGGTCAAGACTCGAGTTCGATGCTGCTCTCGCCGAGTCCGGTTCACTCGACTCCCGAACACCTTTCGGTATCTTTGCTCCCGCTGAGTCCGGTTTATCGAATCTTCACTCCATGGCAATGCGGCGGATATTCTACTGAAGAACAGCAGACAGAACTACTGAGTCGGAACTATGTTGAAGGCTAATCTACTGAGTTCTGAAGAACTCAAAGACAAAGGCGTTGCAAATACAAAGAAATGGTTCATCAATCAACATAGGATTTTGGGATCAGCCAAATTACTAATCACTAAGCAACTGATCTACTGCTGAATCATCTCCCAACAATAATTAATTAATTTGAGGCCCGACTTTATTTCTTGTATTAGATCCCTGATCTAGCCCAATTAGTTGTCTAGTTATTTATTGTCTCTCAGAAATTATTATTAATCGATTATTGCATTTTGTATTATTTAATAATGTTATTTATCTAGAATTAATTGGTTGAGCCAATTAATGATAAATAAAAGTAGCAAAGTAGATTAATTAATTATACTATGGGCTTATTATGTAGAAGTCCATTAGAAGTAAAATTAAATTAATGGATTACAAATATTAATATAATATTGGCTTTTGCCTATATATATTAGTATTCTGTTCATAATTAGAACACAAAAAATTCATATTTCTCGAGCGTATATACTCGAGTTTGAGAGAGAGACAAAAATTCTTTTCTTCAGTTCTCTGACCACCCGAAGGGAGAAAAATATCGGGACACAGATCAGAAGATCTGAAACACGAACAACATTCAGAGCTACTACAACATACGTGGAGGAATGTACAATCTCTTCCTCTTATGTTTCCATCACCATCAGTAATATCTTTAAATTTGAATAATTAATAATGAAGAAGTGTAAATATTCCAAACTTCGCCGCGTCAATGTCACATTTTAAGATCAATTTAATGCAATAGGATACAGAAAATTTCGAATGCGATTCATGTAAGCATATAAGAAGCAACTAGAAAACAGATTTTCCATTTCTATGGTAACTTCAATACTACCATTCTTCATCTAAGCAGCTTTCCACATTCTTTTTTTTTTATTCAGAGGACAAAGAGTCTTCATCTTCTGCTGTGTATTTGTCAGTGATACGAGTGGCGGTGTGAGTGTGTGTGGTGAGAGATTTTTCAAATTCAACATTTTTCCCATATATTTTGAGACCGTTAAAAGATCCATCTTTTCTTTTCTTTTCTTTTCTTTTCTTATTTTATTATTTTTTTTAATGCCTTTCCATTTTTGCTATGTGTCCGAAAATATACGCCAAATCACGCCAGCGACGCATTGATTTAATTTCCGGCAAAACACAAACATTTTCAATCAAGGAAAAGGGAATTTATTCCCCGTGCCACACCACCACCGCATTGGGTTGCCGCCGGCGACAGATAGTTTGCGAAGCTGCCTGCATTGCCGGAGGAAATGGACGATCTCACCCTTCTGGGCACGGCTTTGGTCGCCGTTTTGGGAGTTCTCATCTTTTACTTTTATGGGTTCTCGAAGAAAAACCAAGAGAGTGGCCTCACCGCCGCCACCACCGTCAATGACACAAGGGAATGCAGATTGAGTCATGGAGGAGATGAAATCATCATCGTCGGTGCTGGAGTCGCCGGCGCGGCCCTTGCTCACACTCTCGGAAAGGTAGTGCTTTTTTTTTTTCACTGTTTCAAGAACTAGATTAATGTTTTGTTAAGGGAATGTTGGTTGGGCTATTGAATTTTAAATGCATGGATGAATATTTATGAAGATCGTGACCAGATTTAGTGCGTTGGAAGCAGATTCAGTGATGGTTCTTTTAATTTTATTTTTCCAGTTCATACATCGTGCAAGCATAAATCAGAATGACTAGATTTTTACATGTTGGTAGGATGGTCGACGGGTTAGGGTGATTGAGAGAGATTTGACAGAACCAGATAGGATAGTGGGAGAACTCTTACAACCAGGTGGATATCTGAAGCTGATGGAGTTGGAAATGGAAGGTAGAGCTTCCAGTTCTTCTACTGTTTGTTCGATTTGGTTGATGTTTTATGTTTTTGATAGTGGGTTTGGTTTTTATACTCCAGATTGTGTGAATGAAATCGACGCTCAGAGAGTTTTCGGGTATGCTTTATTCAAGGATGGGAAAGCCACCCAGCTTTCCTACCCTCTGGAGAAGTTTCACTCTGATGTATCTGGAAGGAGCTTCCACAACGGCCGATTCATACAGAGGATGCGCGAGAAAGCTGCATCTCTTCCCAAGTATTTCTTCTATATCATTTCTCAATATTTGAAAACAAATATGTTTGTATATGGCGTTTGGAATGTAATTTGTATTCGTGTGGCCCTCTTCTTTCCTGAACTGGTCAAGATGACTTGTACGCTGCATTGAAAGACTGTTTTTGATGCATTTTTTAAAGTGAATCTCAACACTTGTCTCTCTTTGTCTGGAAGTGTTCGACTCGAGCAAGGAACTGTCACATCTCTACTTGAAGAGAAAGGAACCATCACAGGGGTACAATACAAAACAAAATCTGGTGAGGAGTTGAAGGCTTACGCACCTCTAACCATTGTCTGCGATGGATGCTTCTCCAACTTACGGCGTTCCCTTTGTACTCCAAAAGTAAGTTAGCAACACTTCATTTGTCTACCACCATGTAAAATGTTTTAAGCTTTTTCTCTGCTCTTGTAATGTCAGGTGGATGTCCCGTCTTGTTTTGTCGGTTTGGTCCTTGAGAAGTGTCAACTTCCTTTTGCAAACCACGGGCACGTGGTGTTGGCAGACCCGTCGCCCATCTTGTTTTATCCCATCAGCAGCACGGAGATCCGGTGTCTAGTAGACGTCCCTGGTGAGAAGGTGCCTTCCATATCAAATGGTGAAATGGCCAAATACTTGAAGACTGTGATTGCTCCCCAAGTAAATACTCACACTATCTCTTATATCTTTGTAATGACAATCCCTTTATCAGTATCCACTGAATCTTTAAGGTCCCCCCCGAACTGCACAACGCATTCCTCTCTGCTATCGAGAAAGGAAATATCAGGACAATGCCCAACAGAAGCATGCCAGCAGCTCCTCATCCTACCCCGGGGGCTTTGCTTATGGGGGATGCATTCAACATGCGCCACCCCTTGACTGGCGGTGGTATGACTGTTGCTTTATCGGATATAGTTGTCCTGCGCAATCTCCTTAAGCCGTTGAAAGACCTCAACGATGCGCCCACTCTTTGCAAATATCTTGAATCGTTCTACACTCTTCGGAAGGTCAGTCATGAGTAAACAAAATCTCTTTATATAGTAAAAATATTGCGTGTTAATTGTTCTTACTCATGAGCAGCCTGTAGCGTCCACCATCAACACATTGGCAGGTGCACTATACAAGGTCTTCAGCGCTTCGCCCGACCAAGCACGGAACGAGATGCGTCAGGCGTGCTTCGACTATCTGAGCCTGGGAGGGGTGTTCTCGAGTGGGCCCGTGTCTTTGCTCTCCGGTTTGAACCCGCGTCCCCTCAGCCTGGTCTGCCATTTCTTCGCGGTGGCAATATATGGCGTTGGCCGACTGTTGCTGCCCTTCCCATCGCCTAACCGGATGTGGATTGGGGCGCGGTTGATATCGGTGAGTGCACATATCTTTGAGAGACTAGTGTTGTCCATTTCTAACTTGATTTCATTTATTATACCTGCAGAGTGCGTCAGGTATAATCTTCCCAATCATCAAGGCGGAAGGAGTGAGGCAGATGTTCTTTCCGGCCACCGTTCCTGCATACTACCGAGCTCCTCCTGTTAACTGAAATGATACTGTCTACAACCCATTATGTACCAACATTTTTAAGTTTCCGAAAATGGACTGCGTTTTCTCGCGAATTTTACGTAAACACAAGCAGTCTTACTTAACAAGATTAACGTCAACCCTGGCCAAGAAACTTCCAGAAGGAATTGCTCGATTTAGAGCAGTTCACCAATTAGCATTCAACAATGAATAATAGTATGGCCAGTATATGAAATTCTCTAATTCTTTTTCAACGTTTAAAATTTTAATGAAAAAATAGCAGGCATAATTTGCCATCTAAAGTAACACACCATCCAGCAACCGTGTAAGCTTATTTCTGATATGAAACATATTAATTAACCTACAATTACATACATTAGCAACTTAACTGAAAAAAATCAGCCAAATTATTGATTATGGCTGCTCTAGACCGTTGTTCTAAAAGATCGTACAAACGTTGAGATGCTGAAATAAGCACTTCCCAGTGAACTCTGCAAATGGAAGCATTACTTCCCAGTGAAATCTGCAAATGGAAGCATTATCAGGGTCTCATACTGGTGCTGCTCTTCTTTCTTTCGGACTTGATGGCCTCATAAGAAACCATAACTTCCTTGAATTTTGCTTCGGCATATTCTGCAGGAAAAAAAAACAAAGCATGAGTCGGAAGGCTATGATTGATCGATCAATTGTACAAAAGATAAATAGTGTGTGACCTTTATTTTCCTGATTCTGGTCGGGGTGAAACTCCTTTGCCTTTGTTCTGAAGGCTGACTGCAAATAAAGAAGGTACCTTATTAGTAGGAAGAGCAAAGCAAACACGCCAATTAAAACTACCAACTAACAAGGATGTCTTTCGGAATGGACCTTTATCTCTTCATCCGTGTATGGTTTCATCCTCCGCCTGCAAAAAAATGGGTGAATCCCAAGTAGATCATCACATGAACTAAACTGCTTGAGAGGATTCATTTGATGTCATTGAAAAATGATCATTACAAAAAGTACTGTATGTCGCTGTTAAATAGTGCATAGCAGACAATACAGATACATGACAAATGATCTCCTTCATCTGGCAAATGAATATCTTTTTAAATTAGTTCTTGAATATTTTGGCAGCTGAAATGCACCTAAGACTTGAGAATTTTATCCAAATCAAATCAAGAGCTTCAAGCCCAATGCAACCTCAGTATCAACAAGAACCACCTCTTCAGTTCTGCAGCTGGCTTATTTATAGTCTTGCTGCAAGCTTATGAGCTGAAAGCGCCTTATTCTTCAAGACCTTATCACTAACCCCCTCCACACACACGCAAACAAACAGAAAAGTAAACGAAGAAGTGGTAATTGGTGTAAAGTGAGTGCAAAAATCCTAGGGCCTCGTACTGTAATTATTGTAATAGGAAGAGCTAATATCCCTGGACTATGATCCCCTCCCGATAATATAGACTAAAGCAGTAACCAATTTATAATCTGTTACAATGTTACACATTGTGATCCACCTAGCAGTCATACGGCTTTAAATATTTCAAGAATACGAAAACTATCAACAGTATAATGAAAACTATCAAAGATATTCTATTATATCCACTGTAAATCAAAGTTTGACAGCAATTTTATAACTGGAAATACCATACCTGTCAAGGCCAAGAACTGAGTAGTGATTCGATAACGAAACATTTGCACTTGCCCTAGGAATATCCCTAAAATTGCCTTGTTGATCTCTGTAAGATGTGTCTTCTTTGTAGTACCAATCATTCCTCTGAAAATGCTGATGATATGCACCTGGACCGTGTTCTTGCCAGCTCTCATAACTCCTTTTGAATTTATTTCTCTCTCTGTTGAATACATTTTGCATCCTCCGAATTCGCTCCTATAACAATCATAAGAAATCATCACCAGATAAAATAATTATGTCAAATTACATAACAGATTTCCAGTATATAGAAATAAAAGAGAGAACCAGCCAACCAGGCAGGCAAAAAGAGGAACGGTTTTCCTTCAGAAAATACTGCTAATAGTTATACTAAAATCTGGAACATGAGGAACAAGATCTAACAACAAGCTAAATCAACTTATCTTGTATTCAAATTTTCAATAAACCAAGACCTACTCAACACAAATAAGAACAGCAGTGCCTATGAGAATGTAGCAACCTCCATTGAAGTCAGAAGGCAAAGATCCCCACACTAAAATTACATCCTAATATCAATCATTTCCTAGAAACTCATGTCTAAACTCATGTTTAATTTTACCAAAACCTTTCATGATTGTTCTCAGATATTTTTACACGTCTGATGATGAATGACAGCTTCGGTAAAATGAGTGAAAGAGGACGCTTGAAAGAATTAATGAAATTCAATCTTATAATTAGCAATTTGAGATGCACTCTAATAATTTTACCTTGCTAGAAATGATTTACCTTGCTCCACATTTTACCTGGTTATTTGCAAGTATAATAAGAAGTAAAGGAGCATTGAGGGAACTATATACAACATAAGCTCTCAATTCAAATCAACTTATAGGATAGCTCATATCACAGATCTCTCAATTCAAAGCAATTAGTAGAATATCTGAGGTTCACAGCTTCAGCATTTGTGATACCCTATATCGAAATGGTCTCATTTTTCATTGAAATCTTCTACTCCCTCCATCCCATTATTAACGTCCCATTTGCCTTTTTGGGTTGTCCCATTATTTACGTTCCATACAAAATAAGGAAATAAATGAGTGGACCATAATCAATCTAAAGTCTAAACAAATGGAACCCACCACTTTATACATTTACACCACAAATTTATACCTTTACACCCACTATCTTAATCTCCGTGCCCAATCTCGATGGGACATAAATAATGGGACGGAGGGAATATATTACATGAAGACAATCTCAAATTAATTTTCATCTTACTTAAGGAAAAAATCACATTTTCTTCTCAAATTTCTGAAATAGTAAACTGAAAAGTAAAAAAACAAAAAGAGGAACAAAAAGGACATGAAGGGAGAGATATCCATAGTAAATACATCCGGAAAACCAACTTTCTTCAGCTAAAAAAACATCCTCACAGCCACCTATAACATCATGTTAGAACAATTTTATCTAATCTATGAAACTAAATACTAATTAGTTTAATAATAGGACAAAGATTAGCCTCTTCATACACGTATCACAGCTTACACCTATTTTTATTTAATTTAATTTAATTATTTATTTTTTGTAAAGACGAAGAAAGAAGTTCTCGACCAACAAAACATCACAATATAACTATTAACTAGAACTTAAAATTAAGTTAATCCATCAACTGTTTCGTGCAACAGAATAACAGAGACAGGAACAAATAGGGTGCATATGTCCAACTTGATGTCTGAAACAGTAAATTAAGATATCTTCCAAGAGAACTCACCACTCTCTCCATTTCTTCTTCATATTCTTCTCGCATACGACGGTTATATCTCTTCCATGCTTCCTCTTGAAAACTAGATCGAAAGGAATGTCCATTCTTCCATGATTGAGAACTGCTCAACTTTTCGCAACACAGTAAAATTAAATATTAGATGTTAAGAAAAAATAATTTTAGAGCCGTCCTTTTCCAGAATGTAAATATCCTTCTATCTGCAAAAGTAATTCTAATCTACTATGCAGAAATCATAGAAATCCAAGGATTACCTGAGAATAAACCCAACCTGCTGTCCTTCGCAATTGGGTAACCTACAACATTTATCAGAAATTACAATAAGTACTAAACCACGTAGAAGTGTTTCCAAGAAGATAGAAATTATCAACTATCACCACCAGATGAAAGAAAACAACAGCTAAGTGTTTTCTGGGCAATTTTCTTATACGAACTAATATTTCAAAGTATTAAATGAGGAAATCTTGGGAAGAACTGAATTCAAGTCTCAACAGGCATTTCTCATCCATTCTGCTCTTGACTTGTTTATAGTTATCAGGGTTGATTGGTATTATAATCTTGTAGAACTTGACAAGATATCTTAGCCTTAAGAATGATTGTGTTGCTAATAGAAGAAAGAAGGGTGAAAACGAACTACAATAACTCCAAGGGCCTTGTAAGCAAGAATGATAAAAGCATTACAAAGCATGCAAAAAATCAAACAGCATAATAACTATTAGTAGAGGAAGTACAGGGAAGCAAGACTCATTCACTGTCCCTAATTCCGATTTGTCCAAGGGTTTGAACTTTCTAAACAAAGGTTGGAAATAGAAAAAGCAAAGAAATAAAAAGTTGAGCTAAGAAAGCAAAACAATACAAAGAAAGCAAAAATTCAATTTTGTATATAACCCATAAAGATATTTTCACAATAGGAGATTATAACATGCCTAGCAGCATGAACAAGGTCTTCTAACATTACAGGCATCAGGTTATAAGTTGGTAAGGTCCATTAAGGTAGACCGTAGACTGTCTTAATCCCCCAAAATCAACCCTTTCAACCAATATCTTACCATCACGCGTTTGGCTTATTTAACAGTTATGTAACAGTAATAAGGATTTGATGATTACTGGAGTAAATTAACAGTACAGTAGTTCCTTCTATCACAGGCTTATATTCTAATAAGTCATACCATAATTTATGCTGGGCTGGGTTGCATATAATAAGAGTTCCAACATCTTGTAAACTACGGTGAGGTAAACAGCAACCTCAAATATTAATAGCCGTAATTTCTGATTCAGATATTAGAATTAGAAGTCCAATCCCAATGATCATCATGCACACCCAAACTGAACTTTAAAAACTTTATCCTCATTGTTAATGAAGCAACAATCATATCTCTTCAAACTAAAGCTGAAAGCATAATAAATCATAGCACCATCAAAATAATCAATCATACCAAAAGATGAAAATCATAAAAACCGATGACTAAATTCAATCATCGATTAAAAAAAAAACAACCTAACACTAACTTCTTCAAAATTCATGCAATTCTCGAATTTACAACACTACGCAATAAAATTTTCAAAGAAAGCAATAGGCTTACAGCGAAGGTGGTGACGGTAGCTCCGATTAATCCAAAAACGACAATTCCCCATAGCTTCATGTCCCCATCTTTATCCTGATAGATTCTGTTTTGTTGCTGCCAGGGCTTATCCTCGTCCCGTTTATCCCCCTCCTCTTTGTTCATTTTGTGTCGATTTCTTCTATTTGGCTTCTTGGAATAACTAAATCTATAGGAACAATTGAGGATTTAGAAGCTCCGATTGATTCAATTGACAAAAGTACCGTCTTTTGAAGCCCTAGTTTTTTACCACGGAAACGTGCATTTTTTCTTCAAACCGCCTTAAGAAAATTAATTAACTAGATTTGTATTTGCATCGTATGCATAGTTTGGTCAAGCAAATCTAGTTAGAAGTAGTTTGGATAAAAAATTGAATTTAGGCTTCCGTCCTAATTTTGTTGTGTATTGTGGCTATATTCGATTTTAATCCTCTAATTTGTAAATTTATTCAATTTTGGTTTTTATTCTGGCCATATTAATTTTAATTTTCTAGCTTATAAAACTGTCCGATTTTGGTCTTTTTTATTGTGGACATATTCGATTTTAATCATTTATGGAAGAGTGCACGTCGGAAAAAAATTATCAACTACACTATTCGTCGGAGGACCAAAATTGGACGGGTTCGCCCATCGATTTGGTAGGTACAAATGGGTTTCTATTTGGATTCCGAAGAGATACGAAAGCGTTATTTGACTCCACCAGGTAATTATGGGAGGAGCAGAAGCTCGCTGCAAAACCTATTGGCTTCTTTGCAAAAGAAATAGAATTAATATAAAAAGAATAATGTAAAATATAAACGAAAGGCGTGTGAGATTTTTAGATCAGAAAGAAAAATGTGTGTTTGACACTTCCAACATAAGATCAAAATCAAGACAATTTTACAAGTTAGAGGACCCAAGTTGGACAAATTAACAAGTTAGCGGATTAAAATTGGGCATGACCACAATAAATGACCAAATCAGATAATTTTATAAGTTAGAGGACTAAAATCACACATGATCACAATAAAGGACAAAATCGGACGAAAGACACAATCAAGAATCAGTCAGAGAATAACCGGTCACAAAAAAGCATGAAATAAGTAGATTCGTACAAGAATCAGTCAGAGAATAACCGTTGTCACTGCTTTGATTATTGCTCTCGTTTTAGACCTTCTGATCTGTGTCTCGTGTCTTTCTCTCTTCCGTGTGGACAGAAAACTGAGAGAAAAATATTTATGTTCTCTCTCGTGAAAAACACGTTCTCAACATGAAAAATAATGCCGTGAATAAGAATTTAATCAACGTGTATTTCTTTTTATAATGTAATGTATAAGAACATTATATTATAATTGTGGCTCATTAGTAATTATATTGCTAATGTGCTTCCAATAAATTTATATCAACCCATAATATATTTAGTCATAAATGGGCCACATATTTATCAATTAGTTGGCCCAATATATTATTTCCAGATAATTAATTTTCATATTATTAAATAATATATAACTACATTAATCTATTAATAACAATTCCCGAGAGAACAGAATAAATACAGATAAGCTAATTAGGCTAGACCAGGGATCCAATATAAGAAATAAAGTCGGGCCTCAAATTAATGAATTATCTATGCTCAGCTCAGAGCAAAATTAATTAATAAATACAGATTCATTCCACTAGATAATCCAAGTTGACTTACCCCTTTAGACTTAATTGATCTCCCTATTTAAGAATTAAATATCCATTAATTAATTAAGCTCACTGACAACTTAAATTAATTAACATCTTTTTATATTCCTGAGTAGTACCACTCGACCTTATTAACAAACTTGAACTTAATCAATTGGCCGGGTTTAGTGTGCTAATCCTTACAAGTTCCTCAGGAGATATTATCAACCCAATTAACAGGGATACGGATGCAATATACAGATAATCAACCTGAGCTACAAATAGCTACTATAACCTAAGATACGTAGATCCAGTCGCGATGACATTCACCATAGTAAGTCAAAGTGATAGATAGCTAAATGCATTCAGCTAAAATTTTATCAAGCTTAAGACCAAATAAAGTCACTGAAATCTTTAGTTGTCCACTAAGGTCAGTAGGAGAACACATCTCATTGTGATCCATCAATACACCACATTCAGTATAGTGATGAACCATATAATGTAATAGCTTAGTTGAGTTCAACATTTTAGGAACTCAGTAGGCTAGATAGAATTCAGTACCTGATAGGCTCAGTAGCATATCTTATCTCAGCTGGCTGGATTCAGTATTGAAGACTCAGTATGGTTATGCAAAACCTACTAAATGTGTGTTGGACGTCAGTACATAGGAATCGACATACAAACAGAATATTTCTGATTATTCAGGATAGTGGACGTAGGATCTTGCGTATTCGAACCACTTTAAAACCTGTTTGTGCATTTACTATTTTGTTGGTTTACTGTTCACTTTACGTAAAACGATTTGCAAAAACTCATAGGTCAGGATTTCAGTAGAACCGAATATGCGCACGACTTGAACTGATTTCAGTAAAAATATTTTTCAACAAGAGACGATAAGTATCTTGAACCACTCTCGCCATGCGATCAAAAAGCTAAGTTCGCAAGTCGAGTTATTCATGAGCACATTTAGTAAAAGATTGATTTTCGCGTTTGAGTTAAAACTTGGACTCAGGTATATTAAACCTCTCCCCCCCCCCCTCTACACCTGAAAACTCGTCTCTGGACCAACAATTGGTATTGGTTGATATAACAAGATATAAATAGTTATCACAACTGAGAAAACTTTAGGATAAGTTGTCGGTCTAAGTCGAAGTTTAGATAAAAATTAGTTTGTCTTAGCTGCTTGTCTATCTTTGTGCACATCGAATGTGGTGTATTGACGCATCATAATGAGATACCTTAGTGGAGAATCAAGATATAGGTGACTTAAGTGGTCTTAAGGTTAATAAGACTTCAGCTGAGTGCATTTGACTAACTATCACTTTAACCTACTAAGGTGAACGTCATCGCGACTGGATCTACGTATTTTCGGTGTTAGTAGTCATTTGTGGCTCAGGCTGGTTGTCTGTATCCTGCAACCGTATCCCTGTTAATTGGGCTGATAATATCCCCTAAGAACTTGTAAGGATTAACACACTAAACTCGGGCGGTAGATTAAATTCAAGTGTGTTAATAAGGTCGAGTGGTACTACTCAAGAATATAATAAGATATTAATTAATTTAAGCTATCAGTGACCTTAATTAATTAACAGATATTTCTATATTAAATACGGAGATCAATTAAGTCTAAAATACAAGCTCATACTCAAATTTGGATAAATGGGTAAGTAAGCACGAATTCCCTAATAGAATGAATATGTGTTTTTTAATTAATTTTGCTCTGTGCTGAGCATAGATAAGTAGTTAATTTGAGGTCCGACTTTATTGTATTGGATCCATGGTCTGGCCCAATTAGATGTCCAGTCATTTATTGTCTCTCAAGAATTATTATTAATAGATTAATATATTTATAAATTATTTAATAATATTATTTATCTCGAATTAATTGGTTGGACCAATTAATTGATAAGTATATGTAGCCCTGTTAATTGTATTATGGGTCTGTTGTAACAGAAACCCATTAAAAATAAAATTAATTAATGGACTGCATTTACAAGAATAAATATCACATATTAACGTGATTTATTCATTTTGTTTTCCACGTAATCACGATCATTACGTGAGTTTGAGAAGAAAAGGATCAAGACTCAGATATGAAGGTTTAATCAGGAGCAATAATCTAAGTTACAACAACATACGAATAAGACAAGTAATTCATAATCCTTCACTAAGTTATTTGCCTCGAACATAGATGGTTATGAGAAGTTGATTTATTTGGTTAATTCTCATTCCCCACTTCCCTCAACTGCACACGTTCGCTTGAGGACTTCAGTCTCCACTTCTAGTACACGTGTCGTTGAGCTGGAAAACCAAGAAATCCTCTTCCCACGAATTCAGCAACTCCTAGTAGCCATTGTCCTCAAATCACACCAACCGCTTCCTTGAAATAAACTGCGCTTTATTCTCAATCGTAACTTATGTACCTGCACATAAATAAATAATATGTACCTAGAAAATAGTCATCGTGTAAATCGGTAACCTTCGGATTGTCCATGTTGTGAATCTCTTGTTTACCACCAACACCAACATATCTGAGATAATCTCAACAAATCTCGCTCTTACACAAGACTATTTTTTTTCACTATACAAAGTAAAGAAATAAACTATATAAAAAAAACAGGCAAACATAAACCATCTCCCGCTGCATGATATATATCCCCCTAAATAATAACTCTCCCTACGTAACCACTCCCCCTATCAACATGCATATTACTTTTAAAAACCTAATCAGAGCATAAGATAACATATCAACACTTAGATCATGAAATTTAAACTTAGATAATATCTAAAAACTATTGTGCTAATATCAAAGTCTAACTACCAAACCAGGTCCGACCATGAGCAGGTGCAGATGGTCCAACCGCTCAAGGCCCCAAATATTCTGGGGTCCAACTCTTAAATTTTTTATAAAGGCCCAATCAAATTAACTCTTTTTTTAAGAAAAGCCCAATTTTTATTTTACATTATACATAAAAGAAAAAAAGTGTTTATAAAGTTAGGGCCCAATTTCTTTACACTTCATAATTGGTTAATTTTTTTCTTAAGTTCTATCTATACCAAATATACTTCTTGAATTTGTGTAAATCACTACAAGCAAAATATCGGCGAAAGTATTAGCTTCTATATTTTTTTTGCCACAATAAATTTTGTTTATTTTTATGTAATATATATATATATATATATATATATATATATATATATATATATAGGGAATGGATATTATGAGAACCAAATCTTAAAAGAGATACGAGAACCGATCTCGTCCCTTCATTTCGCAAATCTAAGGCTCTCATTTATCCTCAAAAGCATTTAAAAATAAATCAAAAAAGGAGAAAATATAGCTCATTAAGGGTATTTTTGTAAACTCCTCTTCTTTTAATTCAATTTCCGATTTTCTCTCTCCACCCATTTTCGCTGCCATGTTCGAGTTTTACATATTTATGCTCATGATGTTATGTGTTTATGCTCATCTTGTTAACTTTTCATACATGTCCGAATCGGAATGACAGAATCGTGTTTCTTTCGACCCCGATTGTTTCTTTTGTTAGAATGAATCTGATGTGTACACATAAATATTGATTTTGGATGGGCCTTCATTGTTCTTGGGCAATTTTGCTCATTTCGTTTGTTTTATTCGATTTTTGTGTTTTCCTATTTTCTGATTTTCTGATTTTCTGTTTATGTATATTATATTCTAGGTGAATTTATGCAGATTTTTATGGATGGAAGTCCCCCCTTCAAGAAATAATTCATATTTATCATATTTTTCCGTTACAATTTGATTTATGCTTACCTTTCTCAGAAATCATGCACACAAGTATATAATTTCATGCTAACCTTTCGATCAAGTTATGCACACATTTTTTTCATTTGACTCAATCTTTTTATGCTAACCTTTCAATCAAGTATGCACACCACCAATATTAATTATGTACAAAAATCCAAAATAATATGTACCTATGGACAAAAAATTTATGCTTACTATTTCATATTTTTATGCTAATATATAAAATGTTTAATGCTTACGCTTATAAAAAAAAGGCACACGAAAAAAAAAGGGTGTGCATACCAATATTAAAACTTTCATGCACACAAGATTGTTTATATAACTGCATACTCCCCAAATGTTTTTGGCATATGATCGAATTATGAATGCATAACTTACAATACTTTAATATACCAAAAGATGTATTTCACTACATTGTTTTCCACAATACTTTAATATACCAAAAGATTTTTTTAAAGGAACATTCTCTTTCGCTCTTTGGTTCTCTTCCTCTTTCCTTTCCCGCTTGAACCGTCTGCAATTATAACATATTTTATGCACATGACTAACGTAGTTTATGCATACAAAAATGGAATTTTATGCAAACCATGTTATTTTATTATGCACATTACCCAGTGGATTTTATGCACACAACAAACGGATTTCATGCACACAAAGTTATATTTTTATGCTTACCTAATCGCAATTCATACACAAAATATTATAATTCCAAGTTAAATATTTTTATGCTTATACAATAAATAATTTATGCATACATAGTGTAAACTTTATGCATATATAGGAAAGTGATTCACAGAACAACAAACTAGACAAATTTTATGCTCACATAAACATTTTATATATTTTCGTGCTTATGCAATGCATATTTTATGCAAATATACACAAAATATATGCTCATATTATCATCGCAATAATATGATGAGACACAAACATAGTATGAAAATATTACACCTAATGATGCAGAAAATTGAATACCTGCGTCCATACTCAAAATCAATATTGGAGGCCGGAAATCAATATATGGAATCATACTCAAAACCAGGAAAAAAACCTAAATCTCAAACCAATCCACCAGAATATTTTTACAAAACAATTAAATCGATGTGTAAACGAAAATATCCTCACGCAAACAACAAAATATCCGCACGCAAACATAAACGAAGCTTTGCAGAAATATCGCCCAAAATAGATGCGGTTTTCAGAAACCAAAACTCAGAACCACAATTTAATCGATGGGTAAACGAAAATAACAATAAAAAAGAAGAAACATACCTCTTAATTCGTCAAATACGGTCGACTTTTCTCCAATTTCTTCGAACGCAGTTGAAACCTAGCAATGGTTAGGTTAGAAATCGACGCAGACCTCCAAGAACGACGCAGACCGATAAGAACGAGGAGAGCGAAATTGATCTGTGGAATTGAGATGGAACAACATAAATACGAGACAAATCGACGGGATTTAGGCTAGGGATGTTTTTGATTTTAGAGAGAGAGAGAGAGAGAGAGAGAGAGAGAGAGAGAGAATGGAGGTGTGGAAGTGGTGTGGAATGGAGAGAAATTTTGGATGAAACGTTTTTGGAAATGTTTTCTACCTCCCAAATCTTATTGCCAATTCTATACCCATTTTGCACTTTTTTGATTTTTTTTTTAAAAGAAAGAAGGGATTGATATTGTCCATTAGATTAGAACCGATCAACGCTTAGGATCGGTTCTCTTATCTCTTTTAAAGGTTGGATCTCTCTAGATCCATACCCTATATATATATATATATATATATATATATATATATATATATATATATATATATATATATATATATATTCAATATACTTAAATGATTTATGCAGATTTGTTCTTTTACCATTCATAAATATTTTATATTTTTTTAAAACATAAAGGAATACTAATTTTTAAGTGTCTGAATAATATATATTAATTTTTTTTACATTTATAAATTGTAGTTTCTATATTTAAATTCTAAACCTCTATTTAACAATGATATTTCTGTAGTAATAATTTTTTCAATTCTGAATATATTGCTATATAAAAAACTTATTGTATTATATGGGGGACAAAAAACTTTCGTACAGAACACTCAAAAAATCAGGACCGGTCCTGTACCAAACACATCAGAACCAAAATCAAACAAAATTAGTTTAACGATATCCAGCAAAGACATAAACATAAACAAAGAAATATCAAATAAGGAGTTCAAAGATTAAAATTGGGATTGCCTTTGTATGGCATCAAGAGCTATGTTTTCTATCTATCATTATCTGTAAGGCGGGGCAGTTAAATGTTGAACTCATCTCCACTCCATCACCACTTTTGGAGCATTACCACCAAAATCAACATGTTTGAAATAATCTCAACAAGCTCAGCTCGGTCCAAAAATCTGACAGGCTGATTAGAAATGGGCCAATAAAGCCCGATGGGCTTCGGGCTAAACCTGCTTATTAATCTAGACATGTTATAGACTATATGGTTTAATGGAACTGTTTTTTTAAACTCTAAATTAATTAGTTTTAGTTAGTTTCACTTTCAATTTTTAATTTTGTTTAATTGTCCTACATAATTTATGAAATTAGAAGTGTGAACAAAAAATGTCGAATTGCAGTCTATGGTGGTTTCTTTTATTTTCCTTTAAAATCATTGAATATTTCTACATATTAGAGGCCCCCGGTTTTTAATCCTTAATTTCTGATTCAAAAGGTTAATTATTCATACTCTTAGCATTATTTATTTATTTTTATTCCATTTTATAGCATGTTTATTTTATTTTCTTCGATTTATTACACTATGTAACAAGTAAAAACTTATTGAACTTTTTTTTTATTAATTAATATAGATTATGAAATTTCAAAATATTATATTTTAATTTGTGTGATCCGACGGTCTATAAAAAATTGGGTTGAACTATTCAACAGTCAGTTCCACTAATATATGGGCGGGCCGACCCAACTCGAAAATATGAGATTGGCTTGATGGGCTAGGCCGGATTGGCCGAGTAATTTGACACCTCTACAACCTCCCTTGATAAATTTTTAAATCATCTAAAGCTATAGAAAAATACTAATTAGTTTATTAGGAATACCAATCTCCACGTGGCGAGTGTCCGGTTTGATAGCATCTTAACATGGCGAGTGTGTGGGTCCGCATAATTAGTCATTAAATAAAACACAATTAGAAGTTTAACATCCACGTGTCCATGAACTCCCTGTTTCAATGACTCCTCCCGCCCACTTCTCTCCCTTCACTTCTAATTCAGACAAAACGAGACAAATCCGTGCTCTCTGTACTGTATCATTCTTGGAGTCTCTCCCTTCTTCATTTTCTCGTAACCAAAACACGGACAAGCCTTTTCACACACTCACGAATTTCTGGAAATTATAGAAGAAATACGGTATGTTCTTTAAATGGATTTGAGAATGAATATGTACATGTTTCGATTATGAGTTGCGATCTTCGTGAGAGTTTATGGGGATTTGAACGAAATCATGTATTTTTAAAATGTATTGATTTTGACCTATTATGGGCTGAATTAGATTTTTCTCCATAAATAATGTGTTGGGGTTGCTGAGTTTTGTAGAAATAGGAATTTAGATTTTTCACAGTAAATCACTACCCATTTTATGCTATCAGTTATATGCTTCTCCAAGCCCAGAGATTGATATCTAGTGTTAGACATTAATTCTTGGATTTTAAAAAAGAAAAAGATATAGATGATCTTGTGGAGGTTTAGTCGGATTAGTGATTGCTGAAGAGTTTCTGTACTAATGTTGTATGTATAGATGCATGAAGATTGTTAAATCAAAGAACATTTTAGATGGTTATGTTTTAATCTCTCTTCCCATACCAATTTTGCTGCAGTCTCAGTCTTTCTTTTCTTTTTCAGCAGTGCGCTACCAAGATAATGCACATCAATTTTTCATAGTATATTTGTTGGGAAAGGGGGATAGAAATGAATGTTGCTGGTTTATTAACTTCTGCCGGTGTAAATTCTATGGTGTGCCTGGGCCTTTTTTCATTGTATTCTGTCTTAAGAAAGCAACCGAGCTTTGTGAGTGTGTACTTCGGGCAAAAGCTCGCTCGAGCACAATCCAAACGTCATGATCCCTTTTGGTTGGGGAGACTTATTCCTTCTGCTAGTTGGGTGGTCAAAGCATGGGAAGCAACCGAGGACGAGTTATATGCCACTGGGGGTTTGGATGGTATTGTATTCATGCGCGCTGTTCTTTTCAGGTGATTACATTGTTTTAGTTTTAACAAATTAAATGATGCTTTGTATGGCTTTATTGTTTCAGATTTTGCTATATACTGCTAACTATCCTCAGATGCTCCTTATTTTTCTTTATTGCTTTCATTTTTCGTTGTTGCTGTGATTATTATATATGTCTGCTGCTGCTTTGCCTTGTGCAGTATCAAAGTGTTCACTGTTGCTTCAGTGATATGCTTGGCACTTGTTCTTCCTCTTAATTATTTTGGCAAAGAATCGGAGCACAAGAGTATTAGAGAGGAACGGTTGAGTGCCTTCACCATTGGGAATATCCAGAGAGGATCACAATGGTATGTAAAATCATATGTCCTGCTTAACTATTACTTATCCTAATTGGTTTTGATATATCTGTATTTCAGGATAGGGGTCCATTGTCTTGCATTACATATCATAACAATATGTGCTTGCTGCTTTCTTTATACTGTAAGTAATGTAACTGGCTACCATCTTTTCTTTTTTTTTTTCTGGTTGAGATATGCAAGCAAAGGCCTTAGTTATCTGCGATATTTTCAGGAATACAAGACCATCATGAAGATGAGAATGACCCACATCACTGCACCTCTTTACCATCCTAGTCAGTTTACAGTAGTTGTCCGCGCAATTCCATGGGTAGATCAAGAATCATATAGCGAGACTCTCACCAAGTTCTTTACAGATCTGTACGCATCAAGCTATTTATCACACCAAATGGTCTATGAGACTAGTGCAGTACAAAAATTAATGGTAAACTTCTTAATCTAAGGTTGAATATTATGTGCAAAAGGTTCTACTCTAATGCTTTGTCATCATAATCGCGCTCTTTGTTTTGTGCATAGAGTGATGCTGAGAGGATGTATAAGATGCTAAAAAATATACACATGGAGAGACGGTATGTAAAGCGACTACTGAGATGTGGCTTTTGTGGAGGCACTGCATCAACTCTAAAATCGCTCTCTGAAGAGTCTCAAAGTATTTGTACAGAGGAAAGCTGCTTTGATGGTTCAGATGTAAGGAAAAAAAGTTCATTAAAGTTGAATTTGATGATGGATGGTTTGAGGCATGTGAATATATTCTTTTCTGTAGGAATGTGGAGCTGCTCTGGTTTTCTTTTAGGACTCGTTATGCTGCGTTGGTTGCTTCGGAGGCTCTTCAATCAGCAAATCCGATGGCTTGGGTGACGGACCCTGCTCCAGAACCACGCGATATGTTCTGGTCTAATCTTTGTGTATCCTATCGCAGCCTTTGGATCCGCAAGATCATTGTTGTCGTGGCCTCTATTTTCTCCGTGACTTTCTTCCTCGTCCCAGTTGTCTTTACACAAAGTCTTGTTCATCTCGATAAACTTAGTAACGTGCTGCCATTCCTCGAGCATGTAGTACGAAGGTAACATGCTCTAGTGAGTTGTCTTCCTTAGAATGCAAAACAAACGAAAACTTTCCATTTTTGCAGGAAAGTTTTGGAACAGCTGATCACTGGATACCTACCTAGCGTTGTGATCACTCTCTTTCTATACTTGGTTCCACCTGTGATGTATATGTTTTCAACGTTGGAGGGCGCTATATCTCGTAGTGACCGCAAAAGAAGTACATGCATCAAAGTTCTATACTTTTTCATATGGAATGTCTTCTTTGCCAATATATTAACAGAGGCAGCTATTGACCATTACCAAATCTCAATCTTGAAGCTGGGTGATGCCAAAAATATACCAACATTGCTAGCCAAAGCTGTTCCTGCAACGGTGATTCTTCTCTTCCCTCTCTTTACATGCACATCCAACATATATTGATCGGCTAATTCCTTGTATTTTTTTTTGCATTTTCTAGGCCACTTTCTTTATGACTTATATCCTGACATCTGGTTGGGCAAGCTTGGCTTGTGAGCTAATGCAGCCGTTTCCTCTTCTCACCAAATTGATCTCTCAATACATTCTTCAGAATGCAGACAACTCGACTTTCACTCCGTATACGTTTCCGTACCACACAGAAGTCCCAAGAGTGCTTATGTTTGTAATGCTAGGATTCACTTGTTCCACATTGGCACCTCTCATACTGCCCTTCTTGCTGGTTTACTTCGTTCTTGCGTATATAGTATATCGTAATCAGGTAAGACTTATCATTTGGAATGTTGAAGATTATAATTGCATGCTTTGGTTTGACTCTCTTTGAATGAATGAATGTGTTCAGTTACTCAATGTGTACGTAACACAGTACGACAGTGGGGGGCTCTACTGGCCTATTGTTCACAACACAGCCATATTCTCACTTGTGCTCGCACAAGTCATAGCTCTTGGAGTTTTTGGGATAAAAAATGCGCCCGGCCCCTCTACCTTCACTTTCCCTCTCATTGTTCTTACTCTCCTCTTCAATGAGTATTGCAGGCAGAGGTTCAAACCTATCTTCTTCAGAACTCCAGCAAAGGTAATCACAACATGCATGCATGATCATATATTATATAGATACATAACTAAACACGACTACTCTTTCTAAATCGCATATATCATTTGGGTTGTAGACTGTTATTGAGATGGACCGTCGAGATGAACAGAGCGGGGCGATGGAAGAAATCCATCAGTCCTTGCTATCTGCTTACACTCAAGGCCTCTCAAGGTCGGCCTCAAAAAAGAAGGTAGACATGAATAAAACAGAGGATGGAAGTGAGAGGGGGGCCATTTCCCAGGTTTGATGATAATGCTGCCACTGCCAGTCTTTCTCCCCTCGTTTCTTGTTTTCCGGATGCCCATCACTCCATCTAGACCTTCAGTGGGAGTTTTGTTATGAAAGAACAACATGTAGATCAATCTTTGTGTCAATAATATCTCTGCCTATATAGTTTTACAGTAATATACTTTTTTCCAATGATGAATGACAGAAGTTTAATCTCTCTCTCTCTCTCTCTCTCTCTCTCTCTCTCTCTCTCTCTCTCTCTCTCTCTCTCTCTCTTCTCTCTCTCTCTCTCTCTCTCTCTCTCTCTCTCTCTCTCTCTCTCATACTTGGATCAGTTTCATCATGGACATGGTGTCTGTTGATGATAGAGAGAATTCAGGTTCTACTGAAGGAATTAAGAGATGAAATTTTTTTATTTTTGATAAATGTATTGAGTTTTTGGAGAAGTTGGGGCATGGGCTTACCATTTTCTTTTAAAGCATGCATTATTTTTAAAAACATATGAGGAGGCATTCATTTTACATCATAAGGTTTATAATTTCTACAACTTAAATTATAGAGCTGGTCTAAGATAGAATTTTCCCATGATTTATGATCTATAATTAATGCTCCGTATGCTTAATTTTGAAAATTTGAGTAAATATTTATGATTTAAGAATAATAAAGATAAGCATTGTAAGCGGTTGATGAAATGTGAATTCGATAAATTCATACGAAGATAGTTTAAATTGATTTGCTACAAGTAGTTCTAGTAAAAACATTTCTTCTTTATTACATTGCAAGGGAAGGAAGAGAAAAGAGATACTAGGGATTTTGGAGTTAGGAGTAATCAATTATTTGATTTAGAATATTCCACAATATGCGCTCTAGAAATTCAGTAAATCAAATTTAAAAATTTATTATTATTATTTTTTAATAAAACTTCTAATAGTATAAACCATTAATCATCCATACCTCAATACCTGAAATTGGAGTCCGGATCTTCTATCCCATAATTGATGGACCACTTGGTGGCCCACCAATCACGCGGTGTCACGCGTGCATTGGTGGTCCCCTAAGTCAATAAATTAATATTTGAATGTTAAAAAGGTGGCCCACCAATGCACGCGTGGCACCGCGTGATTGGTGGGCCACCAAGTAGTTCACCAATTGTGGTATAGAGGATCATTTGGCCTGAAATTGACGGATTGTTAATAACCGACCGCTATTCAAATACTCGGATTTTGGTTAATCGATTAACTAACCGGTTACGGTTGGATCGGTTATTAATCAATAATAGATTCTCTGTATTAGGACATCAGATCAAATAAATAATTAAAAAGTAAAGTTTAGGTACATCCTAGTTATCCTATCTAGACAAGAGACTGTAGCGCTATCTTCTTCTCTTTGGAAACAGAATAATCCTAACATTTATTTCTTTTCTTTTTGATAATTTCACATATTTTATTAAAAACCCCGCGCTTCTCTATATGCCCCATTTATGCGAATTTTGTCATAAAATCAAATGATAAAAAACTCAAGGAATATTCTTGTAATCCCAGTGATTCTCAAAATCACCACCTAAAAATGCTTAGAATGTTATTTATTTAATGTAAAAATTAAATAAAAAAATAAAAAAGGTTACAGCTTTTTCGTAGTTTGAGATATAAACTCATTTGGTCATTGATTATATTATGGTCATAGAATTTGAGAGAATTTCTCCTTCTGAATAAAGACAATCTTGGAAACCTTTTTGGTTTTATGCTCGAGGCTTTTTCTGATATACTGCTTCCCATAAATGGATATTCCTCTTCACTTTACAGAAACAAAGGAATTGATTTACTTTATTCCTGATTTAATGATTTTCAGTAAGAAATTATTTAATAAGTACCACACGTGGTGTGGTTGATAAATGCTCACCTGCATGTGGATCGATAAATATACCGAAATATCGTCATATCGCACATACCGTATTGAAATATATATAACCACCGACTTTATCACTGATTTTCAGTATAGTATGATAAAATAACGATCCTTTACGGTACGGTAACGATATAGATATTCACATATCGAAGTATATAGATCCATACCGAAGCAACGATTATAAAAATTATAAAGATAATAATAAATAGTAATCCACGCACGTATTACATATTTAAATATGAGATATATATTATTATATTTATTTTATTAAATAATATCCACATACGTATTACATATCTATATATTTAAATATATATAGATGGGGAGCGGTTTCGGTGACAACGTCCATTGTTGTAGGAATTAAGAATAAAATATGAATCCATTGGATTGAGTCAATCTACGATTAAGATTGAATATTAGGGATTGAAAAATTCGGTGCACTTTCTATGGAAATAACTATACGAAGTGTAATATGGGAAAATTATAATCTTAAAAATTAGAGCAGATACGGTTCCAATTCAAAATCTTTCAAAAAAAGGTCTGCCCCACTCTCTTCCGGTCGAAGCGAGAACGAATCCCTCCCCACCCTCAATCGTTCGCGAAAATCGGTCCTATCTCGCTCGAAACTTTCGACTCTTCTCTTCAAAGGGGCTACAGAGATCGAGAACGACGACATGGAGGAAGAAGGTAACAAATTTTGTGTGAATTGTTGGGTTTATGAAGTTTCAATAGTGTGAGATAATTTGAATCTAGGGTTTATTAAATCCACTGAAGTAAATTGAACCGAAATAAGGTTTGGAATAATTGGGCAAACAAATTTTGTGAATGAATTATTCTTGAATTGAATATTGTTGGGATGAAGATTCAGTAGAACTATATTTTTATAGATTTGAAGATTCCAAAACCCCTAACTAAATGATGAACCTTCGATTATGTAATAGCTTAGTTTGAGTTCAGCATGTTAGGAATTCAGTAGGCTAGAGTTCAGTAGCTGCGGAGTTCAGTAGAAGACTTTGCACTCAGCTGATGAACTCAGGATCGAAGAAGTCAGTTGGTCAGCCGACCACCAACTGAATCAGCACAGGAATTCGTGCTCATGCATTGAATGCTCAGAAGAACGTCAGTAGGAAGTCACTTCAGTTGAAGGTCAGAGGATTCAGAGGCAGTCAACCCTGATGTTTGACAAGCCTCACCTACCAATCTACCTCGACTAATAAGGAGCCAACAACGCTTTCAGCCTCATCAACGTTCAAATTTTAAGGAGCCGTTTTCCTTGTCGTTTTGACACGTGGCTAGATCCCTCTCCAACGGATCACAATCGACGACTATATATAGAGGAGAGTCTTCATGCAGAAAGACACTGGGAACCAAAAGCTTTCAACGCACAACGATCTCTAGCAAACTCACTGCATATCCAGTAAAGAACTTGGACTTATATTAGATTCTTTTTAGTTCTTCTCTCTAGAGAATATTTGTCCCCGTTCTCTTATTTACGCAAGCTACATTGTAATATTCATAGCTTAGAAACCTCGAGGAAGTTCAATTCTTGTGAAAACGTTCTTATTATAAGAACTTCCTCATAGTTGGAGAAGCCTCAAACTCTTTAAGTTTTAAACCCTTGTAAAGTCACTACGACTATAAGTAGAGAATTTGTCCTGTGAACAGATCACTGAGACTTGCTCAATATAAACATCAAATTTGTATCTGTCTTGAGAACTGATCACTGAGAGTTGAACAATATAAATATAACAAGTATCTTGCTTTGGTCAGGACAATGGACGTAGGACCCAGTATGTCCGAACCACTTTAAAAATATGTTATGTTGATTTACTGCTTTCCTTAATTGATCATATTGCATAAAACTGTATTTCATCAAACTTAGCATAAAATCGGTTTTCCAACTGAGACATTTAATAGGGCCTACACTTCCGCACACAATTCTGATACTAAGTCAGTAGAACTGAACTCAGTAGAAAAAATCCTTGCCTACGCGATTTGAAAGCATGTCTGGCTATCTGACTCAGTTCAGTAGCAAACTCAACTAGAACTGACTTTCGCGTTTGAGAAAAGAATTTGTATTCAGGTGTATTCACCCCCCCCCTCTACACCTGAAGCACATCTTAGGACCAACAATTGGTATCAGTGCGGTGTTCTTACTGATCATCGTTTTCTGAATACTGGTCTATCTCGAACAAAGATCCTAGGAAAACCCGTTTTCACTACATCTTGCATCTCTTCATTACATCCTATATCCTATCTTTTTTAATGGCTGATATTTCAGGGATTAGGATGGCCCTTCCAGCTACTTTATCGCCTACTTTGATTTCACGTTTTTGTGAAATAATGTTGGTGTTGTATTAATAGGTGATGGTTTGTTTATAGGGTATATAGAAATGGGGTCTAGGATATTATAGAAAAAGTGTATGTGGCCCAGGGCATAAGGGGCATGATGACTTGACGTCATCCTCACCTTCCTCCGGCTTAAATCGATTTACAATAATGACAGAAAACAAGAACGAATTAATGTAACTTCTAGTTTGATTAGGGAAACCACAGAAAATGAATCTACTAATGAAGGTTACAGATTCGGTCAAGAGGAAGAAACTTATAATATCATAGCCGCTCATGGTTACTTTGGCCGATTGATCTTCCAATATCAAGGAATTCCATTAATAACTGGCCGTTTTGATTCTTTGGAACAACTCGATGAATTTAGTAGATCGTTTTAGGAGGCCCTAATCAAATGACTAAAAAAGCTATGAGAATTTACCCTAAGTAATTGAGCGTGAGAGCCAAATGAATCGAAAGATTCATGTTTGGTTCGGGAAGGGATTATAAGCAAAATTACAGAAAAAGGTGTAGATAAATGGAAGCCCATGTTCTCGACAGATAACTACGCGGTATGGCGAGTGAGGATAGAGGCACATTTAACCTCGCTGCACGACAGCATGATCGATGTCCTGGAGAAAGGACCTATTGTTCCGATGGTCGACTCAGTCAAACTTGCATTGGACGGAACAACAGGTGCCAGAACCGGCCCGAAGGTCGCCAAGGACAAGAGCCTCTACACTCCTGAGGAGAAGAAACTGCATAATCTCGACTGAGTTGCTCGAAACGCAATACTGATGACACTCAGTGACTCTTATCTCGGGAGAGTACATGATTGCAAGACTGCAAAGGAGCTATGGGATGCTCTCGCAGTCTTGAGCCAAGGAACTCCACAGATCAAAGAGAACAAACTGGAGTTAGAGCTGCAGAAACTCGAGGCATTCGTTATGCTTCCTGGGGAGTCCATAGATGATTTTAGTGCTCGATTCACAAACCAGATCAACATCATCAACGGACTGGGGAAAACCTTTAGCAATAAGTAGACCAATACGAAGATTCTAAGGGCTCTTAGCAGGCCCAAGTGGTATTCTTTTGCTACGTGTATGAGGAGATCTGACTTGAATCCTTTTACTCCTGATTATGTATTTTCAGAGCTAAAAGCATAGGAGTTCGAATTCAACCTGCCACACACCCTCGATGCTGAAGCTGAAGTGTCAATGGATCATGCATATAAGCCATCAGCTAGCACTCCCGTAGCAAGTCCCTCAGCAACAAGTCAGTCAGCCGCAAGCTCAGTAACAATACCTACTACTGACAACTTGGCTGAGAAGTATGCTCTCCTTGCTGTGAAATACCAGAAGGAGAAGGAGATGTTCAGAAAGAAGATGAAAAAGGCTTTCCAAAAATATCAAGGTAAGAGAGATCATAGTCGCTCGAAAAGTGAAACTAAATCTCTACCTAATTGCAGGAATACTGAAGCTGCTCCCGCCGAACAAAAAGACATATCTAGAAGGGATGGCAGAAGCTCAGTATGTTACAACTGCAAAAAGCTAGGACACTTCTAGTAAGAATTTCTTGAACTCTCAGCAACTGAAAGAGCTGAA
The DNA here is from genome assembly GCA_028984105.1 of Lavandula angustifolia. Taxonomy (NCBI): domain Eukaryota; kingdom Viridiplantae; phylum Streptophyta; class Magnoliopsida; order Lamiales; family Lamiaceae; genus Lavandula; species Lavandula angustifolia. The sequence goes on along the minus strand of CM054803.1, from coordinate 22,347,163 downwards.
AGGCAAGCCCGAGGAGACAAGTTCATTAAGAAGAGGCAAGCCTACATAGCTGGAGAGTTATCCAATTGCTCAAGTGATGGGGAACTGTTCATGGAATCGCCTGATGACGATGCCGCATTCATGGAAATCGAGACAGAAGATGTTGAACTGTATCTAATGTTCGGAGAAGAAGCTGAGGTAAATTTTGAACTCATTATATGCCCCTCTTCATCTTGCACACACGACTCAAGTTCTGCTGTAGGAGAACCGCTGGATGTGGTTCTTGCGTATGAAGATTTGCTTGAAGAGCAAATTCAGATGAGCCAGCAGTTCAGCAAGACTATTCAGGAGATGGATATCCTGATAGCAGAAAATCGGAGACTTTCAAAGAGAAGTAAGGACTCTACTGAGTCTGAAGGACATGTTCTGAGACTGAAGGAAGAGATTAACTCTCTGATGACTAAGTCTCAAGATCAAGAAGCACAGATCTCAGTGTTGATCAAAGACGTCCCTAAGAAAGAGACTGAAATTGCTAATCTCAAGGAAAAGCTCACACAGGCCAGAATAGAATATGAATCTATGAGGAAGAGTGATGAAGTGTGGAGAACCTTGATGACAGAGCAATACATTGGAGCCAAGGAGAAGTTGGAGAAGCTGCTACGATCTCAAAGGCCATGTTCCACTAAGGAAGGACTTGGTTACACTTTTGAAGCCTCCACTTCAATACAGAAGAGCTCCACAAAGCTGGCTGATAGGTTTGTCCAAGGGGTAACTCAACATGCAGATTACACATCCCCTCAAGCAAAGAACAAGCAGAAGATTCTAGCACCCCAGCCTTGCAACAAGAACATGACCCGTGGTTATAACCCCAGAACACCTAGAGCAAATTCAGGGGAGACCAAGAAGGTTAGGTGGGCCCAGCAGTATGGCCACCAACAGTTGACTCATCCAGCTTAGTACGGTTCGTACTACTATGAGCCAAGAGTCAAAAATCCTAAGGTTCAGAAGAAGAAGAATGTTGTACCTCAAAAGACTAAGAAGTCATCTACTCAAAGTTCAGTGGAGAAGGTTACTGACAACAAGGGCAAGAAGAAGTCTGAAGCCATCAAGGCTGTCAGACAAGTTTGGATCCTAAAATCTAACAATTAAGGACCTAAGTTGAAACCAAAGGGTACCTGAATCTGTTTTTGTTTTGCATGTGCTAAAGGACCCTTGGATTGTAAATAGTGGATGCTCAAGACTTATGACACATTAAAAGAGCCTAATGACCGACTACGTTCAGCAAGATGGACCAGAATTGAAGTCGGTGACAACTCCAAAGGTCCAAAGGTTACACAAGGGGATACAACACATTGAAAATAGGGAATGCGAAGGTTCCTAGAATATCTTATGTTGAAGGACTTCAACATAATCTCCTTTATGTCAGTCAATTCTGTAATAACTCCAATAAAGTGACTTTTGACGCATATTTTTGTGATGTTCTTGATAAATCTATAGGAAAAACTGTGTTATCAGGATTGCGGCGAAGGAACATATACTATGCTGAATGGAATACTGCCGAACTTGAAGCTTGCCTGCTAGCACATACGAGGTCAGATGACAAAACAACATGGGTGTAGCACAGCCGACTGAGCCATCTAAACTTCAAGATAATGAACAAGCTAGCACGTGATGCTAAATTTAGAGGACTGCCCAACGAAGTATTCAAAAGACATAAGAACTGTGAAGCATGTCTGAAGGGGAGGCAAACAGACTCAAGCAATCCGCCTATTCTGTTACCTTCCATTGATGGAATCCTTCAGCTGCTGCACATGGACTTATTTGGGCCAGTCAATCCAGTGACGATCAGAGGAAATAAATACGCTTTTGTAGTCATTGATGACTATTCAAGATATACTTGAGTGATATTCATCGCCAACAAATCTGACGTCAAACTTGAGCTGCCGAAACTACTGAAGTGGCTGAGCGTCGAGAAAGATATCAAGATTCAAAGGATACGCTCAGATCATGGAACTGAGTTTCTGAAATCGATGGTGAAAGACTACTGCAAAGCTGAAGGCATTGAATACGAGACCTCAGCGGCACGTACGCCTCAGTAGAACGGACTTACTGAAAGGAATAACAGAACACTTAAAGAAGCAGCAAGGACGTTACTCGCAGCATTCGGGTCTACCATTGAAGTTACGGGGCGAAGCTACCGACACATGCGCTACACTCAGAATCGATCTCTACTTACACAGATGCACATGAAGACGACATATGAATTATGGAAAGGGAGAACACCTTCTATTTCACATTTACATATTTTTGGTTTTCCGTGCTTTATCCACAATAATGGAAATGACCACTTAAAGGTATTTGATAGCAAGTCAGACCAATGAGTTTTCTTAGGATACTCACGGGTCAACAAAGCTTTCTGGGTCTTTAACTACTAGACCCTTTGCGTGGAGGAAAGCCCTCATGTTGTATTTGATGAATTTATTTCTGAGTTCAGAAAGTCAAACTCTCAGCCATAAGCTGAAGAGGTTAGGAGCAAGCTACAGGATCTAAGCTTAATAGATAACATTGAAAAGATCTAACATTGTTGGGATGATGATTCAGACGATGAAATTCAAAATCAACCAGCAAGCAGTGTAGGCTGAGGAGATTGATTCTACTGAACGGAATCAATCTCGGGTAATTCAGTCGATGAGGAAACCCATGTGGTAACTGAGACCTCTACTGAAAAGAATAACTCAGGGGGAACTATTGATGTTCCTGAGCTTAATGCCCCTGAACCTGGTGACTCAGTAGACCCAACCCTTGCTACATAATTGCTTCAATTTCAGAATAGTACTACTAAAATTCCTAACACTCCTACTATCAGTGTAGAATCAATTCCAGATGAAGTAACAAGACGTCGTCGTTCGTGGCTAGATGGTCATTCTTCCGATCTTATAATTGGAGATCCTTCAGCTAGTGTCAAGACAAGATCCAGATTCTGTCAAGGAGAGAGAGCTTTATACTCCTGTTTCTTGTCGATTGAAGAACCTCAGACAATTGAGGACGCGCTGAATGATGCTGACTGGATCACCGCCATGCAAGAAGAGCTGAATCAGTTCACTCGAAACGATGTATGGGAGCTTGTTGTTAGACCTAGACATCAACACGTGATTGGAACAGAGTTGGTTTTCAAGAACAGGCGTGATTAAAACAACGTCATTGTCAGGAATAAAGCTCGACTCGTTTCCAAAGGATATTGTCAATTTGAAGGAATTGATTTTGACAAAACATTTACCCCAGTCGCAAGATGGGAAGCCATTCGTCTATTCCTAGCCTATGCAACACATTAGTAGTTCATAGTCTATCAGATGGATGTGAAGTCAGCTTTCCTGAACGGCGTACTGAAGGAAGAAGTCTATGTTGAACAACCGGCCGACTTTCAGCAAGGACTTCAGGTTTACAGACTTAAGAAAGCTTTGTACGGGTTAAAACAAGCACCCAGGGCTTGGTACGATACCCTCTCAGACTTTCTACTTTAGAAAGGTTTTCAGAAAGGAATAGTGGATCGCACCCTATTCCGTATCAAGTCAGGAGAAGACATTCTACTGGTGCAGATCTACGTGGACGACATCATCTTTGGATGAAGGAATCTGGATGTGTCAGAAATTTGAGCAGATGATGAAAGACAGGTTTGAAATGTCGATGATGGGAGAGATGAACTATTTTCTTCGACTTCAAGTCAAACAATCAAAGAAGGGAATATTCATTAATCAAGCTAAATATACAAGAGATATCATCAAGAAATTCGATTGCGAATCCAGCAAGTTAGTAAAGATACCCATGAACACCAATCTCAAGATTGATCTTGATAAAGAGGGAGTATCTGTTAACTCAACTGACTATCGCATTTTTATCGGTTCTTTATTATATCTTACAGCAAGCATACCTGACATAACTTATGTTGTAGGTGTATGCGTGAGATTTCAGGCAAATCCCAAGAAGAGCCATATAGATTCAGCGAAGAAAATTCTTCGTTACTTGAAGGGAACACCTGATGTTAGATTATGGTATCCTGCTGATGATAACCTTGAACTAACTGGTTCTTCTGATGCTGATTATGCAGGTTGCCGAATCGACAGAAAGTCTACCTCAGGAACTTGTCAGTTCCTCGGCAGTAAGCTCATATCGTGGTTTTCAAAGAAACAACACTCAGTAGCAACGTCCACTACGGAAGCTAAGTATATGGCTGCCGAAAGCTGTTGCGCACAGATACTGTGGCTTCGACAAAACATTCATCAAGATGAAGTGCTGATCTACTATGACAGTACCAATGCTATTGCAATCACTCAGAACCCAATTCTACATACACGGTGCAAGCACGTGGACATTCGTCATCACTTCATCAGAGATCATGTCGAGAAAAAGGATATCAGAATGGAGAAGATCCACACTGATAAGCAAATAGCTGATATCCTAACCAAACCTCTAGCTGAGACAAGATTCAACGAACTCTCAGTAGAACTAGGTCTTTTGGATCCTACTGATACGATTCAGTAAACGATCCAGGAAGTACTAAATAATGGGGAACTTATTCTCAGTATAGCTGAAATACTCAGTATCGTCAAACGTGGTGTCAGCTGACTACGATGATCAACTGATAGGTTATATTGGTCCCGAGATAAACGTTCAGGTGTAGGGGGGGGGGGGGGAGGATGAATACACCTGAAGACTTTCTCAACATAAAATGCGAACAGTCCAATTCAGGAGAGTATCTTGCTGAATAAATTCAATAGACCAGGAAAGCTGTTCTGGATCGCGTGGACAAGGTGACTGACTATACTGAGGCCTGCTAGCTGACTGATGTCAGAATTCAGTACCGTTCAGTAAGAGTTTAGTAGCGTGCGGAATAGTGTAGGCCCAATTCAGTTGAGTTGACAACGTTTTTATTAAAACTGTTTCAGTAGGTTAGTGCATTCAGTTTAAGCTTTGCTGAAACTCTGTTGTATGATTTTGAAAAACGGTTTTCAGTATGAACAGTAAATCAATGCAACAGTAAATGAACACAGCGATTTTAAAGTGGTTCGGATATCAAACAATCCTACGTCCACTGTCCCGAAAAGATCAGGAGGCTATTCTATTATACTAAGTTAGTCTCAGTTGGTTTGTGCACTAGACAAACACTGGCCTTGAGGATTATACTTAGCAAGTCCCAATTTTCAAGGATCAAACTATAAAGTTTGACAAACTCACCAACGATGAAGGAGTTCTTAACAATAAGAATAGTTCAAGCTATGAACTCCTTCGGGTCTAAGCTATAGATATTTCAGTGGAGCTTAGGTTAGAGGGAAGGGAACAAGAAATGGCTTCTAAAGTGATGAACAAGAAATGGAGCTTACGTGTTCGATCACTTGGATACTAGAGGCTTTTGATTCTATTAAGCTTGGTTCCCTAGAGCAAAGATGTCGCCTTTCGCTTTGAGTGTTTCTCTGAAGTTCTTGCGGAAAGCTTGTAACTTGTTCGTTTATTACTCGTAATCGCTCGTTCTCTTTCTCTGTGTTGTTCTTCAATTTGATTTTCCCTCTATTTATAGAGGTGAGCGGTGGATAGATCCGTTGGAGACGAACGATCCACGTTTCACTCTCTTTGGGTAGCTAACGGCTCTTTTAAGGAATCTTGCAGAGTCTTTTCCTCCATTTCTGGAAAGTTGTTGACTTGCAGCTTTTACCAGAACTTTGACAGTTGGCTGCTCGTCATTGGTCGAGGCGTAGAAAGTAGTTGAGACACAGACTTCTAGGCAGATACTGAGGCTGACTTCTCTGATGTGAATAACCTCAGACGACTCTACTAATTTAACATAGAAGATTATCTGACAATCAAGGAGACTGTCAGGCTATTGCTGAGTCTGACTTGGGTTCAGTAGTATACTCCTGCTGAGTCCAACTCTACTGAAGGTCAACTCTGAGTTCAGTGAACTGCTCCTGCTGAGTCCAATTCTATTGACTCCTTTCAGTATGCTGCTCCTGCTGAGTTCAGCACTACTGAATCTGAGCACCTCCCAGTATGCTGCTCCTGCTGAGTCCAACACTACTGAGTCTTCACTCCATGGTACTGAGGCGGATAGTCTACTGAGGGATTAGCAGACAGAAATCTGAGCCTGAACCATGCTGAAGGAAAGTCTACTGAGTCTGAAACTCTCAGAGACTAAGGCGTTAACATTACAACGAAATGGTTCACCAATCAAATTAGGGTTTTGGGATCAGCCAAATCTTCTAAACATATAAACAATCTACTGCTGAATCATCTCCCAACAATTTCCCCCTATTTGATGATGCCGAAACCTAACATTACAAACTATCAGATACAAGCTCCTTACAAATATTACAAGTAGAATCAGTGAAGTTGTACATCAAGTTCTAATCTAGTGAGGGATGAGGAATACAGAAATAATTCTAACAACAATTTCCCCCTCTCAAATAGAGTCTATCAATCTAAGCAAAACAGACAAACACAGAATAAACAATGAGTGTGTGAGTCAGTAATCACTAAGGTGATTTTGAGTGTTAAGTTAAATAAACAGGCCATAGAGACAATAAGGTGTTGTCAGGCCAAACAACAAAGATGTATTATATATATGGAAGTTCAGTACATTTACATCACTTGCTATCTATCAAAAACAGAAAAGTAGCTATCAGGAACTATCTTCTGAACCTCTGAATCCTTGCCTTGAAATCTTTAGACTTTTCTTCAGGTAGAGGGAGTCCATACATCTGAAATGTATATTTCCGTAGCTTCTAAATCTTAGGCACATCATCATGATCATTCGCATCAAGCTCTAGTGCCACAACAACATTCCTGACCTCTCCTTCTATCACACCTGTGTAAAGTGAGCCATCTAGCTTCTGAGGAGGTGGCAGAGGTCTGGGAGCAGGGGTCTGAACATCTTCCTTATCAGCAATGGCCTTCTCCACCATATTGTAAATCTCTGTGTCGCATTTAAATAGCAAGTCAGCAGAGGATTTTTTTCTTGTGGGACTCCGGCCAGTATCTCCAGACATAATATCTTTTAATGAACTGGCCTTCAGTATCTCCCACTGCTGAGTCTTTTTTCACGGCATCCACTTGTCCACTCGAGGCCATCGGTAAAACTTTTGATTGTTTGGTCTCCTGCCTCTTCTGTACTTGTAAGGAATTTCAGTGTCTTTCGGTGGAGGTGGTCTAAGCTTCAGCCTTTCTGCTTCTCTGGCTGCCTCAGCAACCTTCTGTTTAGCTAAGGTGTTGGTCCCAAGATAAACGCTTAGGTTTAAAGGGAGGGGGGGTGAATACACCTGATAACTTTCTCAACTCAAAACGCGAACAGTCCCTTTTAGGAAGATGCCGTACTGAACAGGTTCAGTAGACCAGATAAGCTGTTCTGAATCGCGTGACAGAGTGACTGACTTCACTGAGGCCTGCTAGCTGACTCGGTTAGAATTCAGTACCGTTCAGTAGAAGTTCAGTAGAGTGCGGAAATGTGTAGGCCCAAATTCAGTTGAGTTAGAAAACGTTTTTAGGAAGACTGTTTCAGTATATTAGTGCGATCTTTTAAGCTTTGCTGAAACACAGTTGAATGATTTTAAAGATATTTTCAGTATCAACAGTAATCAATGCAACATTAAAGAAAACACACAGAACTCAAGCGATTTTAAAGTGGTTCGGATCCAACAATCCTATGTCCACTGTCCTGAAATGATCAGGTGGCTATTTTATTATACTAAGTTAGTCTCAGTCGGTTTGTGCACTGGACAAACACTGGTCTTGAGATTTATACTGAGCAAGTCTCAGTTTACAAGGCATCAAACTTAAGTGTTTGACAAACTCTCCAACTATGAAGGAGTGCTTTACAATAAAGAACAATTCAGGGATGAACTCCTTCGTTCTAAGCTATAGATATGGTCTGCTGAGCTTAGGTTAGAGGGAAGGGAACGAGAAAGTGGCTTCTAGAGTGACGAATGGTTAAGTATAAACTCTGGGTTCGTATTTAGTCGCTTGGATACTAGAGGCTTATGATCTGATTCAGCTTGGTTCCCTTTGAGCAAGTATGTCGCCTTTCGCTTGGAATAGCTCTTTGAAGATCTTGCGGAAAACTTTAAGTCGATTCTGAGTTGCTCGTAAATGCTCTTGTGTTCTTCATTTTCTAGGTGATCTTCGATTTGAAATATTCCCTCTATTTATAGATGAGAGACATGGAAAGATCCGTTGTAGACGATGATCCATGTGTCTCTTTCTTTTGGGTAGCTATCGGCTCTTTCAAAGTATGGTGGCAGAGTACTTTCCCTCCATTTCAGGAAAGATGTTGACTTGCAGCTTTAATCGAAAGTAGGCAATGTGTTCGCTTGTCATTGGTCGAGGCTGAAGAAAGTAGGTGAGACAAACGAGACTTCAAGACAGATCTGAATCTGACTTCTCTATACCTCGTATGACTCTGCTGATTTGACTTATAAGATCTCTAACAATCAGGAGACTGTTTAGCTGTTGCTGAGTCTGATCTATGTTCAGTAGCATACTCCTACTGAGTTCAGCTCTACTGAAGATCAACTATGAGTTCAGTGAACTACTCCTGCTGAGTTCGGTTCTACCGACTCCTTTCGCATATCTGCTCCCGCCGAGTCCAAGCACTACCGAGTCTTCTTCTCATGGTATCGAGGCCGATAGTCTGGCGAAGAACCAAAGAAACGTAACCGAACGCCCGAACCATGTAGGAAGGATGTCTACCGGGTCCGAAACTCTCGAGAGACGGGACAAACAAATACAACCGAATGGTTCACCAATCAAAGTAGGGTTTTGGGATCATTCAAATCTACTGAGCACTAGGCTACTGAATCATCTCCCAACATAAGGCTTCTTGCCACCTGAACTCTTCAATCTGATAATATTGAGCTCTGTTGTCCAAGGCTATGATGCTAAAATTGATCATCTCATCTATTGTTGGCTCAGCCCTTTTCCTTTCTTGATGCTGATGCTGTTGGGATTCAGAGTCTTGCTGCTGCTGCTGCTGCTGCTGTTGAGAATCAGTTGCAGTCTGCTCAGTTTCTCTCTCCTTCTCCTTTTCTCTATCAGCCTCATCGCCGATCTTAAGCTTTCTAGGAGGAGACCTAGTAGTAGGTTTCCTTCCTGACACCTTTGTCTTGGCCTTAGCCGAAACCTTCTTCGACTTATTTGCAGCTTCAACTTCAGCTAGCTCCCTTGCTAACTTCTCGTCAGCTTCGATTTGGGCTTGCTCAGCTGGACTGATATATCTTTTAGTCCCTGCCGGAGCCTTCTTCGGCTTATTTGCAGCTTCAGCTTCAGCTAGCTCCCTTGCTAACTTCTCGTCAACTTCGATTTGGGCTTGCACAGCTGGACTGATATATCTTTTAGTCCCTTTCTTCAGTAGGGTGGGGATTTTCAAAGGTTTCTTCTCCTTACCCGCCATTGGAGGAGGCAGAGGAGTCTCTTCCTCCTCTTCTGAATCCTCCTCAAGGAATTCAGCAACTTCTTTGATATGCTCGGTAGAAGTTTGGGTTGCTGATTCATTGGGTTCCTTAGGTCCTGAGCCACTTGGGCCAGTCTCAGCGCGCACTACATCACGAGTGCTAGAGACACCCTGGGTCTGACCCTTATCCGTTCCCGAGGGGTCAGTGGGAGCTGATTGGCTTTGAGTTGCTCCAGGTACTGACTTCTTCCCCCTTACTGTCCTTTCCCCCTTTTTGGCATCATCTACTGCGCCTGGGGTTGGGACTGGAACGACCTTGCTGTTCAAGGCTGAGTATGCAGCAGCTAGTCTGTCCAAAGCTTTCTGCATACTCTCGAATCTCAGGTGGAGATCGTTCCTCTCTATAATCAGATCATCACCATATTTGCGGTGAGAGGAATAGACCATCTCCTGAATCGACTTCAGATTGGCATCTATCTTCTCCTCACAGGCCTGTTGGATCGATGCTATTATGAGCTCATGGGCCTGAGTCAGTGTGGAGATGTTGTTCAAGTGTGCTGACTGAGCTGCCTTGAATTTATCCAGAAGTGAAGTTTGGGCAGCCGTCAACGATGCATGCTGTCGTTCGAACTCAGCTCGTTGAGTGGCAAGTGAGTCAGTGAGAATGACTGTGAAATCAGGAGCGATTGTATTCTGAATTGATGTCCTCAGCTCCTTGATTTCCTCACTCTGAGCTGTAGTGGCCTTTTTCCAACTCCGGTGGATGGCCTTTGCCAAGAGGCGGTTCTGAGCCCCCTGATCTTTTAGAGACTTGGCAACTGTTCGAGAACATCGGCCTTTCGAGCTGGGCGCAACCTCAAATGTAGACTCCAGCAAAAGCTGTTCTAAGTCCACGACACGAGAGGTTCATGCTACCGACTGTTATGGAGGAATGGAGCTGACAGGTAGGTCAGCAGAGGGTTGAGCTCCCTCCTCCAGTTGAGTACCCTCAGTAGGCTTCTCAAGGCCTGCATCATGGGGTGGATCCTGATCATCGGGATCAGAACCCTCTGAAGGCGCGGCTGCTGAAGGCATGCGGTCATCGAGAAGATCCAACATTGCCGCCCTTAAATCCTCGAGCGAGCTGATATCCGCAGGCTCGGAGTAGCATATCTGCTGGCAGATTTCCAGCTCCTCGGTATTCAGTCATTCACAGGACTGGTATTAGATCAGGCGATCTAGAGTGATCCAGTCCTGGAACCTTATCAGCATCTGAAGTCTGTCCTTCTGAGCTATAGTCGCCAAGTCAATGTGACTTGTGATTTCTGGTATGGCCTCGAGACTTCTCGGTTGGCTCTGTTCTGAAGAGCTTCTGCCTCAAGCCCGATGCTCTCAGCTTCAGTGCTGGTCTCCATGTCGTCTACATCAATTGGAGACATGGTTTTCTTACCAGATGGAATGCTGCTGAGTGGAGAAACGTCGAGCGGGGACTGAGATATAGGAGTTGTAAGCTCAGGTTCGGTCCCCTATTCCGCTAAGGCTTCCTTCTCAGCTGAAACTGCCTTCTCAGCTGAGACAACCTTGTCCACTGAGACTGTCTTCTCAGACGAGTCAGAATCGTCTCTCAGTCTAAAGGGAGGTATGACTACAGCCTTCTCAGAAGACTTCTTCTGTTTCTTCTGAGGGGTAGACCCCTTCTTGGTAGGTGTGGAAGTCTTCCTCTTCCCTTTCCCTACCTCAGCTGGCGCTGCCCCAATCTACTGAAGGGCAGCAGCTTTGCTGTGAAACCGGATCTTCTTCGGATTGAAGTATCCCTTATCTGCTTACGTGATGTGTTAGTCACCACAAAAATCCTCGATCATCACGGTCAACTTCATCCCATACAACAATTTTCCCTTGACACTAAAGCTCCATGTGGATTTATCAAACTTAGAAGCCTGTGTCTGGAATTCATTGAGGAAGAAATTAGTCCAATTGACCTTGGCTCTATCATATATTGCCATCATCATCTGCAGCTTCGGTCTGGACACCTGATCGAAGGAGCCTGCTTGGCTCGTCCGAATTTGAGTGACTATATAGGCGAGGGCACGGTACTGAGGTAGCATGGAGTTCTTAGGGAACGCGGCTCTGAAGGATGTTGGTTCCCCGCAGAAGATCTCCAAGTATTCATCTAAAAGATCGTCCTTGTAGCCCGCTATACTGATTCCACTGTCTGGTAGCTTAAAACTCCTCTGAAGAGCCTGCTTGATAGACATCTTCTTCATCTCAGCATCGACTTTGGAGGGGTCAGCTACGTGATGTATGATGAATCTGCCAATGATATCGCCATCAACTGCTTCGGAGTTAAGGTATAACTCTGAGATCTATCGGAGGAGGAAATATGCCGGTTTCCACGACAGAAATCCTTCGAGGCCTGATGCCCTGAGCGCATCAAACACCTCGTCCATGAGGTCTAACCTGCAAGTGTCGAACTCCATTATAGGCTCACACCAGACCCGGTCCTTCTCTAATATCTCAATCATGTTGACGGGAGAAACAATTGTAACACCGCTTGACTGTGCCATATCTGAATCTGCAGAATTCAGTATTAGTATTGGATGATGTAATATGTAAGCATAAATACTAATAAGCATGCAAAATTTACCGAAATAATCTCTGTAGAAGGTTAATGCAGATTGCAAGAAGGAAATTCTAAGCTCAGAGATTTTTTTAGGGTTTTAAAGCAGAGTGAAAATGGCGGTTTTAGTGTTTAATCGTTGATATATATGATCATGAAGATGAACAGTATTTGATCAACGACTCAGTTTGAATCCCGCTTTAATAGATGGACGGTCTAGATTCGATTTTATAAAAGGTAATGATAAACTTAGCCGCCTAAGTCAAATTACAGTTCTATATAGCCTATAGAAGTAAGTTGACATGGCATGCATTTAATGCAATGCAGAGTTCAACAATCTTAGCATAGAATGTCGTGCATTTAATGAAATCGTTTATAATAAATGACATTCTCTAAGCCATTGAATACGATGCTGAATCAAAATCATAACAGCCTTAAATACTAGGTTGATTACTGAAAAGAGATACGCAAACCTGTCAGCTAAACATCGTAGTCAGCTGATACCTCGTGTAGTTGGTTGCTGAATCTTTGTGTACTGAATGAGTCCAGTACTGAGAGTGAACATTCCCCCTTGCTGAATGCTCCTCTCCTGAATCCACTTACTGACTTGAGTCAGTAGGGTCCAGCAGACCTAGCTCTACACTGAATTTGGCTTCAGCTAGAGGCTTGGTTAATATATCGGCCATTTGATGGTCAGTTTTGATCTTCTCCATTCTGATATCCTTCTTTTCGACATGGTTACGAATGAAGTGGTGTCTGATGTCCACGTGCTTGCATCTAGTATGAAGAATAGGGTTCTGAGTGATTGCAATGGCACTGGAACTGTCGCAGAAGATCAGCACTTCATTCTGAATGACGTCATAGTCACGTAGCTGCTGTCCCAGCCAAAGGATTTGGGTGCAGCAACTTTCGGTAGCCATGTATTCAGCTTCAGTAGTTGACGTCGCTACTGAATGCTGTTTCTTTGATAACCATGAGATGAGCTTACTGCTGAGGAACTGACAAGTTCCCGAAGTTGATTTTCGGTCAATCCTGCAACCTGCGTAGTCAGCATCAGAATAACCAATTAGTTCAATATTATCATCTGCTGGATACCATAAACCCGTATCGGGTGTTCCTTTGAGATAGCGGAGAATCTTCTTTCTTTGAGTCCATGTGGCTCTTCTTAGGATTCGCCTAAAATCGAGCGCAGACACCTACATCATAAGTTATGTTAGGTCTAGTAGCAGTTAGATATAATAGAGAACCAATAATTTCGCGAAATTCAGTATGGTCTACTGATACTCCCTCTTTGTCAAGATCGATTTTCATGTTTGTGATCATCGGGATCTTGATAGGTTTGCCGGATGTGCAACCTAATTTCTTGATGAGGTCTCGAGTGTGTTTGCCTTGATTGACGAATGTTCCCTTCTCTGATTGTTTAACTTGAAATCCGAGGAAATAATTCATCTCTCTCATCATTGACATCTCGAATTTGTCCTTCATCATTTTCTCATATTGCTGACACATGATGACATTCTTTGATCCAAATATAATGTCATCTACGTAGATCTGCACAAGTGAGATGTCGTCGTCTAGACGAATGCTGATTAGTGTGCGGTCTACTGTGCCTTTCTGAAAACCTTTCTGAAGAAGAAACTCGCAGACGGTATCGTACCAAGCTCCGGATGCTTGTTTTAACCCGCATGAGCCTTTCTCGAGTCCATACACTTGATGTCCCTGCTGAAAACTGGGAGGTTGTTCTACATAGACTTCTTCTTTCAGTACGCCATTCAGGAACGCTGACTTCACATCCATTTGATATACTCTGAATCGTTGATGTATTGCGTAAGCAAGGAATAATCTGATTGCCTCCAATCTTGCAACTGGAGGGACCGTTTTGTCAAATTCTATCCCTTCGGCTTGACAGTAGCCTTTTACCACGAGTCTAGCTTTGTTCCTTACTATGACGTTGTTTTCATCTCGCTTGTTCGTGAAGACCCATTTAGTTCCGATCACATGTTGATGTCGAGGTCTGTCAACAAGCTCCCATACGTCGTTCCTTATGAACTGATTCAACTCCTCTTGCATGACAATGATCCAGTCAGCATCTTTAAGCGCATCATCAATTGACTGAGGTTCTTCAGTAGACAAGAAGCAAGAATATAGAGCACTCTCTCCCTGATAGAATCTGGATCTTGTCTTTATACTTGCTGAAGGATCTCTAATGATAAGGTCTGAAGAGTGAGCATCCAGCCACGATCGACGATGTCTTATCTCTTCATCTAAAATTTGTTCAACATATATAGCAAGTAAGTTAGGCATTTCAGTTGTACTATTCTGAGATTGAAGCAATTTAGTGACAAGAGTTGGGTCTACCGAGTCACCAGGTTCAGGGGCATTCAGCTCAGAAACTTCATTTGTTCCCCTAAATTATTATTCTCGGTAGAGGTCTCAGTTACCACTTGGTTTTCTTCATCGACCTGTGTTACCTGGGATTGATTCTATTCAGTAGAATCAATCTGTTCAGCTACGTTTGCTGCTGGCTGAGGTTTAGTAGACTTGTCTTCATTTTCCTCTTCTAAATCATCATCCCAACAAAGCTGGATCTTTTCAACATTATCCTTTAAGCTTAGATCCTGTAGCTGTTTAATGATGTCCTCAGATTCTGAATTTGAGTTTCTGCTCCTGTCCTCAGTAGTAAACTCATTAAAGACAACATGAGGGCTTTCCTCCACGCAAAAGGTCCGGTAGTTAAAAACTCTAAAGGCTTTGCTGACCCGGGAGTATCCTAAGAAGACTCCCTGGTCTGACTTGCTATCAAAGGTCTTTAACTGACCCTTTCCATTATTGTGGATAAAGCACGAACACCAAAAAACATGGAAATAAGATAAGAAAGGCTTCTTGCCGTTCCATAATTCATATGGTGTCTTCTGATGCTGCTTTGTCAGTAGTGATCTGTTCTGAGTTTAACATACAGTATCAGTTGCTTCTGCCCAGAATTTAGATAGGAATCCTGAGTCTGCGAGCAGGGTTCTTGTTGCTTCTTTGAGTGTTCTATTCTTTCTTTCAACAATCCCGTTTCGTTGAGACGTGCTTGCAGCAGACGTCACATGCTCTATTCCTTCAATTTTGCATAACTCTTCCACCTTTGAATTCAGGAACTCTGTTCCTCTATCTGAACAAATCTTTCTGATTTTGGTGTTCTTCTCGACACTGAGCTTTTTCAGAAGCGTAGGCAACTCTGTTTTGACATCAGACTAGTTGGCAATAAATATTACCCATGTATAGCGCGAGTAGTCATCAATGACCACTAAAGCATACTTTTGCCTCTGATCGTCAAAGGAGAGACTGGACCGAACAAGTCTATATGCAGGAGCTGAAGGATTCCATCCGTGGAAGGTGATGGAACTGGTGGATTTTGCTTCTTCGTTTGCTTTCCCTTCAGACATGCTTCGCACTGAGTGTCTTTGCTGAACACTTCATTCAAAAGTCCTCTCACTAGAGCGTTTCTAGCTAGCTTGTTGAGCGTCTTGAAGTTGAGATGGCTGAGTCTTATGTGCTAGAGCCATCCCGTTCTATTGTCGTTTTTCGCCAGCAAGCATGCTTCAGGTTCTGCTGATTTCCAGTTAGTAATGTATATGTTGTTTTTGCGCGAACCTGATAACATTGTATTCCCTGTAGATTTGTCAATGACATCACATAAACCAATGTCAAAAATCACTCTATTCGAGTTATCACAAAATTGACTAATAGAGAGAAGATTATGTTGAAGTCCTTCAACATATGATACTCTTGGAACTGTGGCGGTTCAATACTGAGTGTTCCATAGCCTCTGGTATAGCCTTTTGCACTGTCTCCGAACTCAATTCTGGGTCCTTCTTCAGTAATATAATTATTCAGTAGACTCCTCTGGTAGGTCATGTGTCTTGAGCATCCGCTGTCCATGTACCAAGGGTCCTTGTGCAGCTGCAAAACAAAATTATATTCAGGTACCCTTTATTTTTGATTTTGGGTCCTTAAGCGTTAGTTTTGGAAACCCAAATCTGTCTTACGACCCTGGTCGTCTCAGACAGTTTCTTTCCACTCCGATCAACATTCTTAACCACTGGACTGGTTGATGTTGACTTCTGAGGCTTTACTGGTTCAGGAGTCCTTATCTTCTGAGGTGGTGGACTGCTGACCTTAACCTTTTGAATGGCCTTTTTCTTCTTCTTCTGACTCTTGGAACCTCTTCTGACTATAGGATCATAATAATACGACCCATACTGAGCTGGATGTGTCAGCTGTGGAGGTCCATACTGATCAGCCCATTTCACTTTGCTGGTTCCCCCTTGACTGAGCTGGGGTGATTTTGAGCTAATCTTGTCAGATTTTTGATAGTTCGGATGAGGTGCCTTCATCTTCTGTTTGTTCTTTGCTAGGGGGTTCAATGATTCAACATTGATCGTCTCCCCTAAAACAAACCTATCAGTCAGCCGATTCTCTGAGCTTATGGGGGCAGATGAGGAGGCTCCATGGCTGAACCTGAGTCCCTCCTTGCAGTGCTTAGCTTTTTGTTAGCTAGCATTGCCTCAAGCTTTTTCTCAGCTCCCATGTACCGTTCTGTCATCAGGTTCCTCCAGACATCGTCACTCTTCTTGAGAGTTTCATGCTCGGTCTGAAGTCCTGAGAACTTCTACTTCAGTAGACTCAATTCAGTATCCTTCTAAGTCAAGTCCTTGGACAGTACTGAGATTAGATCTTCTTGTTGCTGAGACTTAGCCATCAGGGAGTTAATCTCCTCCCTAAGTCTCAAAACAAGTCCTTCTGACTCAGTAGCAACCTGAATCTCCTGAAAAAGTCTCTGATTCTCCACTTTCAGGGTATCCAACTCCTGAAGAGTCTTACTAAGCTGCACACTCATCTGAATCTGCTCGTCGAGTAGTTCTTCGTAGGCAATCGCGACGTCTAGATTCTCATCTGCACCTGAAACAGTGTCTTGTGTGCAGTGTGAAGAAGAGTTAAATGGTTCGTGAGAGTTTACCTCATCCTCTTCTCCTGCCATTAGACACTTTTCAGAATCTTCTTCAAGCTCTTGGGCCATAAAGGCAGCTTCATCGTCTGATGAATCCATGAAGTAATCGACTTCATCTAAGTCGTCTGAGAGTTCACCGGCAATATATGATTGTCCTTTCTTGATGAACTTCTCCCTTCTAGCTTTTCGTGCAGCTCTTTCAGCTGTACTAAGCTCAGGACAGTCATACTGGTAGTGTCCAGGCTTCTTGCAGTTGTAGTAGGAGGTGACTCTGCTTTCTCTGTTTTCACTGTCTTTCGACTGTGCAGAATCCTCCTATTTCCTGCATTCAGAAGTATGTGGTTCAGGATTGCGCTTAGGTGAGTATTCAGACAACTCTTTGAGTCTCTGACGACTCTGGAAAGCTTTCTGCGCCGCTCCTTTTCCTTCTGATATTTGATGGCAAGCAGTGCATATTGTTTAGCTAAGCTTCCTTCTTGTAGATCACTGGTTGAAGGCTCAGCTTTGCTAGATGCTGGAGCTGCTGTGCTGACTGATGCTTTGAAGGCTTGGTCAATCTGAGTTTCAGCTTCAATTCGCTGCTTCCTCTGTGGTAAACCGAACTCGAACTCCTCATCTTTCAATTATGAAAATATATGATCCGGAGAAATAATATCAATATCAGAATGTTTAAGCAATGTAGCAAAGGGAGTCCAATGTCCATCTGGCAGTGCTCTCAAGATTTTGAGATTCATCTCTCGGTTGGAGAACGTCTTTCCCAACCCATTGATAGTGTTCATCAGATCCGTAAATCTGTCATTAAGATCTTCGATCGTGTCGCCGGGCATGAGAGACAGTCTCTCCAGCTTCTGGAGTTCCAGCGCTAACTTGTTAGCTTTGATCTTCTGAGTCCCCACGACTCAGTAGCTCTAGAGCATCCCAGAGTTCATTGGCTGACTTGCAGTCCTGAACTCTTCCGAGATATGTGTCGCTCAAGGTGGTCAGTATTGCGTTCCTGGCAACTCGATCTAGATTGTGATGCTTCATCTCTTCTGGAGTGAAAAGGCTTCTGTCTATAGGGACCTTCTTTCCGGTTACCATTCCTCCTCCTTGTGTTGGATCCTAGACTTCGACACTATCGATCATGGGTACGATAGGTCCGTCTTCCAAGACCTCTATCATGCTGTCGTGGAGGGAAGTCAGATGTGCTTCCATTCTGACCTGCCATACCCCGTAATTCTCTACTGAGAACATGGGTACCATCCTGATTCCTGACATATCAGACATGTTAGATAATGATATGAATGCAGAATGATATGCAGTGAAAATGTTTTTAGGATTCGTTCAAGTAGACCAGTTTCAGATAACAAGAGTCTTAGAGAACTCCTGCTCTGATACCAATTGTTGGTCCCGAGATAAATGTTCAGGCGTAGGGGGGGGTGAATACACCTGAAAACTTTCTCAACTTAAAACGCGAACAGTCCAATTCAGGAGAGTGTCTTGTTGAATAAATTCAGTAGACCAGGCAAGCTGTTCTGGATCACGTGGACAAGGTGACTGACTATACTGAGGCCTGCTAGCTAACTGATGTCGAATTCGCATGCGTTCAGTAAGAGTTCAGTAGCGTGTAGAATAGTGTAGGCTCGATTCAGTTGAGTTGAAAACGTTTTTATTAAAACTATTTCAGTAGGTTAGTGCATTCAGTTTAAGCTTTGCTGAAACTCTTTTGTATGATTTTGAAAAAGGTTTTCAGTATGAACAGTAAATTAATGCAACAGTAAATGAACACATCGATTTTAAAGTGGTTCGGATATCAAACAATCCTACGTCCACTGTCCCGAAAAGATCAGGGGACTATTTTATTATACTGAATTAGTCTCAGTTGGTTTGTGCACTGGACAAACACTGGCCTTGAGGATTATACTGAGCAAATCCCAGTTTACAAGGATCAAACTATAAAGTTTAACAAACTCTCCAACGATGAAGGAGTTCTTAACAATAAGAACAACTCAAGATATGAACTCCTTCGGGTCTAAGCTAAAGATATTTTAGTGGAGCTTAGGTTAGAGGGAAGGGAACAAGAAATGGCTTCTAGAGTGATGAACAATGAGGAATAGTCTCTCTGGGTACGTGTTCGATCACTTGGATACTAGAGGCTTTTGATTCTATTGAGCTTGGTTCCCTAGAGCAAATATGTCGCCTTTCGCTTTGAGTGTTTCTCTGAAGTTCTTGCGGAAAGCTTGTAACTAGTTCGTTTATTGCTCGTAATCGCTCGTTCTCTTTCTTTGTGTTGTTCTTCGATTTGATTTTCCCTCTATTTATAGAGGTGAGCTGTGGATAGATCCGTTGGAGGCGAACGATCCATGTGTCACTCTCTTTGGGTAGCTAACGACTCTTTTAAGGAATCTTGCAGAGTCTTTTCCTCCATTTCTAGAAAGTTGTTGACTTGCAGCTTTTACCCAAACTTTGACAGCTGGCTGCTCGTCATTGGTCGAAGCGTAGAAAGTAGTTGAGACACACAAACTTCTAGGCAGATACTGAGGCTGACTTCTCTGATGTGAATAACCTCGGACGACTCTACTGATTTAACATAGAAGATTATCTGAAAATCAAGGAGACTGTCAAGCCGTTGCTGAGTCTGACTTGGGTTCAGTAGTATACTCCTGCTCAGTCCAACTCTACTGAAGGTCGACTATGAGTTCAGTGAACTGCTCCTGCTGAGTCCAGTTCTACTGACTCCTTTCAGTATGCTGCTCCTGCTGAGTCCAGCACTACTGAATCTGAGCACCTCTCAGTATGTTGCTCCTGCTGAGTCCAGCACTATTGAGTCTTCACTCCATGGTACTGAGGTGGATAGTCTACTAAGAGATTAGCGGCACGTAACTCGAGCCTGGACCATGCTGAAGGAAAGTCTACTGAGTCTGAAACTCTTAGAGACTAAGGCGTTACTATAACAACGAAATGGTTCACCAATCAAATTAGGGTTTTGGGATAAGCCAAATCTTCTAAACATCTAAAGAATCTATTGCTGAATCTTCTCCCAACAGGTTATGTGTATTTAATTCAGCATTTGGTGATTCAGCATGTCATAGCACTTATTTCCCGCCTTTAATGTTCATCGTACTGCATTGAGTTTGTCGTTTTCATTAAACTCACGACATTCCATAAAATTGACTGCGGTGCATTAAATGCATGTCATTTCACCTTACCAGTTAGACATAGAGATAAGTAGGTCAATATTATAGGCGGCATAGTAATCATACCCTATTATAACATCTAATCTGAGCCGTCCACCTCTTAAAACTGATTAATCTCGACCGCATGCTATTAAACCGTTCATATTCAAATTTGAATATATATATATATATATATATATATATATATATATATACGCATGTTCTCTTACTTATCATGTTTTCGCCATTTTCTAACGATTTGGGCTATCTGCAACTGCCTTCTTGCTTAAGACTTCTACTGCATTGTTAGCACTCATCAATCGGTAATTATCTCTTAAACTAAATCTGCTTTGCTAACTAACTCTATTTTCAAGTGCTAACACTCTTTTTGCAAATTTCAGTTATATAAGATGGCAACTGTTCCCACAAGCGACGTGCTGATTTCTGAGGATATTCAGGAGATCGTCTCAAGGAAGAGGGTTCTTTTCGAACTCGTGCTGTCTGTCAGGACTTGCGGCGTGGAGTGTATGACTTCAATCTTCGACGCGCTGGAGAATTCGGGTCTTCTATCGATTCTCTCTAGGGCTCCGCATTAGAGCCTGCCCCGCCAGGTCGCAGAGTTCTTCTTGAACTTTCGAGAGGATGACGGTCAGTGCCAGATTTCTTCCATGCTCTCCCGGCACGAGGTCCGACCGAATCAGTTGTTGGGATTTTGTATACTGGAAGCAAATTTTATGCTTGTATATAATGTGTTTTGTCCCTACCACTATTTTATTCTCCTATCTGATAAATATATATATTTGCATATGTTATCCTTTATCTTGTACAAAAGTTAGATTTGTGTAGTGTGTCGGGTATCACAGAAGACAACACAAATTGGTTGAACTGACAAGATATAAACAGTTATCACAGCTGAGACAACTTCAGGTTAAGTTGTCGGTTTAAGCTGCAGTTTAGATAAGAAGTGGCTTGTCTTAGCTGCTTGTCTTTACTGGTACACTGAAGGTGGTATATTGATGGATCACAGTGAGATGTGTTCTCCTAACTGACCTTAGTGGAGAACCAAGATCTCAATGACTTAGCTGGTCTTAAGCTTGGTAAGACTTCAGCTGAGTGCATTTGACTATCTATCACTTTGACCTACTATGGTGAACGTCATCGCGATCGGATCTATGTATCTTGGGTGCTAATAGTCATTTGTGGCTCAGGTTGGTTGTCTGTATCTTGCAACCGTATTCTAGTAAAATGGGTTGATAATATCCCCTGAGGAACTCGAAAGGATTAGCACACTAAACCCGGCCGGTTGATTAAGTTCAGGTGTATTAATAAGGTCGAGTGGTAATACTCAGGAATATAAGATGTTAATTAATTTAAGCTGTCAGTGAGCTTAATTAATTAATGGACGTTTCTATCTATATACGGAGATCGATTAAGTCTAAAATACAAGCCCATGCTCAAGTTGGGATAAAGGGGTAAGTCAGCACGAATTCTCTAATGGAATGAATCTGTGTTTATTAATTAATTTTGCTCTGGGCTGAGCATAGATAATTAATTAATTTGAGGCCCAACTTTATTTCTTGTATTGGATCCCTGATCTGGCCCAATTAGTTGCCTAGTTAATTATTGTCTCTTAGAAATCATTACTAATGGATTAATGTATTTTTACATTATTTAATAATGTTATTTATCTGGAATTAATTGGCTGGGCCAATTAATTGATAAATATTAGTAGCCCAGTGGATTAATTAATTATATTATGGGCTAATTATGTGGAAGCCCATTAGAAATATAATTAAATTAATGGGCTACAAATATATTAATATTATATTAGCTTTTGAAGCTTATATATATTAGTATTCTGTTTAGAAACAGATTACACTCATTCATAAAATTCGAGACGCCGTGCGTGAGTGAGAGAGAGACAATAATTTATTTTCTTCAGTTCTCTAGCCACCCAGAGGAAGAAAAAGGCTGGGACACAGATCAGAAGATCTAACACAGGAGCAACAATCAAAGCCGCGACAACATACGATGGAGGAAGGTAGCGTTTCTAACCCTCTATTATCCTTCAGTTGGTATCAGAGCCTAGTTCAGGCTCTGATTGTTGCTGTTAGGTGTATGATTAGGGTTCAATTCCGTCGTTATCGGGTTAATTTTCGTGTTTGGGGCGACCTGCGAACCACTGTTTTGACCCCTGTTGTAACGTTTTTCTCGTGAGAAAATCCACGAGTAGATGATAGGACCTATATGTTATGTGATTGTACTGTTATTGTACTGTAATTGGTCCGGGAGGCACGGAAATCGAGGCGGGAGGATGAAAAAGGGCAAAACCCAAGAAACTGGCAGATCACGATTGCCGACTTGCGACGGCGCATCGAGGCGCGTGTAAATGAATTTTTCCAATCCGTTCTGATAGTGTTGTTCATTTTTTTGTTAACTTCGTCTGGATAGGTTGCATGACCCATTCCGATTTATGGTTTGTCCGGAATAGCGTCGGAAAGGAGAAGTGGTCGTGTTGTCCAGAAAAGCCCCAAATTGGAAGAAAACCGATTCCCGGCGGGTCCGGGGTCTGATTTCTAATCGGCTTGAACTGATGGATTCCTTGTCACACAGGCTTCGTTTTGATATGTTGTATGGGATCATCTGATCCCGGATGCGACCGAAATCGACATCTGAAGTTGGCTACTCATTATGAATTTGTTCCGGCGAATCGTTTGAAATTCGGGAAATTGAGGAACTAATCTCGGTCGGAATCCATTACACGGTGGTCGTAAGTGTTCCAATTACATTTCTCCTCTTTCAATTGATCGAATCGTGGCTCGAAGAGTGCGAATTTACTCGGTGAAACTCGCCGGCGACAAGCTGCGTAATTACACAGCGGCACAATCGCGGTGGCGGCTCCAGGCGGCCGTTATTCATGGCCCAAGACATCTGGAGGGGATGAGGCCGTCGTGGACGGCGGGGACGTGGCGGCGGGAGGTGGCGCGAGCCACGCGTAGCCGGGAGGCGCAGACGCGGCGGGCTGCTGCGTCTCTAGCGCCGAACGGCGCCTCTTTCGGCGGAGGAGGCCGGCGGTTCCTAGCTCGCCATGGCTGGGCGACCACCACCACGTCAGCGGCCGGTAGAGAACCGGCCTACAGCGGCGGCGGGAAGAGAACCAGCGGCGGCGGTGGTTTTTGCTGTTGAAGAAGGCGGCTGACGTGGCCGCTGACGTAGCGCGCCACATCAGCCCTTACTGCCACGTGTCTGCCACGTGGCTGAACCCCCATGACAGTTTTCGATGCAGTTTTCAAATTCGAAGTTTTTGAAGATCGAAGAGCTATATTTTAATCGGGCAATGTAATAGATAGATTTAATTTTTATCTGTGTTTTTAAGCCCGATAACGACGTTTTAAATTTTCTATTTACGTATTTATTTATTATTATGCTTTAGCATGCAATTATGTGATTAATTGCGCTTAGAAAAACATGTAAATATGATTTACGTCGTATTAAAGCATGTTTTATTTTTCGCGAGCACGTTTTATTATGTGCGCTTAGAAATTGCATGCTTTAGGAATTATGTGGATATGCATGATTCGTAACAAACCTTTTGAATAAAAAGACTAAGCAATTTTAAATTAAATGTTTAATTAGATTCCATTAATTTGGATATTAAACACTTAATCGGACCTCCATTAATTGGACTCTACACAAAAGTAGTAAGATTATGTGAGTAAACGTCCACCTGCGTGGCTTGCTTGCATCTTGGAGCTACAATTTTTGTGAGATGAGTTTTCCAAAACAATATTTGATTATTATTGAGTAGTGGGAGCGAACCCGTAAACGTCCACCTGCGTGGCTTGCGTGCCTAGTAAACACGAGTACTCTAGAAGATAATAATTAAATAGGATGGCTAATTAGATCAGATTGAATGCGGCATGGTTCGAGTAAGTATGTCAATTTTGAGAATTTGATTCTATTTTGGTCAAATTAATGGTCAATGCTTAGATGTCACCGCAGGTACAATTCACTTCCCTCGAAGTCCCTTCCCGCGTTTTAATAGAGACATGGTCCAGAATATCGAACTATTAATTTTATTCGTCTTAAGAACCTAGACGTGGATTGGAATTAAAGAGCTAGGTAAATAGCTTGGTTTAGGGTTACGCTAGTAAACGTCCACCTGGCTTGCTAGTGGAATTCCTAGAGCCATTTGAGGTTTTTAATATCATTTTTTTACAAAAGGTTACAATGATTATTAATTACGAATTATGTGCAAATATTAATTTCATACATGCTTTTAAATCATATTTTTCAGATATGTTTGTTCGAAAAAAATTTCAAGTTCCTAAACAGTCTCACCAACCAAACCCTAACGGGTTTAACAATTTTAAATAATTTCATAGAGTGGTAGAGATATCTTACCTCTCCCAATAAAAGCTCTGCAAAGGTCCTATAAGAACTTTTGTTTTAGGACCGCTATGTCTAAGAACGAGTTTACTATGAGTATGTTACTCAAATCTTTGGTAGCGGTCAAAGAGGTTATAGGAAAGGGCAAGAGTGCTCAAGTCTTGAATATCCCTAGTAGTTCAAGGAATCCTCCGAAAGGCGGAAACCACAAAAAGAGCAGAAATGGTGGACAATTAAAGAAGAGCAGTGGGAGTGAGAAGACGGTCCTTATCGGCGACATACGAATTTCAAAGGAGAAAGGAAGGTTCTTCAAGAGTGGTAAGAAAGGACACTAGAATAATTATAATCCAGATGTTAAGGCAAAACAGAAAGAGACGCGAGTCGCTCTTGTAACTGAAACTGTTCTGGTTTCCTCTTCTACCCACGAATGGGTAGTGGATTCGGGGGCAACTGATCATGTTTGTTACACCTTGTAAGGTTTCTTGCAGAAAAGGCAATTGAGCAATGGCGATGTGGTAGTCTCAATGGGCAATGTATCGAAAGTTCCTGCAATTGCCATTGGAGATTTACATCTATCTTTTGATAGTTCTTTTTTAGTACTTAAAGATGTTTAATATGTGCCTGAGTTTAGACGAAACATTATTTCTGTTTCAAAACTCTGCACCATTGATGGTTATAAATCAAGTTTTGATAGTGAAGTTTCTATCATGAAAGACGATGATTTTATCTGTGGTGGACCATTAAACGGATCTTTATATACTATTACCTGTAAACCGCGTAGTTCTGTTAATATTGCTTCCTCATCATCAAATCCTAAGAAGAGGAAAGAGTCTTCTAAGGTAAACCAAACTTATCTGTGACATTTAAGACTAGGTCGCATCAATCTTAACATGACTCAAAGGTTGGTGGAATATGGATCATTGGAGTCTCTCCAAGTTGAACCATTTCCGACTTGCGAAACCTGTTTGGAAGGAAAGATGATGACTAGGCCTTTCAAGGCAAAGGGTTATAAAGCCACAGAAGTATTAAGTTTGATACATTCTAACTTGTGTGGGTCTATGTCTACACAAGCTCGTGGAAGGTATGAGTACTTCGTCACATTTACTGACGATTACTCGAGGTATGTATATGTTTACCTTCTTTGCCACAAGTTGGATTGCTTTGAAACCTTTAAGGAATTCAAGGCAGAAGTGGAGAAGAAGCTAGGTAAAGAAATCAAAACACTACGATCTGATCGTGGTAGGGAATACTTGACAGAATGTGGGAATACTTGACAGATCGTGGTAGGGATTACTTGACAGAATGTGGGATTACATACTTGACAGAATGTGGGATTACATCCAACTGATCGTGGTAGGGAATACTTGACAGAATGTGGGAATACTTGACAGAATGTGGAATTACTTGACAGAATGTGGGAATACTTGATCGTGGTAGGGAATACTTGACCGATCGTGGTAGGGAATACTTAACAGAATGTGGGATTCAAAACACTACTATCCAACGAGTTCAAGGACTACTTAACAAAATGTGGGATTACATCCCAGCTGACAGCACTAAGCACACCTCAGCAGAATGGTGTGTCAGAGAAAAGGAACCGAAGTCTTTTAGAGATGGTTCGGTCGATGATGAGTTATGCAACTTTGCCAGTTTCCTTTTGGGGATATACCCGAGAGACTGCAGCATACTTGCTGAACCGTGTGCCTTCCAAGTCGGTACAAAAGATCCCTTTCGAGTTGTGGAGTGGGCACAAACCCAGTATGCACCACTTAAGGATTTGGGGTTATCCTGCTTATCTGCTAAATTGGTAGGCCGATAAATTGGAATCACGTTCAGAAGTGATGTTGTTCATAGGGTATCCGAAGGAAACGAAGGGTGGATACTTTTATGCTCCTAAAGAACAGAAGATCGTTGTTAGCCCTAATGCTCGATTCTTAGAAGAGGATTACATTAGTAACCATAAATCTCGAGTCGACATCATCCTTGAGGAATTACAAGGTGGTCGAGTTCCACTTGAACATCCAGTTGTGCAAGATAGTACTCCACGAGTAACTGCACAATCTGTTAACACAACACCTGACACTGTTCGACGTAGTGGGAGGGTGATATTTACACCTGATCGGTATATGTTCACTGGGGAGACGTTTGATCATCTCCTGACAGATGAACAAGATACCATGGATCTCTGGACTTACAACGAAGCAGTGGGAGATGTAGATGCAGATTCCTAGCGAATCGTCATAGACTCAGAATTTAAGTCCATAATTGATATGGATGTATACGAGATCACTGAACTACCTGAGGGCTGCAAGACTATTGGTAGTAAGTGGGTATACAAGAGAAAGAGAGAGGACCGAATGGAGAGATCGTGGCGTTTAAGGCCAGGCTAGTGGCGAAGGGTTTTACCCAGAAAGAAGGTATCGATTACGAAGAGACCTTCTCGCCTGTAGCAATGATCAAGTCCATTCGGATTCTCCTTGCTATATCAGCTCACATGAACCTAGAGATCTGGCAAATGTATGTCAAAACCGCATTCCTAAACGGTCACCTTGAAAAAGGTAGGGACATCTACATGAAACAGCCAGATGGTTATGTGAAGAAGGGCGAAGAACATCTAGTTTGGAAGCTTAATAAGTCTATTCATAGACTTAAGCAAGCTTTCCGGTTATGGCACCAGCGTTTTCGATGAGGTAGTCAAATCCTATGGTTTTGTATCCTGTCCTAACGAGGTGTGCGTGTACCGCATCTCTGTTAATGGAATAGTGGTGTTTATTGCACTTTACGTAGATGACATCCTTCTCATTGGCAACAATGTTGAAGTGTTATCAGATGTAAAGACATGGTTATCTGAGCAGTTTCAAATGAAGGACTTAGGTGAAGCTGCTTACATCCTTGGGATCAAGGTTATTCGAGATCGCTAGAAAAGGATGTTAAGCTTGTCACAAATGTCCTACATTGACACTATTATTGCTCGTTTTAGCATGCAAAAAGCCAAGAGAGGTTTTGTACCTTTCAGACATGGCATTTTTCTATCCAAGAATCAGTGCCCTAAAACGCCCGAAGAGATAGAAAGTATGAGGCTAGTACCATATGCTTCCGCTGTCGGTAGCCTCATGTATTCGATGCTTTGTACGAGAGCAGATATCTCATATGCTGTAGGCATGGTCTCAAGATATCAATCTAACCCTGGAAAGGAATACTGGACTGTGGTCAAGCATATTCTGAAGTACCTTGAACGGACTAGAGATTATATGCTTGTTTACCGATCGAGATAGCCTAGTGTCTTTGGGTTATACGTAGTCGGATTTCCGGGGCTAACGAGACGAGAAGAAGTCTACCTCGGGTTATGTGTTTACCTTGGGAGGTGGAGCCATTTCATGGAGGAGTGCAAAGCAGAAATGCATTGCGGACTCAACCATGGAAGCAGAGTATGTGGCTGCTTCAGAAGCTTCGAAAGAGGCAGTTTGGCTCAAGAATTTCCTCCTGGATCTTGATATTGTTAAGAATTTGCCTAAGAGGATCACGATTTATTGTGATCATGCGGGTGCAGTGACAAATTCTAAGGAACCTAGATCTCACAAGGCGTCTAAACACATAGACAGGAAGTACCACATTATACGAGTATTCGTAAATCGAGGAGACATGGTGATTGACAAAATTGGAACTGAATTCAACCTTGCTAATCCTTTCACGAAGAGATTACCACTCCCGACTTACGAGAAGCATGTTCGTGACTTAGGAGTGGTAGAGATGCCCCCCCACTTAGGACTACAGAAACTTTTGTATAAGTGGGAGAAGATGCAGTGATAGATAAGATAGATAGCTGAGATATAGCTGGGTACTAGTTTGTACCTAGATAGCTGAGATATAGCTGAGTACTAGTTTGTACCTAGAACTGACACATTGTATACTAAAAGTTTACTTTAGTATAAGTGGGAGAATTGTTGGGATTTTGTATACTGGAAGCAAATTTTATGCTTGTATACAATGTGTTTTGTCCCTACCACTATTTTATTCTTCTATCTGATAAATATATATAGTTGCACATGTTATCCTTTATCTTGTACAAAAGTTAGATTTGTGTAGTGTGTCGGGTATCACAGAAGACAACACAAATTGGTTGAACTGACAAGATTTAAACAATTATCACAGCTGAGACAACTTCAGGATAAGTTGTCGGTTTAAGCTGCAGTTTAGATAAGAAGTGGCTTGTCTTAGCTGTTTGTCTTTACTGGTACACTGAAGGTGGTGTATTGATGGATCACAGTGAGATGTGTTCTCCTAACTGACCTTAGTGGAGAACCAAGATCTCGGTGACTTAGCTGGTCTTAAGCTTGGTAAGACTTCAGCTGAGTGTATTTAGCTATCTATCACTTTGACCTACTAGGGTGAACGTCATCGCGACCGGATCTACGTATCTTGGGTGCTAGTAGTCATTTGTGGGTCAGGTTGGTTGTCTGTATGTTGCAACCGTATCCTAGTAAAATGGGTTGATAATATCCCCTGAGGAACTCGAAAGGATTAACACACTAAACCCGGCCGGTTGATTAAGTTCAGGTGTATTAATAAGGTCGAGTGGTACTACTCAGGAATATAAGATGTTAATTAATTTAAGTTGTCAGTGAGCTTAATTAATTAACAGATATTTCTATCTTAAATACGGATATCGATTAAGTCTAAAATACAAGCCCATGCTCAAGTTGGGATAAAGGGATAAGTCAGCACAGATTCTCTAGTGGAATAAATCTGTGTTTATTAATTAATTTTGCACTGGGCTAAGCATAGATAATTAATTAATTTGAGGACCAACTTTATTTCTTGTATTGGATCCCTGATCTGGCCCAATTAGTTGCCTAGTTAATTATTGTCTCTCAGAAATCATTATTAATGGATTAATGTATTTTTACATTATTTAATAATATTATTTATCTGGAATCAATTGGCTGAGCCAATTAATTGATAAATATTAGTAGCCCAGTGGATTAATTAATTATATTATGGGCTAATTTTTTGGAAGCCCATTAGAAATATAATTAAATTAATGGGCTACAAATATATTAATATTATATTGGCTTTTGAAGCCTATATATATTAGTATTCTGTTTAGAAACAGATTACACTCATTCATAAAATTTGAGACGCCGTGCGTGAGTGAGAGAGAGACAGTAATTTTTTTTCTTCAGTTCTCTGACCACCCAGAGGAAGAAAAAGGTCGGGACACAGATCAGAAGATCTAACACAGGAGCAACAATCAAAGCCGCGACAACATACGAAGGAGGAAGGTAGCATTTCTAACCCTCTATTATCCTTCATCAGTGGGAGGACCAGGCCACCCAAATAGATGTTGCGACTCGTCTTCTTCGCAGTTTTGATCTTGAAGACGAAGGGATTCCCCTTGCTCTATACAAGGAATCCTCCATGGATGAATATCTATGCCGTTTTAGCGGTTAGGACAACATCGTCGTCAAAGCTGCCTTTCCTAAGAGTCAACTGCTACCTCAGTATCGTGGTCTAGCGTACATAGTCAACCACATCTTGATGAGTTCAGCTGGTTCCTATGATCAACTGTCCCGCATTCATGTCTAGATCATGATGGCGATCATGGACGGAGCTCCCGTGAACTGGAATGCTTTCTTTCGATCAGATTTCAAGGCACAATCTCTGAAATTCACAGACTCTGATGAAGGCATGCAGCTGATTCCTAAGGGTAAACTCCTCTACGGCACTAAAGTCAGTATCTTGATCGAAGATCACTGCCCAAAGAGAGTATCATTCGGTGATGCCTATTATTTCGATCAGAAGCAGGTGAAGTTTCTGAACTAAGCATTCATTGAGTAGTCAATAAGGCGAGGACTTGCTTCTAAACGTCCTTTGGAGATCACTCAGGATCCCCGCCCTACCCAACAGGCTCAGCAAAAGAAGCGTAAGACACTGAAGAAGTCAGAGTCTTCAGTCGCTCCAACACCCATCTCCATTGAGGATTCAGGGTGAGGCAAAGAGAATGTGACCCTGAAGGAGAAGGTGAAGAGAGTGAACTGAGATGAGATTCAGCCAGAGACTCAAGCTGAACCGACCCCATTTGCTGAGGTCTCCTCTTCCATCCCAACCTCTATTCTTCAGGCTAGGAGTAGAGCCACCGAAGAGGTTGCAGATGAGATTCTAGAGATCCAAGACCATCAGGATCTCATGGATATAGCTATCCGTGCTTGGGTACAGATGCGTCTGAGGTTCCTAGAGTGGGATCTGCTCGAAGAGACGATCCGCCAGCAGACGGTAGCCGAACTAGTTCAGGAGGAACAACGCCTTCAGGAGGAAATTGGCTACGGCGAGCCAGCCGACATTGCCTCTCTCGAGGATCTTCGGGCTGCCATGCTGATGCTCCTTCGCATCAGGACTCAGGGTGAATCTTCATCTCAAACTGAGCCACCTCCTCCTCCTCCTCCTCCTCCTCCAACTGACTCACCCAAGGATGCAGACCTGGGAGGATCTGCTGAGGATAACACTTCCAAGGATGATCAGCCACCACATCCTCCAGTATCTACCCCGATTATCTCGACTCCGTCCAAGACTCAGCCGAAGTAACATAGCATATATCAAGTTGCTGAGCTCAAGGACATCAACACGAAGTCAATTAACAAGGTTATTAAGAACCAAACATATAAGAACTGATCGCTTGCCGATGATGTGAACATTAAGTGGGGTAAGTTCACTGAGGCTCAGACAAAGTTGCTGCTAAACCTTACTGATGAAGTGCAGAGGATCATCACTCCAAAATCTATCAATGCTGAAGAGATCCTCAACAAATCACTTGAGGCGCAGAAGACAGACGTGACTGCTCAATTCTAAAAAATACTGCAGTCGCAAGCCAAGATGTTCTCTGAAGAAATGGCTGCTGCAACAGGCCGTGTCCAAAAGCCCGTCGAGGATTGTTATAAGTTTACATCTGAAAGTGTTTTCAAAGCACTAACAAATCAGCACGACTCCTGCCAAGAGATCAAGAAGGATGCTTCTGATGCTGTGGAAGACTATCTCCAACGTTTTGAAAAATATAAAGCTGCTCTGCTGAATGCTATTGATCAAGAGCACAACAAGAGATGGGAGTCTTACACAGATGTAGCCACATATATTGCCTCAGGTCTAGAGACTATAAAGACCTCAGTAGATGAGTTAAAGAACAAGGTCACTACCCTGACTACGCTGATTGATGATGCCAAAAAGGGGGAAAAGAGTATATCTTCTCAGCTCAGAGCTCTCCTCAAGGCAGAAGAATAGGGTGCAGGACTGAGTTCAGCTATTATCCCGTCTAGACCTAGCTCAGGAGAAGCTAACATAGGGGAAGGAGCAAGTAAGGGGGAAGCCCCTACTGAAGAGCCTACTGATGCAGATGTGGCTGAGGTGGCCAAGTTCATTGAAGGCCTACAGACTGAAGAGTCGCCACCTCCCGCCAAGAAATCTGACAAAGGAAAGGGTAAGGCCCCTGCTGATCCCAGTCCACCAAGGCCGAAGAAACTCATGTTCAGGTCAAAAGAGGAGTAAATTGCATTCGATGCTAAGCTAGTTAAAGAAGTTGAAGAGCAAGATGCTAAGAAGAAGCTTTCAGCCAAGAAGGAAGTACATATCCGAACTTCGGCGGCAACTCGCACTAGATCTGTTATTCCCAGGCAGACTAGATCTTCAGCAGCTGCTCAACCCAAATAGTCCAAACCCGAACAATCCAAAACTGAGAAGCAAGGCACACTTGAATCTAAATCCAAATTATCATCGCCTGCTGACTCTGAAGATCAACATGTGCCCTCCACTGTGCCCTCCAAGGAACAAGAGCTTGAGATGAAGGAGATACGGGACAAAGTCGAGCGACCACTAGACAGGACAACTGAGGCCAGGCAGATTAGACAAGCTAGGGAACGAATTCGTCTAGCTGATCTAGAGGCCCTCAGGTTGCGGACTGAGAAAGAAGTAAGGGAGAGGGTCCATGTGAAGGACAGAAGTATACATATATCTTCCAGGTACTTCAGGATAAGGGAGCTAGTCAATGAAGTGCAGAGGATCATTTTCAAGAAAACTGATGACTGGGTACCCCTCAAGCTGAATAAGAAATGGGAACAACTGAAGATGGACTTCATTAAAAGATTCTATAACTAGAAAGTTGGCAATGAAGATTCCGATCCTAATACGTTTTTCAAACACTTTCTAACAGCTGCAAACCTGTCCCTCCTTGCTGAGATTCAGACATTTCTTGATCAATCTGACAAAACGCTGAAGGCACTACCTTTCAGGATTCTTCCTCATCCGCTCACTCATCAAGAAAATTTATGCAAGGAGATAGAAGAAGAGATCAAGGATGCCATCACAAGCAAAGCTCTTAACAAAGATGACGCCGAAAACTTGATGGAGATTAAGGCCCTGAGGAACAGAGAATATTCAGGTTATGGCCTTATACTTCCGGAGAAGAAGTTTGCTGACTTCCGTGCTCGCATGCAACAATTCAAGAAGAAGCTGAGCTAACCTTTTCTTTCTCCTAGTCTTAGTCGTAGTGATAGTATGTATTGTATTATAAACATCTTAACATCTATGACATCTATTACTTTGAGCTTTGACAACTACTCATTGTCTTTACAACTGTTTTTTTTTTACTTTCAACACAGCTGATCACTTCAGTGATCAGATATCACACTAATTCACATTATCTGACCCTATGTGATTTATATGCTTATCTGCCTTATAATTTTTCCTACTGATTATTTGTTTTTGCTCTGATCTTCTTTAATACCATGCTAGTATTTAAGGGGAAAGGATTCTTGTATACGTATAGGGGGAAATTGTTTCTTAAGAGGAATTTGCCCCATAGGGAAATTTGTCTTTCAAATATGAAGCTGGAAATTGTTTTTTAAATATTACTGATTAAGTGTTGATTAGATGATTAGCTACTAAGATTTATGATCCTTTCTGAGCTCTAATTATTTTTAGCTGTATTGGCCCTAATATCTCTTGAATGTGTTAACTTGTTTTTTAGCTCTGATACTTTAAGTAGAATCTTTGATACCTTCATTAGGCTATAACTGTGTCAATAGTTATTAAGCTCTGATATATTCAGTAGACTATAACTGTGTTAATTTGATGTGGCCTTGATACATTGCTTGATAACATGAGATAGCTCTGATATATTCTTACTTGTGTTTGCTCTGGTTCTTTCTTTTCATTATTTAGTCAGCTGTGATATGTTGGTTGGAGCATTCCTTGTATTAGATCTTACTCAGAATTAGTAACTCTTAACCTTAACATGTTTCTTTGATAGAAGATGTAAAATGTTTTGGCATCATCAAATAGGGGGAAATTGTTGGGATGAAGATTCAGTAGATTTATAATTTTATAGATTTGAAGATCCCAAAACCCCAAGTTGAATGATGAACTTTCGATTATGTAATAGCTTAGTTTGAGTTCAACATGTTAGGAACTCAGTAGACTAGAGTTCAGTAGCTGCAGAGTTCAATAGAAGACCTTGGACTCAGCTGATGAAATCAGGATCGAAGAAGTCAGTTGGACAGCCGACCACCAACTAAATCTGCACAGGAGTTCGTGCCCATACATTAAATGCTCAGAAGAACGTTAGTAGGAAGTCAGTTCTGTTGAAGGTTAGAGGATTCAGAGGGAGTCAACCCTGATGTTTGACAAGCCTCACCTACCAATCTACCTCGACCAATAAGGAGCCGACAACGCTTTATCTATTCTTACAAAAGCTGCTCCGAGACTGAAAAAGAGGCATATCTCTACAGTGCACCTACTCATCAACGTTCAAATTTTAAGGAGCCATTTTCCTTGTCGTTTTGACACGTGGCTAGACCCCTCTCCAACGGATCTATTCACAATCTACGACTATATATAGAGGAGAGTCTTCATGCATAAAGACACCAGGAACCAAAAGCTTTCAACGTACAACGATCTCTAGCAAACTCACTACATATCTAGCAAAGAACTTGGACTTAGATTAGATTCTTTTTAGTTCTTTTCTCTAGAGAATATTTGTTCCCCTTTTCTTTTCTAAGCAAGCTACATTATAATATTCACAGCTTAGAAACCTCGAGGAAGTTCACATTCTTGTGAAAACGTTCTTATTATAAGAACTTCCTCATAATTGGAGAAGCCTCAAACTCTTTAAGTTTAAAACCCTTGTAAACTCACTACGACTATAAGTAGAGAATCTGTCCTGTGAAGAGATCACTGAGACTTGCTCAGTATAAACATCAAGTTTGTATCTGTCTTGAGAATAGATCACTGATACTTGCTCAATTTAAATATAACA
The DNA here is from genome assembly GCA_028984105.1 of Lavandula angustifolia. Classification (NCBI taxonomy): domain Eukaryota; kingdom Viridiplantae; phylum Streptophyta; class Magnoliopsida; order Lamiales; family Lamiaceae; genus Lavandula; species Lavandula angustifolia. The sequence continues at coordinate 22,312,315 of CM054803.1, read as the reverse complement.
AGTATCCTGCTTTGGTTAGGACAGTGGACGTAGGACCCAGTGTGTCCGAACCACTTTAAAAATATGTTGTGTTAATTTACTGCTTTCCTTAACTGGTCATATTGCATAAAACTGTATTTTATCAAACTCAGCATAAAATCGGTTTTCCAACCGTGGCGTTTAATAGGGTCTACACTTCCGCACAAAACTCTGATATTGAACGACTGTTCGACTGGCATAAGTTAGTAGAGCTGAACTCAGCAGAAGAAATCCTTGCCCACGCGATATGAAAGCATGTCTGGCTATCTGACTTAATTCAGTAGCAAACTCAGCTAGAGCTGACTTTCGCGTTTGAGAAAAGAATTCGTATTCAGGTGTATTCACCCCACCCGCCCTCTACTCCTGAAGCACGTCTCAGGACCAACAATTGGTATTAGAGCGGTGTTCTTACTGATCATCGTTTTCTGAATTCTGGTCTATTTCGCACAAAGATCCTAGGAAAATCCGTTTTTGCTGCATCTTGCATCTCTTCATTACATCCTATATCCTATCTTTTTCAATGGCTGATATTTCAGGGATTAGGACGGTACCCATGTTCTCGACAGATAACTACGCGGTATGGCGAGTGAGGATGGAGGCACATTTAACCTCGCTGCATGACAGCATGAATGACGTCCTGGAGAAAGGACCTATTTTTCCGATGGTCGACTCAGTCAAACTTGCATTGGATGGAACAGCAGGTGCCAGAACCGGCCCGAAGGTCGCCAAGGACAAGAGCCTCTTCACTCCAGAAACTGCATAATCTCGATCGAGTTGCTCGAACGTAATACTGATGACACTCTGTGACTCTTACTCGGGACAGTACATGATTACAAGACTGCAAATGAGCTGTTGGGATAAGGATTCAGTAGATGAATCAATAGATTTGATAGATCCCAAAACCTAAGCTGAATATTGTACCTTCATTTCTATAATAGCCTAGTCGAGTTCAGTTGATAGAACTCAGTAGGATAGAGTTCAGTAGTTGCAGGATTCAGTAGAAGACCTCACACTCAGCTGAAGAACTCGGGATCGAAGAAGTCAGTTGAACAACAACCACCAGATGAATCTGCTCAGGAATTCATGCCCATGCACTGAATGCTCAGAAGAACGTCAGTAGGAAAGTCACTTCAGTTGAAGGTCCGAGGATTCAGAGGAAGTCAACCTTAATATTTGACAAGTCTCAACTATCCATCTACCTCGACCAATAAGGAGCCGATAGCGACCAACTGCTTTGACAAAAGCTGCTCTCAGACTGAAGAAGAGGAGAATCTCTATAGTGCACCTACTCACCAACGTTCAAATTAAAGGAGCCATTTTCCTTGTCGTTTCAACACGTGGCTAGACCTCCCTCCATCGGATCTATTCACCATCGACGACTATAAATAAGAGAAGTCTCCATGTAGAGTCGACATCGGGAACTCAAGCTATCTACGCACAAACTCTTAGCAATCTCAACGCAGAATCTAGTGAAGAACTAGCGTCCATTGAAGAACCCTTTTTAGTTCATCACTTAGAGTTTTATTTGTTCCCCTTCTCTTATCTAAGCAAGCTCATTGTAATATATCTAGCTTAGAAACCTCGAGGAAGTTCACATCCTTGTGAAACCGTTCTTATTTGTAAGAACTTCCTCTTAGTTGGAGAAGACTCAAACTCTTCAAGTTTGAACCCTAGTAAAAGTCACTACGATTATAAGTAGAGAATCTGTCATGTGCACAGATCACTGAGAACTTGCTCAGTATAAGCTTCAAGTTTTGCGTCTGTCCAGTGAACAGACCAACTAAGACTTGCTCAGTATAAATATATCAAGTATCCTGCTTTTGTCAGGACAGTGGACGTAGGACCACCAGTGTGTCCGAACCACTTTAAAAATTGCTGTGTTGATTTACTGTTTTCCTAAACTTCTCATACTGCATACAAAACTGTACTTCATAAAATTCAGCATAAAAACTGGTGTTTTCTAACCGAGACGATTGATAGGGCCTACACTTCCGCACACACTCTGATACTGAACGACTGTTCGACTGACTAAAGTCAGTAGAGCTGAACTTAGTAGAAGATTTTTCTGCCCACGCGATCTGAGCATATTTGGCTAGCTAACTCAGTTCAGTAGCAAACTCAGCTAGAGCTGACTTCGCGTTTGAGAAAGAAATTTGTACTCATGTGTATTCCCCCCCCACACCTGAACCACGTCTCAGGACCTACAGGAGCTATGGGATGCTCTCGCAGTACTGAGCCAAGGAACTCCACAGATCAAAGAGAACAAACTGGAGTTAGAGCTGCAGAAACTCGAGGCATTCGCTATGCTTCCTGGGGAGTCCATAGATGATTTTAGTGCTCGAATCACAAACCAGATCAGCATCATCAACGGACTGGGGAAAACCTTTAGCAACAAGGAAACCAACACGAAGATTCTAAGGGCTCTTAGTAGGCCCAAGTGGTATTCTTTTGCTACGTGTATGAGGAGATCTGATTTGAATTCTTTTACTCCTAATTATGTGTTTTCAGTAGAGGAGTTCGAATTCAACTTCCCACACACCCCCGGTGCTGAAGCTGAAGTGCCAATGGATCATGCATATAAGCCATCAGCTAGCATTCCCGTAGCAAGTCAGCTGCAGGCTCAGTAATAATACCTACTGCTGACAACTTGGCTGAGAAGTATGCTCTCCTTGCTGTGAAATACCAGAAGGAGAAGGAGATTTTCAGAAAGAAGATGAAAAAGGCTTCCCAAAAATATCAAGGTAAGAGAGATCATAGTCGCTCGAAAAGTGAAACTAAATCTCTAACTGATTGCAGGAATACTGAAGCTGCTCCCCCCGACCAAAAAGACACATCTAGAAGGGATGGCCGAGGCTCAGTATGTTACAACTGCAAGACACTTCCAGTACGAATTTCCTGAACTCTCAGCAATAAGTTCGTCAAGAAGAGGCAAGCCCGACGCGATAAGTTCGTCAAGAAGAGGCAAGCCTACATAGCTGGAGAGTTGTCCGATTGCTCAAGTGATGAGGAACTGTTCATGGCTTATGCATAAATAAATATCATAATAAGCATAAAACATATTTTTATTATATAACATAAGATCCACATAACAAACAGTTTCATGCATAAAAATATTCGTAATTATGCATAAAGCAACACCATAATATGCATAAAAAAATTGCATTTTCGAACGGATTTTCTAGAGGATTGTCGCCCGCCTGTTCGCCGCAGCTACATCTGGTAAGTGTAGGTGTTTAGTTTAGTTTCAAAACATAAAGTGTAAAAAGATATACTTACCCTTAATGAAAATTATTTTTTCTTTTTTTTGCAATTAAAAATAAAAGGAAATAGGTGTCCATAGACAAAAAAATAAAAGGTTAGGATTGATTCTTAGTTTTTATCTAGATGGTGGATCTAGATATAGGAGGTTGATAATTTGAGAACATCCTACTATTGATAGAATTGAGAACAATGTCTAGCCATTCATTTTAGTGTTGTATGATTTAGATTAAATCTTGAAGGAAGAGGATTTCATACTAAAAAATAACTCATTAAGGGTAATTTCGTCTTTTTGTATGTTGTGTTTTTTGAGCTCTTACAATTGCATCTACTTTCATGGTTTCTCTTTGCTGGACATTCATCGTGCTGCAAGACAACTTCGAAGGAACTGTGAATTTCTCCTCTTCAATTCTCGTGTATTCAAGTTCGAATTCAATCTTCACCAATCTAGTTCAATTTTAATGTGGTTTTCTCAATCCCAATTCTCGTAAGATCTCTACCAACTTTGAATTCCCGGATTTTTGAACTTTTGCATTCGTGTTCATCTTCTAGCTCGAAAGTAAGACGAAGAATTCAACCTTTGAAAATTTCATTTTTAATTTTGTTGTATCGCAAGTCTTCTCTCTTCTCATATTTCAATTCGAGGTCGTGGATTAGAAAGATCCTGCCACCCAATTCTTTGGTTTCATGGATTAGCTATTTTCTACTATTATTGATGTTCAAGATTATTGGAGAGGTTAATGGTTTTATCGCTATCAAAGTACTGTAAATGTCCACGTTTCTTCCATTCGTGTGCATATAAATACTATGAATGTGCATAAGATACTCACTGCGTGTGCATACAAAATATTGATTGATTTGTTTTGTTCAAGGATTCTTATATGTTGTTTATTCACATTGTTTGATTTGTATTTATGTTGGCAAGCTTATTAATTCATATTTGTGCTGGGATGAATAATGATTTCTTCAATTGGTGTTGAATTATATGACTTTTTTTATTGATTTTTGGACTTCATTTATTTTTACAAGAATTTTTAGACGAATCTACTTTCATTTTGTGTTTCTATCTGGAATAGACCATCATTAGTAGTACTTTTTATTTGATTCTCGAAATATTTGTGGATATGGAACACTTTAGTTAAATAGCTGCTTGTTTTGAGTATGTCCACTAGTATTTCTTTTTAATTATGTAAAATGTGCATACCTCGTGCTCAAAGTGTGCATACATTTTACTATAAATGTGCATTTATGCTTTTGCATTATAAACTACTTCCTAGTTGTAAGTAGTGGACTGTGAATATAAGAGACCAATTATAGAAGATAAATAGTGAGTCTATCATCCAATTCAACCTAACCCATTTTATCAAAATGTGCATATAATTAATCTAGCATCCATGTGCATACAAAATTGCGCTAATGTGCATCATTGATCAAATTCAAAATGAATCATAGAAGTAAATTCTTAATCATCATACCACATAGAATATTAAAACTTTGAGTAGCTTGGAGTTGATTTGAACATTACGTTTATTAATACATCATCAATGAAGTTTAATTCTTCCACAAAAAGTTTTTTTAATCCTTTCCCAGTCCTCGAAGTAGGCCTCAACATTTTCATTGTTTCCCAACTTGAGAGTGATGATGCTAACCTTCCTCTTCCTCACATTTTTAGCATTTTCAAGCATCTGATTAGTCTCTAACCATGTATTCTTTCTAAACATGAACAAGAAATAAATGTTAGAACATAAACCTACAGCCAAATCTGATAGAACAGAAACACTAGTAACTACGGGAGTGTTACTTAAATTGTAGGTTGAGACTTCATAGAACCAATAGGAGCTCTATTTCAGATAGAGACAACCAAATATAAACAAACAAAACAGACAGTTTTGGACTATAAAGAATAACATCCAAGTTCAAGTTTCAATCAAACTTAAACAAAAACAAACATCACAAGTGCATAACATGGTTCTCTCAAAATGCATACAATTATAAATAAAAGTGCAGACATATTATAATAGAAGTTCATGTATTTAACTATAAATTCATCACAATTAAGCCCAAAACCCATGACAAATTCATGCCAAATTCTACCACAATATAACCCCAACTAAGAAGTAAAAGACTCGAAGCGCTGATGGAATTTAGGGTTAATGATAACACAAGTGTTAGAAGCACAATTGTCAAATACACAGTCTCCAAATTATAGAGTATTACTAGATAGAAAATGCCAAACATAATAATAACCAAATCTGATTTTAAGATTTGTGAATCTTATGCATGCGAAGAATAACAACTAAGTTCCAGATCCTGCCAAACATAAACATAAACAATTATCACGAGTGTATACTTGTTTTTGTCAAAGTGCATACAATTACAAATAAAAGTGCAGACAGATTATAACAAAAGTGCATGCATTTGACTACAATTCAATACCCAACTTAGCCCCCAATTCTGCACAATTTCTGCCTGAAGTTATAACTTAAAGCCACAAATCGGCAATGGAAATTGCAGTTCATGTTAATACTAGTATTAAATGTAAAGTGGTCAACCACACATCGTCCATCACCAACTGTACATAAAAGCCCAAAAACTAATAGAAATTAGTAGTATACAAAAACTGTGAGAAGAAAACGAAGACAATTATGACCCTTGATTTCAGATGGATGAACGATGACTGCTAAGTGCAAATGGATACGGATAAATACACGGTTTCTTAGGGGAGAAAGTGAAGGAATGACAACCGCTAAGTGCATATTGGAGAAGGAAGTACAGGTTGGAGATGGAGAAGAAGATGGTTTGTATAGAGGAAAGTGGTTTCATAGATGATTCTTAAAAGTGGATTCAAAGTCGACTGAGGGGTGGCGCGACGCGGTGTTTTTATCGAAGATTTGAGTGGTGATTCAGATTTTGTTGAGAACTAGCATTAGAGAAAAGAGATTGGAGAGATAGAAATGGTTTTGAGAAAAACCCTAGTTGATATCCGGCCCCCAATTTTGCAGCAAAATTCTTATGGACATTTGTTCCCAAGTTACCCTTAATGAAGCGAAAAATACTATAAAGAATGGAAAAAAAATAATGAAATTCTAAAGTGATCTCAACCTTCCATCTCTCTTAATCAAGGGTGCATGCGTGTTCTTATTTCTCTCTATAGGAGGGTGTTCTTCATATAACCTCCCATATATATATATGAAGTCTATCATGTGAGAACCCACATTTAACGTGAGAACTAAGAACTATAGAAAGAAGACATTTTCTATGGGACGGAGACACTTTCTATGGGACGGAGGGAGTAATATTGTGTTTTACTATTTTGCCCATTTTCGAATTTTATGAATTAATAAATTAAAAAAAAAAAAATTTTACACCATAGATCAGATGAAGATCTATGGTCTATAATAGTTCTTAGTTTTAATTTTATCGAAGGGATGGTTCTTTGTAGAACCATATCCAATATATATATATATGTATATAAGAACTAAGAACTATATGTATATAAGAACATATTTTATATTGAGAACTAAGAACATAACATTATCGTTAGATCGAGTTATTAAACGCTCGATCTTGCTATCACTTAAAATCCTGAAATACACTTTTAAGGTAAAAAGTTCTTAGTTTGAGAACTAAGAACATAACATTATCGTTAGATCGAGTTATTAGACGCTCCAGATCTTGCTATCACATAAAATCTTGAAATACACCTTTAAGGTAAAAAGTTTGCACTAAGGTTATTTTAGTAATCTTGCAGAATCTATCAATTTTTTTTAAATTTATCTTCTTACCTTTTGTTGTAACCGCCATTTTTGTTAATTCTCTTTCAGGTTTTAGTATCACCGAGTCTCGTCCAGATTTTACGAGAACAATGATTAATTGTGCATAGTTTCACTAAGTCTCGTCTCACATCTAAGTCTCGTCCCATATTTTCGTTAATAGTTTCATCTTTTATTCATTTCTCATTAGTTGTGCATATTTTTTCCCATTACTTGTGCATATTTTTCTCCATTACTTGTGCATTTATTTCTCCATTACTTGTGCTATTTTTCTTAGTAATTGTGCGTATTTCTTCTCATTACTTGTGCATATTATCCCGTGTAATTGTGCATTTATTTTCCTAAAATTGTGCAAATTGTGTATTTCTAAATTAAAATAATCAACAACACACACATGCAAACCCCAAGCAACTCTGAATTTAAGGAAGCACCTCTGCACGTTGTCATCACAAAACGCGAACACCCAAAGCACCAACATCCTCACCGTCACATGAACCACGTCCCTCCAGCTTATCATAAACCTCGACAGATTCACACCACTCACGTCGCCACCCATGTTCAAAACCAACAGACACTTCCTCATTACGATCCCCTAGTTTAGATCCATTATCGAAGAAATCCTCTTTCTATTAAATTCTCCCGCCCATGGAGAAACGCCAAAAAAAAAACCCTATAAATAAACACAACCAACTTGCTAATAAAACAATTAAGGAAAAGTGCATAATTTTTACCCTTAGATTTGTTGTTTATCCAAAAATATGCAACTTATCATCGTACATAAAAATAAAACAACGAACATGCTAATCAACAAATCAAGGAAAATAGCATAATTCTCAAACATGTGCTGCTGCAAACGTTGTATAGCAAAAAAAAAAAAAAAAAAAAAAATCTATACAGGAATCGAAAAAAGAAAAAAAATTACAATTCAGTTCTAAAAAAAGCACCAATCATATAAACCGTGTAATAGTGCAGATATAAATTAATTGTGCAAAATCTACTTATTACTCAAAAAAAAAATGCACAAATCATAAAACCATGTTGTACTGCATATAAAATCAATAAAACATGCATAAAAATTAAATTCATTGTGCAATCTTTACTTATTATGTTGGATGATGATTCAATCCTCAACATGATCATAATTGTGGGAAATGGTTCTATCTTCTATACTGAATCACGCTCAGTAGCCTCGTGCTCGACCGTTGAGAAGATTTGAAGATCCCAAAACCCTATCTGATTGGTGAACCATTCCTTTGTATTCGTATTTGTCTCTGAGGTTTCAGACTCAGTAGAACCTCTGCTCTGGTCAAGGCGCTCAGTAGCTCATCAGCCTCAGCACCAGTGTAGAAGACTCAGTGAATCTTGGACTCAGCAGAGCAAGATATGCGAGAGAGTCGGTTGAACCGAACTCGGCAGGAGTAGTTCATGGACTCGTAGCCGATTTTCGGTAGACCCTTCTCACTGTCTATCTACCGAATACAAAAATCGGACTTCAACATCGGTGACGATCTTACGAACCGTCCGAATCTTTTGATAAGCTATCGGTGTTGTCAAGTACGAGGAAGAGAGAAGTCAACTTCAGTTGCCTCGAAGTTTGTTCTGTCTCAACCACTACATCCACCTCGACAAATGACAAGCATACACGTGTCGTCTCACCTACTAAAGCTACAGTCAACATATTTCCGTAAAAGGAGGGAAAGGACACTTGTACCTACTACACAAAAGAGCCGTTTGCTACCACAAAAGAGGGAAAAAGAAGAAGATCGTCTCCAACGGATCTATTCTTCTCTCCACTCTATAAATAGAGGGATCATTCAAGATTTGAAGCATACTAACACGAAGCAAGAAACGCACAGAGCATTCAAACGAGCGAAATTAACGACTAAGTCTTCCGCAAGAATCAACCGAGTTATCTCCGGCGAAAGACTACATACAGCTCAAAAGGAACCAAGCTGAACCGACATAAGCTTCTAGTATCCAAGCGACTGACACGAACCTATAGCTAAACCCTCAGCTGTTCGTCGCTCTAGATAGCTACATTCTCGTTCCTTATCCCTCTAACCCTAAGCTCACTTGTTATATCCATAGCTTAGATGAAGGAGTTCACATTTGAACCCAATCCTTATTGTATAAGGACTCCTTCATTGTTGGAGAAGTTTGTCAAACACTTAAAGTTTGATAGAATTGTAAAGCCGGGACTTGCTCGGTATAATCCCCAAGCCACGGCTTTGTCCAGGTGTACAAGCCGACCGAGACTAACTCGGTATAATAAATAGCCTCCCGATCTATCGGGACAGTGGACGTAGGATTGTTGATATCCGAACCACTTTAAAAATATCTCGTGTCGTTTACTTCTTGTTTCATTGGTTTTACTCGTGCATACCGAACATCATATTTAAAATCGATTTAACCGTCTCAGGATTCGAACTTCTTATCTACCGAACCGAGACTTGCATAAAATGTTTTCCTCATTAAAACCGATTTGGGCCTACACAATTCCGCACACCGAACTCTCACCGATCGATACCGAATCTCGACCTAGTCGGTTAGCGGATCTCACCGAGTCGGCACTCTTTTAGCCTTTAACACGATTCGAACGGTTATGCGGGTCTGCCGAACTATTTCGCACGGCACCTTCCCTGAATAGGACTGTTCGTGTTCGAAAGTTGAGAAATTTGGATTCGGGTGTATTCACCCCCCTCTACACCCGAACTCCCTCACGGGACCAACAATTGGTATCGGAGCGAAGTTCTTTGACTCTTGGTATCTTTGAGGCCGGTCTATTTGAACGGATCCGAGGGAAAGCGTTTTCACCGCATATCACTCTACATTCATATCATTATTCTTCATGGCTGATATGTCGGGTATAAGGATGGTACCTATGTTCTCGGTGGAGAACTACGGAGTATGGCGAGTCGGGATGGAAGCTCATCTCGACATCCCTCCATGACGATATGACCGAAGTGCTTGAAGATGGACCTATCGTTCCTATGATTGATAGTGTGGTGACTCGAGACCAAGCTCAAGGAGGAGGAATGGTGGACCGGGAAGAAGATCCCCAAAGACGAAGTCTCTTCACTCCCGAAGAGAAGAAGCTTCACAATCTAGGCCGAGTCGCCGAGAATGCTATACTAACCACCCTTAGTGATTCTTATCTTGGCGGGGTTCGGGAATGCAAGACTGCTAAAGAACTCTGGGATGCTCTTGCGCTACTGAGTCGAGGGACTCAGAAGATTAAAGCCAACAAATTAGCGCTGGAACTCCAAAAGCTGGAAAGCTTGTCTCTCATGCCCGGGGACAAAATCGAAGATCTAAACGTCGAGATTTACCAATCGATGAATTCTATCAATGGGCCGGGAAAGACATTCGAAGAACCGAGAGATGAATCGAAGATTCCGAGGGCACCGCCTGGACGGACACTTGGACACCTTTTTCCACTTTATTGCGATATTCGATTTAGATGTTGTGTCTCCCGACCATATCTTTTCGAAATTACGAGCGAAGGAGTATGAGTTCGACAGACCTCAAAGAAAGCTGAGAGCTGAAGCTGATACGAAGATTGACCATGCTTTCAAAGCTACAGTCAGCACAGCATCTCCCGCTACGAGCAAGACGACGAGTAAGACTGAGCCTTCACTCACCGACCTACAAGAAGGAAGTCTAGCTCGAAGTACGCGCCGCTCGCAGTGAAGTATCAGAAGGAGAAAGAAAGGCGTAGAAAACTGACCAAAGCATACCGAGATACAAAAGGTAAGTCAGAATATACACCTAAACGCGCTCCCGATACTCAATCTTCCGAATGCGTAAAGAAAGACGACTCGGCACCCTCAAGGGATAGTGCAACCAAAGAAGAAAAAGTCATCACTTGCTACAATCGCAAGAAGCCGGGACATTATCAGTATGATTGTCCCGAGCTCGAGTAGTGCCGAACGCGCAAAGACGCAAGGCAAGGAGAGAGAAATTCGCCCGTAAAAGACAATCCTACATAGCTGGCGAAATCTCAGACGACTCAGAAGAGATCGACTCCTTTATTGATTCATCTGACGATGAAGCAGCTTTCATGGCCTTAGAGCATGAAGCAGATGAATCAACTGAAATGTGCATGATGGCGGGCGAAGAGGATGAGGTAAATTCTCATGAACCAGTTAACTCCTCTTCACACCGCACACACGACACTATTTCAAAGTGCGGATGGGAATTTGGACATCTCGACCGCATATGAAGATCTACTAGATGAACAAATTCGGATGAGTGCGGCTCGGTAAGACTCTTCGGGAGTTGGATACCCCGAAAGTGGAGAATCGGAGACTTTCTCGGGAGAGTCGGGTTGTTACCGAGGCCAAAGGACTTGTGTTGAGACTCGTGGAAGAGATAAACTCTCCGATGGCCAAGTCTCAAAGCATCAAGAAGATCGGATTTCGGTCTTGACCAATGACTTGACTCGTAAAGATACCGAACCGAGTCTCTCGAAGCAAGAATCGTCGGGACTTCGGACCGAGCACGACGCACCGAAGAAAAGTGATGATGTCCGGAGGAACCCGATGACCGAGAGGTATATGGGCGCGAGAGAAGAAATTGGAGGCTATGCTAGCAAGCAATAAGCCAAAGCACCGCAAGGAAGGACTTGGATTCGGTCCTAGGAGCTTCCTCATCCGCCCCAAGATACACTCGGAAGTACGGCTTGCCGATAGATTTGTTCGAGGGGAGACTATCAACGCAGATATATACCGAACCCCCTAGCAAAGAACAAACGAGAAGATGAAAGCACCTCATCCCACACATCAGCATTCCGACAAGAAGATCAATGCCAAGAAACTCCCGGTTCGGCCAAGGGGGAACCAAGAAATCAAACTTGGCGGATCGGTATGGACCTCCAAAGCCGACGCATCACGCTCGGTATGGATCATATTATTATGAACCTATAGTCGAAGAGGCTTCAAAGGTCGAAGAAAGAGAAAGCCACACGTAAGGCAAAGGTCGGCAGTCCACCAACTCGGAAGATCGGGACTCCCGAACCTCGAAGCCTCGAAGTCACCGTGACCGATCCGGTGGTCGATATGTTGACTCTAGTGGAAAGAAAACGTCTGAAACCACCAGGGTTGTTAGACAGATTTGGGTTACTAAAACTAACATCTAAGGACCCAAAATCAAAAATAAAGGGTACCTGAATATAATTCTGTTTTGCAGGTGCGTAAAGACCTATGGTATGTGGACAGCGGATGCTCAAGACACATGACATACCAAAGGAGTCTCATCAAGAATTATATCACCGAAAAAGGACCCGAGCTGAGTTCGGAGACAATGCAAAAGGCTATACCAGAGGATATGGAACACTCAGCATTGGAACTGCCAACGTTCCAAGAGTATCATATGTTGAAGGACTTTAGCATAATCTTCTCTCTGTTAGTCAATTTTGTGATAACTCAAATAGAGTGATATTTGACGCTGGTTTCTGTGATGTTATTGATAAATCTACAGGGAAAATAGTGTTATCAGGTTCGCGCAGAAAGAATATATATGTGGCTGACTGGAACTCAGCTGAACCTGAAGCTTGCTTATTGGCGAAGAATGACAACCGCACGGGGTGGCTATGGCACAGAAGACTCAGCCATCTCAACTTTAAGACGCTCAACAAGCTTGCAAGAGACACTCTAGCTAGGGGACTGCCGAATGAAGTATTCAGCAAAGACACTCAGTGTGAAGCATGTCTGAAGGGAAAGCAAACAAGGAATCAAAATCCTCCGGTTCCATCGCCTTCCACTGATGGAATCCTTCAGCTGCTACATATGGATTTGTTCGGTCCGAGTCTCCCCGGTGACGATCGAGGCGAGAAAATATGCATTAGTGGTCATAGATGACTACTCGCGCTACACATGGGTCATATTCATTGCCAACAAGTCGACGTCAAAACAGAGTTACCAACGCTTCGAAAAAGCTCGAATGTCGAGAAGAACACCAAGATCGGAAAAATACGTTCGGTACGAGAGGAACCGAGTTCCTTAATTCCATGGTAAAGGAGCTCGCAAAGCGAAGGAATAGAGCATGAGACTTCGCGCACGCACACCTCGGCAGAATGGAGTTGCTTTGAACGAAAGAACGAAACCGTAAAAGGCGGCTAGGACTCTACTCTCGGACTTCGGGACTCCCAACCAAATTACGGGCGTAAGCAACGGATACGCATGTTATACTCGGAATAGATCTCTACCGACAAAGCAAAGATAAGCGGACACCATATGAACTATGGAACGGCAAGAAGCCCTCTCTATCTTATTTCCATATTTTTGGTTGTTCATGCTTTATTCACAATAATGGGAAAGATCAGTCAAGACTTTTGATAGCAAGTCGAGATCGGGGAGTATTCTTAGGATACTCTCGGGTCAACAAAGCTTTGAGTATTCAACTATCGGACTCTTTGCGTGGAGGAAAGCCCTCATGTTGTTTTTAACGAGTTTGCTACGAAGACAGGAGCAATAACTCAAATTCTCGAATCCGAGGACATCGAAGCAGCTACGGGATCTAAGCTTAAAAGACAAATGCGAAAAGATCCGGCTATGTTGGGATGATGATTCGGGACGAAGAAACCGAAGACAAATCTATCGAATCTCAACCCGCCGAGCAAGTAGGTGAGCATTGATTCTCCCGAACGGAATCAATCCCGTGTAACTCAGGTCGATGAAGAAACCGTTGAGGTAACCGAGACCAACACTACCGAGAGCAACACCTCGTGGGGAACGTCTAGTAATGTTCCCGAGCTGAATGCCCCCGAACCCGGTGACTCGATGAGACCATATTCTTGTTCTTGAATTACTTCAATCTCGGAATAGTACAACCGAAATGCCTAACTCACCTACTATCCGTGTTGAACAAGTTTCGGATGAAGAGTTGAAACATCGTAGATCGTGGCTCGATGCTCACCGCTGCTGATTTAATCATTGGAGATCCTTCAAGAAATGTCAAGACAAGATCCGGATTCTCGTCAAGGAGAAAGCGCATTATTTTCCCTGCTTCTTGTCTACCGAAGAGCCTCGACAATTGAGGATGCACCGAAAGATGCTGGCTTCGGATCATTGCTATGCGAAGAGGAGCCGAATCGGTTCACGAGAAATGAAGTATGGGAGCTTGTAGACAGACCCGGCATCAACATGTTATTGGAACTAAATGGGTCTTCAAAAACAAGCGAGATGAAAACAACGTTATAGTAAGGAACAAAGCAAGACTCGTGGCTAAAGGCTACTGTCAAGCCGAAGGGATAGATTTCGATGAAACTTTCGCTCCAGTTGCAAGATTGGAGGCAATTAGACTATTCCTAGCCTACGCAACACATCAAAGATTCAGAGTTTATCAAATGGATGTGAAGTCTGCGTTCCTGAATGGCGTGCTGAAAGAAGAAGTCTATGTGGAACAACCGCCCGGCTTTCAGCAGGGACATCAAGTATATAGACTCAGAAAGGCTCTATACGGGTTAAAACAAGCACCCAGGGCTTGGTACGATACCCTGTCTGAGTTTCTTCTTCAGAAAGGTTTTCAGAAAGGCACAGTAGACCGCACTCTATTCAGCATTCGACTGGAAGAAGACTTATTACTTGTGCAGATCTACGTGGATGACATTATATTCGGATCAAAGAATGTCATCATGTGTCAGCAATTTGAAAAGATGATGAAGGATAAGTTCGAGATGTCGATGATGGGTGAAATGAACTACTTCCTTGGTTTTCAAGTCAAGCAATCTGAAAAGGGAACGTTCATCAACCAAGGCAAATACACTCAAGACCTCATCAAAAGATTCGGCTGCACATCCGGCAAATCAATCAAGATCCCGATGAACACGAATATGAAGATAGATATTGATAAAGATGGAGTATCAGTAGACCAAACTGAATACCGTGCTATAATTGGTTCTTTATTATATCTAACAGCTACTCGTCCTGACATAACTTATGCTGTAGGTGTCTGTGCTCGATTTCAGGCGAATCCCAAGCAGAGTCATATGGACTCAGCAAATAAGATTCTTCGCTATCTACGAGGAACACCTAACATGGGTTTGTGGTATCCAGCTGATGATAATATTGAACTAACTGGTTATTCTGATGTTGACTATGCAGGATGTAGAATAGACCGAAAATCAACTTCAGGAACATGTCAGTTCCTTGGCAGCAAGCTGATCTCATGGTTTTCAAAGAAACAGCACTTAGTGGCCACGTCAACTACTGAAGCTGAATACATGGCTGCTGGAAGTTGTTGCGCCCAGATCCTTTGGCTGAGACAGCAGCTGAGAGACTATGACGTCATTCAGAATGAAGTTCCGATTTTCTGCGGACAAGATTACCGGTGCTATTGCAATCACTCGGAACCCCGTACTTCACACGAGATGCAAGCACGTGGACATCGAACATCACTTCATTCGTGACCATGTCGAGAAAAAGGACATCAGGATGGAGAAGATCCATACTGACAAGCAACGGGCTGATATACTGACCAAGCCTCTAGCCGAATCCGGATTCGGAGAACTTTCGGTAGAGCTAGGTTCTGTTGGACCCTACCGACCCCGGTCAAGAAGAGGTTTCGAGGAGAGAGACATTTCGGTAGGGGGAATGTTCACTCTCGCATCGATACATTCGAGACGTAGAGACGTAAACCATCTACACGAGGTATCGGTGACTACTATGTTCGACCGACAGGGTTTGCGTATCTCTACTCGGTAGTAATTTAATACAACAGTTACTTTGCATTTATGACAAAGATTCAAGCATGACATTAATATCTTTTGGTTTGTCTTTATTATTAACGGCTCACATTTAATGCACGACATTCCATACATAAGTTTGCTGAACTCTGCACGCATTTAATGCATGTCTTTTAACAGTTACTACTTAAGCTATTTTACAACTGGCTTTGACTTAGGCGACGTTTGTGATCATTGCCTATTTTATAACTTCTAATCTTAACCGTCCATATCATAAAGCAAGTTTAAATTCAGCCTTCGATCGAAAACCGTTCATCTTCCTATTTGATATATATATTCGATCATATCTTGAAACCGCCATTAGCATACTTCATAACTTTCAAATTTCGAAAAATTCGAGATCTGCATACGCAATCCTTACTTGCAACTTCATTCTCAATCTTATCTCGAATTTTATCTATTGGTATGCTTATATCTGTTAATGTATTTATTATATTTTTCGGTATCGCATTGTAAAAAGCTTTCGTTCTATCCAAGAAACGGTGCGATTCATTTCTTGTAACAGTACTATGGCTGGTCTATCCGTCAGTTCTCCCGACAAGATAGAGGAAATCCTCAGCAAGGGCCGTATCGGGTGCGAACCCGGTCATGGAGTTCGACGCGTGCGAGCTCGAGTACATGGACGAAATCTTCACATATCCGAGGAAATCCGGACTTGAGGAGTTTCTATCGAGGAAGCCGACCTTCTTCCTTCCTCGACAAGTGGCGGAACTATATCCGAACTCCACTCGGTTGGAGGAGACATTCGGCGAGGTTCGCCGTTAACACCATTGACGACGCATCGAGGATACTAAAGCGAGATGTCTATTAAACAAGCGCCGAAGAAGAGCTTCAACCTCCCGTCCGAAGGTGTCGGCACCTTGGGGTACAAATGACGACGCTGCCGACACATACCTCTCCGTTTTTACGTGGCAAGCCCACAACCTTCGAGCAAGATTTTCGAAGAATGCCATGCTACCGCAGTCGAGCACCGGCGTACATCGTCACTCGCTGTTGATGAGCCAGCCGGCTCTTTCGATCGAGTCTCCCGACCCAAGATCCATATGATGATGGCGATTTATGACTGCGTGAAAGTCAATTGGATCGACTTCTTTGTTTGCGAATATATGGCTCAGGCAGCCAAGTTCGACAAAGCTACGCGAACACTGACCACAAAAGGAAAGCTTCTCTATGGACTTAAATTGTCAGTCATGATCGAGGATTTCTACGAGGCTGAGCAGATCACATATGCCGACAAGGAATATTTTAATGTGAAGAAAATCCGCTTTCACAACAAGTCCGCGACCCTGCAGCAGTTGGTTCGGGGACCGGCCCGCAAGCTCGGCCATCTAAGCCTCAGCAGGTGACTCCTAAGAAAAGGACACCTCCAGCAAAATCACCTAAGGCACCAGCCAAGAGGCTGAGGAAGGCCATACCGGATACACCTGCTGAACCAGAGACTACTACTAAAGTGGCTACTGAACCAACTCCTATTCAGCCACTACAGTTGGTAGATGAGTCTTCCTCATCTGAGAAGACCAAGTCAGTGGAGAAAGCCGTCTCCACTGAGGAACAAGTTCAAGAGGAACAGGGAGAGGCTATTGAAGCCCAAACCGAAGAAGTCCAACGTCTGGATAGCCCTCTCTCTGTGCCTCCGCTCGGCCGAGCCTACCACCTGCGACCACGAGACCGACTTCGTTGATATCGAGTCAGATTCTGCGTCTGTAGAAGAGACTCTCGGGATGGAAGCAGCAGATTATTGTCTCTAGAGCTTCCCGAGAGATCATCCAAGTTCATTCCAGAGCTTGCCGACCATTCGATTTGCTCGTCCTAGCCAAGTCGGCAAGGCTCCATATGATCCTACGCTTTCGGGAGTGGCCTCGGCTTCAACGCCTTGTTCTACACTACTCCTGGCCAGCCACTACACTTGGAAGAACCGAGATTGCGTGAGGAGATAGGCTATTCGAGCCCGAGAACCTCAATACGATGGAGAATCTAAGGGCGGCCATGCTTGCAATCATTGTTGATCGACGCCAAGCGGTGGCTCGCCGCCCTCGGATGGGTCGACCACGACGGTCGAGACCCACCCGATGATTCGAGCCCCGGAAAGCCCGATGAGGGACATCCACGGGACAAGGATACCCACATCCGAAGAAGCAGCACCACTCGGTATCCTTGGGCCCGAGAAGCCTTCGGGCGGGTGTCTCGTCCTCGGCGAGCCTCGCTCGGCTCCCGCTCAAGTCGACATACGAGGCGGCGCCCGGCCCATCCGCCAAGAGATCCCGTTCAATTGCCAAAGCTCTAACCGCACAAGGAGTTAAAAATCGGGAATTGGCGAAGGCGATCCACAAGGTGTGGAAGAAGTCTGCATTGGCCACCGACTACGAGCTCAGGGCCGAAATCCGGCATCTCTTCATCGCCGCCCCCGATGTCTCCGCTCTCATATCGAAGCATTGGCCCAAGAAGCAACAGCAGTTTCGGACTCGGCTAAGGACAATTCGGGAGAGGGACGAGCCAAGCTCCTTGAACAATTTGGAACGCCTTGTCCGCTCATACCGAGTCATTCACCGAGCAAGCCCGGAGCCACGGAGAACGGACTAGACCTCATTCAAGCGGTCGTGGAGGACAAGATCGGTGAGAAACTAGCTGAACTGAAGTCGAAGCCGTTCTCTACGATACAAAGATACAAGGACGCACTCATATCTCGAGAGGAACGAGCCGCATCTAGCATTGGAGAAAGTGCATTACTGATCGGACGACTTGTCCACTGCTTATCGAAGCTAGAGAAGAAGGTACTCATCCCAACCCCTATTGTACTTGATGATGCCAAAAAAGGGGAAGGAAAGAAGAAGGGTACCGAGAAAGAAAGTGAAGGAAGTGAAGGAAAGAAAAAGAGTACCGAGAAGGCGACTCCCACTAAACCTTCTAGACTCCGAAGGGGACAGCCTCCGAAGGAAAGAAGGGGACCGAGAAGAAGAAATCTATTGCCGACATTAGCAAAACTCGGACTCGGAAAACTCGGGACTCGGACTCGGGTAAGGCCCGGGGTGTTTCGGGCTGCGAGCACAAGGAAACCGGCCCAAGTAGCTCAGACCCCAGCGGACTACTCGAGCAACCCGGACTCCCAAATACATTATTAAGGAGGTTGCCGAGTACGCCGAACGAGCGGTGGAGGACTCGAGAAGAAGAAGAGGCTCCTCTTCCACCACCAGTTCAAGAAGGCAAGGGCAAACAAAAGCTTAAAATTCCAACCCCTCCAAAGAAAGCGATTAAGGTACATATCTGGCGAGGAGGAAGCCCAAATAGGCTGCGGATGAGAGGTCGGCCAAAGAAATTGCGAGAGGCCGAAGCGGCTAACAAGCCAAAGTCTAAGCCTCGCTAAAGGAAAGACTAAAGCCCCATCCAGAGGAGGAAAGAAAACCGCTAGGACGCCTCCGAGAAAGCTCATCATAACGAGATGAAGAGGACGAGAGAAAAGGAAAAGGAGCAAAGACGAGAAGAGTACCGAAAAGCGTGGTACGTCCAAATCTAGATCTAGTACCCCTTTCGAATCGGAAGAAGCCCCTCAAGCAAGCCACCGATACACAAGGAGATGAAATCGAAGCCATATTTGATCTGATGGACAGATATCTATACAGAGGCGAGGAGGCAAGACAGATTCAGGCTGCCAGAGACAGAATTTGGAAGGCAGACCTTGAAGCTCGATGAAAAGGACTAAAGAGGAGGCCAGCCGAGAGTGCCTTCTAAAGGCCGATAGTCCATACAGATACAGGAAATTCGGGAAGCCGGTGACACTGAAATTTCAAAGATGGCCAAGAACGAGATGAATGGATACCGGCTCGACTCAATCAAAGATGGGAAAATGCAAAAATTGAGTTCATCAAGAGGAACTATTTCCGGAGGTTCCGGTCCAACAGGACAAGGATTGAAGCTTACATGGAATGTATGTTCGCTCACCGAACCCGAACTCTACCCATACCTCGACAAAGCCATATCTCGAAGGTATAGAAGTCGGTGTTCGGGACCCGAGAATCATACCTCCACCGAGAAGACAGGATGACTCGAGTACACTTTGGTACGATTGAAGCGGAAGTGAAGCATGCGGCGAAGAAAGAACTTCTTGAAGATGAGCTCGCCGATTTTGCGAATTTTCGAAGCTAAGGAAGATCACATACGGGATGTATGGAGTGCCGCTCCCACGAAGATCGGACTCAAGAGTTCATGGACGGAATCAAGAAGTTCGGTGGCCCTCCTCCTTAGATCTTTAGCTCATTCTCTTAGCATAGCAAGATTGTATATCTGTCTTGAATTTCTCTTATATTTATACAATGCGCTTTTGGCTCGACAACTACTTGTTGTCTATACGGCCGTGTTTGTTTTATGCTTTAACACTCGGAATCACCGAAGTGATTGCTTGGCTCACACTCTCTTTATTACATGTCAGTGATTGCTTTGATAGATTCTCGCTAGCTTTGTTTTGTTTGCAATGGGGGAAATAGTTCATTTTACCTGTTTGCTTTATAGTCTAGAACTGATGGAACATCTCCACCTGATCCTACTTGTAATATTTGTAAGGAGTTTTTGTTTCTATCTCTGTTTAGTGTTAGCATAGATGATAGGTTTTGGCATCATCAAATAGGGGGAAATTGTTGGGTGATGATTCAATCCTCGGCATGATCATACTTGTGGGAAATGATTCTATCTTCTATATCGAATCACGCTCGGTAGCCTCGTGCTCGATCGTTGAGAAGATTTGAAGATCCCAAAACCCTATCGATTGGTGAGCTGTTGGTCCGGAGACGAAAAGTCGGGTGTAGAGGGGGGGTGAATACACCGAGCTCGTTTCTTTTTCTCGGTGAAGGTCGGTGAAGGCGATGTTTGCAACCGATGAACAGTGCCAAGTAAGCCTTCGATCTTGGGGTCAAAGTGAGTCGGCTTCGAGCTCTTCTACGGCGATGTCGGTATTACGAAACTCGGTCGAGAGCCGTAGTGCGGATAAGTGTTAGGCCCGAGTCGTCTCTTTTGAAAACGCGTTTTTGCAAGTTAAATCTTTTGGTGTGCACTTTATAAAATACGTTTTATGCAAGCTTATGATTTTCAAGTCGGTTGAATGCTATGCAATAAAACAAGAAAAGAACACAAGCGATTTAACGTGGTTCGGATACGCAAGATCCTACGTCCACGGTCCCGAACAAGGCAGGAGAACTTGTTGATATTTCGAGCAAGCCACAGCGGGGATGCGTGATGCTGGACGGTTCCCTCTAAGTTATAGTCCTTAGCGACTTTACAATCCAAACCTAAGTCTGAAAGGGGAGGAAATATTCTCCAACTGAGAAGGAGTTCCTACAATAAGAACAATTCACTAAATGTGAGCTCCTTCGAATCTAAGCTATAAATATGACTGTTGTCAGCTACTGAGCTCTCTCCTACTGACTGTTGTCAGTACTTTGAGAATCAGTCGGAGACTATTCTGCGGAAAGTGTGGGGCCCGGAATTCGTCTCTTTTGAAAACACGTTTTAGCAAATTAAATCTTTTGGCTGTGCGCTTTATAAAATACGTTTTATGCAAGCTTATGATTTTCAAGTCAGTTGAATGCTATGCAATAAAACAGTAAAAGAACACAAGCGATTTAACGTGGTTCGGATACGCAAGATCCTACGTCCACGGTCCTGAACAAAGCAGGAGAACTTGTTGATTATTCTGAGCAAGCCTCAGCAGGGATACTGTGCACTGGACAGTTCCCTCTAAGTTATAGTCCTTAGCGACTTTACAATCCAAACCTAAGTTTAGAAGGGAGAGAATATTCTCCAACTGAGAAGGAGTTCTTACAACAAGAACAATTCACTAAATGTGAACTCCTTCGGATCTAAGCTATGAATCTAGCAATGAGCTTAGTCTAGAGAAGAAAGGGATCAAAGAGCTCTAGAGAGATGAACTACAAGAAGTGTTCTATGAAAACTAGTTCGTCTCTGGATAAGCTTGAAGGTTCTAGAGCGTTGTGAGCTTGAACGATTTCCCTTGATTTCCTGTATATTCCTTTCTGTGTGAAATCTTCAAATCCTTCTCTATTTATAGTTGTGAGTTGTGGCATATGTCCGTTGGAGACGACGATGCCATGTGTCACAAGCGTCCAAAGAAAACGGCCACTATTCAACTTTGTTGCAAGCAGGGGGCGTTAATGCGGCTGTTCATGAGAGCGGACTTTGCGTGTAGAGTAGGTAAGCGTTGTCGGCTTCTCATTGGTCGAGGGTTGTAGTTGGTGAGTGTCGAGTTGACCGTTCAAACTACTTCGTATGTCTTCGCTGAACATTTGAAGGGACTTTAAGTGCTTGGGTTGCTTTTACGTCGGATACGGAGACCGGAAAGCTCTGTCTTCTTCGGGCCGAGTCGTCGGACCGATAAAGTGAGCTTCGATAGTCGGTTGGTCGATCTGCGAAGGTATCCGCTTTGCACTTTGGTTCTTCTACCGATGACCATCGGCTTGTAGAGAATGCTTCTGCGAGGTCCGGTCGCCGATGCGGGATCTTTAACCGAGTTTGATATCGGTGGCCGACGAAGAATGCAAGCGATTACACTGATGACGTGGGGTTCTGAAAAGTATCTTCAACAGAAGATCAGTTCAACAACTACCCCGTACATGACTTAGACAAATTAATAAGCATTACATCAAGTCTAACCTATACATCAGCTAATCCTATCGACACACTAATCTACTGATATCAGCTCGGTTTTGGGATCTTCAATTCCATAGTACTACTTGATTTCCCCAATTTCTTTTAACCCTAGAACAACCGAGTATCAATCTACTGACTCATATCCAACATGAACCATTCCTTTGTATTCGTATTTGTCTCCGAGGTTTCGGACTCGGTAGACACTCTGTCGTGGTCAAGGCGCTCGGTAGCTCATCGGCCTCGGCACCGGTGTAGAAGACTCGGTGAATACTTGGACTCAGCGAGAGCAAGATATCGAGAGAGTCGGTTGAACCGAACTCGGCGAGAGTAGTTCATTTGGACTCGAGCTGATTTTCGTAGACCCTTCTCATTGTCTATCTACCGAATACAAAAATCGAGACTCGGCATCGGGACGGTCTTACTTCCGAACCGTCCGAATCTTTTGATAAGCTATCGGTGTTGTCAAGTACGAGGAAGAGAGAAGTCAACTTCGGTTGCCTCGAAGTTTGTTCT
Organism: Lavandula angustifolia; assembly: GCA_028984105.1. Lineage (NCBI taxonomy): Eukaryota > Viridiplantae > Streptophyta > Magnoliopsida > Lamiales > Lamiaceae > Lavandula > Lavandula angustifolia. Next base: position 22,289,356 of record CM054803.1, on the reverse strand, counting down.
GTCTCAACCACTACATCCACCTCGACAAATGACAAGCATACACGTGTCGTCTCACCTACTAAAGCTACAGTCAACATATTTCCGTAAAAGGAGGGAAAGGACAATGTACCTACTACACAAAAGAGCCGTTTGCTACCACAAAAGAGGGAAAAAGAAGAAGATAGTCTCCAACGGATCTATTCTTCTCTCCACTCTATAAATAGAGGGATCATTCAAGATTTGAAGCACACTAACACGAAGCAAGAAACGCACGAGCATTCAAACGAGCGAAATTAACGACTAAGTCTTCCGCAAGAATCAACCGAGTTATCTCCCGTGAAAGACTACATACGACTCAAAAGGAACCAAGCTGAACCGACATAAGCTTCTAGTATCCAAGCGGCCGACACGAACCTATAGCTAAACCCTCATTTGTTCGTCGCTCTAGATAGCTACATTCTCGTTCCTTATCCCTCTAACCCTAAGCTCACTTGTTATATCCATAGCTTAGACGAAGGAGTTCACATTTGAACCCAATCCTTATTGTATAAGGACTCCTTCATTGTTGGAGAAGTTTGTCAAACACTTAAAGTTTGATAGAATTGTAACCTGGGACTTGCTCAAGATAATCCCCAAGCCACGGCTTTGTCCAGTGTACAAGGCGACCGAGACTAACTCGGTATAATAAATAGCCTCCGATCTATCGGGACAGTGGACGTAGGATTGTTGATATCCGAACCACTTTAAAAATATACGTGTCGTTTACTTACTTGTTTCATTGGTTTTCTCGTGCATACCGAACATCATATTTAAAATCGATTTAAGCTGTCTCGAGTATTCCGAACTTCTTATCTACCGAACCGAGACTTGCATAAAACGTTTTCCTCATTAAAAGCGATTTGGGCCTACACAATTCCGCACATTGAACTCTCACCGATCGATGCGAATTCGACCTAGTCGGTTAGCGAGATCTCGGTGAGTCGGTACTCTTTTAGCCTTTAACATGATTCGAACGGTTATGCAGTGCTGCCGAACTATTTCAAGACGGCACCTTCCCGAATAGGACTGTTCGTGTTCGAAAGTTGAGAAATTTGGATTCAGGTGTATTCACCCCCCCCCCCCTCTACACCTGAACTCACTCACGGGACCAACATATTACTTAAACAAAATGCACAAATAATAAAAACCTTGTATCTATGCAAATAAAATCACAAAAAACATGCACAAAAAATGGTTTAATTGTGCATTGTTTACTTGCTACTACAAAAAAAGCAGAACTCGTCAAAACTGTGTAATAGTGCATATAAATATGCAAAAACGTGTATCAGAAATCGAGTAATTGTGCAGACTTTACTTACTACTCAAACAAAAAGCACAAATCATAAAACTTTATGATTGTTTGAACCCACATTCAATCCTATAATCTTGAAGAAATTTCATAATAATTGTTTAAACTCAATGGCACCAAAAGCAGAGAAAATTACATTTTTTTATCCTAAAATGTAATGATTTAAGTATTTCTAAAATTAAAAAAAACATAAATAATTAATTGTGCATAATATGGCTTTAAAATGTGTTGTTTTTACAACTTAACCGTGCAAATTTATTGATAGTGAAAACTAATTACAGTAAACATTGAAAAATCAAAAACCTTGTGCATTCATACTAGTTGGGAAGAAAATTTTAGATCACCAACAAACCAATTTAGAGAACTTCTAGAGAAGAACAAATCCAGACAACAATACCTATCACTTTGTCGAATTTGAAGAACTCAAAGTTTAAAAAAAAACCAATCAAATCAAATTACATCAGATTTGAACAAATCAAGCAATTATAACAAATCCAGAAGAAAACATATTGAAAAAAAAAATCACTCACCAATTCGTCGATTAAAATCTCGGAATTACATCAAATTCGAAGAAATTTGATCGGGGGATGAAGAAGAAAAATATGGAACTATTGCAGTTTCTGTCAAATTATAGGGAAGGTTAACGCATTGCAAGAAAATAAATAAAAGGATATGAACATTTTCGGTTGGCTTTGTTTATTTAATTAATGAAATTTTACCAATATAACCTTTGTGAATATTTTATTACTGAATTGTGCATTTCGCAAATTATAATACAAAAATCAATTTGAACAATCTATTTCCAAGATCTAAAAACTGAAAAATGTTCATATTTATCACTCTAAGTGTGTTTCTATTTGAATCATTTCCTATATATATATATGTTAGATTTTAATAATCATTAAGATTAGATTATTAAATTAATTAATTAAATGAATCGTTACATGACGGTTGGGAATGGACGCATGCATGGCTTCGATTGTTGAGATGGCGGTTTGTTGATTCACGTGAATAGACGTATGCATGAGGCCGATTGTTAAGATCGCAAATAAACAATTAGTCACGTTGTTTTCATATTAACGAAACGTTGCATGCGTTGACGTGGCTTGGAAGTGTGAAACGTTGTTATATTTGCATGCATAATTAGATTTGCATGGGAATTCCATAACGTTGCATGTAAATGTTGTATGCATGCGTTATGATGATTCGAAAATGCATCTCTTTGATTCTTAATTGTCAAACGTTGCAACTATTAAGAAAATGCATCTCATGCCTATATATAGACATATCAACCGAGAGATATATCACCACCAACAATTCATTCATCCTCCAATTTTCTTTTATGTCTCTTTTCATTACACACATATAAATTAGTTTTCATTTCCTTAGTCCCAATATATCAAGTAGTTCGCCGGAATTACGAGAAGTAGTGCAACTACTCGTAATTGAAAAGCCGTTGTATCTTGGAGACGAGTGCTATAGACCGCTTGCACCGAGTAGCGGAGCATTATCGTCTTGCGGAGAAAGAGTCCAACTCTTGCCTCGGCTAACGTTATATCCATCATTTCGACACACCCGTATTAACAATCGCAAGACGATAATCGTGTTGAAGAAATGACGACAAGTAGCAGTGATGTACCCGATCCCCTTGTCCAAGTAATGACAAGTAGTAGTAATTTGCTGCCGAATTTTACAACAGCAACGAACAACCAAATTCCAAGCGCCCCTGTTCATGTGGAAAGTCCGGAAAAATTCTCAGGTTCTGAATTTAAGCGTTGGTAATCTAAAATGCTGTTTTATTTAACTCCTTTAAATTTATCTCGATTCTTGAAAGAGTCACCTCCAATTGTGGGGGAAAATGAAACTGATGAGCAAAAACGCATAGCGTCTGATGCATGGTATCATAGCGACTACATATGTCGCAACTATGTCCCAAATGGACTTGACGACACTCTTTACAGTGTCTACTCGACTGCAAAGACGTTGAAAGAATTGTGGGACTCTTTGGAGATATAATACAAGACCGAAGATGCCGGTCTAACGAAGTTCGTTGTTGGACGATTCTTAGACTACAAGATGGTGGATACCAAAACTGTAGTCGAACAAGTGCAAGAGATTCAATTGATCATACATGATATACTCACAGAAGGTATGGTCCTTTTTGAATCATTTCAAGCTGCAACTGTGATCGAGAAACTACCACCGATGTGGAAGGATTTCAAGAACTATCTCAAGCATAAACGTAAAGAGATGAGTCTCGAAGATTTGATAGTCCGTCTCAAAATTTGAAGAGGACAATCGCAAGGCAGATCGAAAGATCACAAGCCGTCTATAGAGGCAAGGGTTAATCTAGCCGAGTGCAGCACTAGCACTAACTCAAAGAAACACAAGTTCTATGAAAAGAAGCAAGATTCAAAAAGGAAGAAAAAGATCAAAGGGAATTGCTACAATTGTGGAAAAAGTGGCCACATGGCAAAAGATTGCCGCAAGCCAAAGAAGGAATACAAAGGCCGTCCACAAGCAAGTATGGCGGAAGAAAATTACGTGCCCGTCAACATGTCTGAACTTGACCTATCTGCGGTCGTAGATGAAGTAAACATGGTCGGTAATCCGATAGGATGGTGGATTGATACCGGCGCTACCAAGCACATATGTGTGGATAAATCAATGTTTTCAACTTATGATGTTGTCAAGGAGGAGAAAATGCTATACATGGGAAATTCCTCTACTTCCAAGGTCTATGGAATTGGAAAAGTTGTACTCAAGATGACGTCGGGATTGAATTTGACTCTCCAAAACGTGATGCATGTTCCTGACATTCGCAAGAATTTGGTCTCCGACTCTATTCTTAGAAAGGCCGGATTTAGAATAGTGATTGAGGGGGATAAGGTTGTACTGTCCAAGAATGGACAATTTATAGGAAAAGGCTATGTAGATAGCGGCCTTTTCAAGCTAAATTGTATCAATGTAAATGCTATCCGTGATAATAAAAAGACCCCCGTTGTTTACTTGACTGAGTCTCCTAATTTATGGCATGATAGATTAGGACATGTAAATCTAAATACACTAAGAAAATTAGTGAATTTAGAATTGTTACCGAAAATTGTTACCGAAAATGTCATTTGACAAACATTCTAGATGTGAAATTTGTGTTGAAGCAAAAATGGCTAAACAGCCTTTCCTTTCGGTAGAAAGATCGACTACACCTCTTGAATTAATTCACACCGATCTATGCGAGTTAAAACTTGTGCAAACTAGAGGTGGAAAGAATTATTTCATAACATTTATAGATGATTGCACAAGATTTTGTTATGTATATCTTTTGAGAAGCAAAGACGAAGCTTTCGATGCTCTCAAAAGCTATAAAAACGACGTTGAAAATCAAATTAACACCAAGATCAAAATGATCCAAAGTGATCGAGGCGGTGAGTATGTTGCACCTTTTGCGGACTTTTGTCGTGAAAACGACATTATCCATCAAATAACTGCACCTTATTCACCACAATCAAATGGTGTTGCTGAACGAAAGAATAGAACATTAAAAAGAAACGATGAATGCTATGCTGATAAACTCGGGCTTACCACATAACATGTGGGGGGAAGCTATTCTTTCGGCAAATAAAATTTTAAATAAGTTGCCTTCAAAGAAACAAGATTAAACTCCATACGAACTATGGAAAGGTAGGAAACCATCCTACAAATACACTAAAGTGTGGGGGTGCCTAGCACAAGTTGAAGTACCTAAACCAAAACAAGTAAAGCTAGGACCTAAAACTATTGATTGCATCTTCATAGGATATGCAAGTAATTGTAGCGCATATAGGTTTTTAGTACATAAGTCGGAAATACCCGATATAAATGAGGGAATGATTATAGAATCCAGAAATGCTGTCTTTTTCGAGTCTATATTCCATAAGAAAGAAAAGAATGATGTAAGTTCTAAGAAATGAACTCATGAAGAAAACTCACTAGAAAAGATTGACCAAAGTGATGGGTCAATACCAGAATCAAGACGGGGAAAACGAACGAAAATAGCAAAGTCTTTTGGTCCAGACTCTTTAGTCTATTCATTAGAAGATGAACTGCAAACAATCAAGGTTGCATTGTCAAGTCCTAATGCTCCTCTATGGAGAGAAGCGATTAATAGTGAAATCGAGTCAATTATGAACAATCACACTTGGGAGATTTTTGACCTTCCTCCCGGGTGTAAACCTTTAGGATGCAAATGGATTCTAAAGAAGAAATATAAAGTCGATGGATCTATTGACAAGTATAAAGCACGACTAGTAGCCAAGGGTTACAAGCAAAAAGACGGGTATGATTATTTTGCTACATACTCTCCCGTAACGAGGATAACCTCTATAAGAACGTTAATTGTCATTGCTGCTTTACACAACCTTGAGATACATCAAATGGATGTTAAAACGGCATTTCTAAATGGAGATTTAGAAGATGAAATTTATATGGAACAACTTGAAGGGTTTGTGATTCCCGGACAAGAAAAAAGAGTTTGTAAACTTGTTAAGTCATTATATGGACTTAAACAAGCTCCCAAACAATGGCATGAGAAATTTGATCATGTTATGTTGTCAAATGGTTTTAAAATAAACGAGTGTGACAAGTGTGTGTACATTAAAGGCACACCTAACAACTTTATCATTATATGTCTGTATGTTGATGACATGCTTATTATAGGAAGTAATCATAATATAATTATGAATACTAAAGCAATGTTGAAAAGAATGTTCGACATGAAAGATATGGGAATAGTTGATGTAATTCTAGGGATTAAGATCTCTAGAACATCCGAAGGAATTACTTTATCACAATCTCACTATGTAGAGAATGTGCTTAAGAAATTCAATGCTTTTGATCTACCTCCGGCTAAAGACTCCTGTGGACTTAAGCCTACACTTAGCCAAAAATCGAGGAGATCCAATTTACCAATTGGACTACGCTAGGGTCATTGGAAGCCTAATGTACTTAGCAAATTGTACAAGGCCCGAAATAACATATTCTATAAGCAAGCTAAGTCGGTTCACAAGTAATCCCGGAAAGGATCATTGGACCGCACTAACTAGAGTTCTAAGGTATTTAAAGCATACTTTAACTCATAGTCTGCATTACACAAGGTATCCCGCTGTGTTAGAAGGATATAGTGATGCAAATTGGACATCCGACACAAAAGATTCCAAGTCCACAAGTGGTTTTGTGTTTACCATAGGTGGAGGAGCAGTTTCATAGAAATCCTGTAAGCAGACTTGTATAACTCGGTCTACAATGGAATCATAATTCATTGCTCTAGACAAAGCTGGCGACGAAGCCAAATGGCTACAAAACTTCTTAGAGGATATTCCTTATTGGGAAAAACCCGTGCCTCCCGTCTTAATACATTGTGATAGTATGTCTGCAATAGGGAGAGCACAAAGTAGTATGTATAATGGTAAGTCTCGACATATTCGTCGAAGACACAATACCGTTAGACAATTGATCACTAGTGGAATAATATGTCTTGACTATGTAAAGTCAAAAGACAATATTGGGGATCCGTTTACTAAAGGTATTAATCGTGATCAATTGTACAATGCAGTTAGGGGAATGAAATTAAAATCCACACTAAAAGAACGCTCTTATTGGTAACTCTACCATGATAATTGGAGATCCCATGAACATGGTTCAAAGAGACAACTAAGTTAAGAATGTTCAAGTTGTGCACTTGGAAACACAACTAAAAATCCATTCTCGAAGCTGTCCCAAGTGCAAACCTGTAGCTTGTGGTAAAAGGGTAGACTATAAGCTTTTAATGATTCCTATAGCCTTATTGGTGGAGTATGACATGATACTCTTTATAGGAGATCACCTATATAAGTGAGAAGTGTGGCCGCTTCAAATAGAAAAACACTTATGAATCCAAGATATGGTCCAATGCCAAAATGGACACAACGTGAGAACGAAAGATATTGTATCTATTATTGTGTATATGTTATTGTCTTGGTTTACACGAAAGCTGACCGGTTCAATACATCGCGTTCACCGAGCAGCGAGTAAATCCGATAACATTATACTAAGGAAGGTTCAAAGCAAAAAACTACCTATTCTGATGCAATAATATGTCATTGGGACTTTGGTTTGCATAAAATTTTGCATTTGCATTTAATAATCTAATGTGGGGGATTGTTAGATTTTAATAATCATTAAGATTAGATTATTAAATTAATTAATTAAATGAATCGTTACATGACGGTTGGGAATAGACGCATGCATGGCTTCGATTGTTGAGATGGCGGTTTGTTGATTCACGTGAATAGACGCATGCATGAGGCCGATTGTTAAGATGGCAAATAAACAATTAGTCACGTTGTTTTCATATTAATGAAACGTTGCATGCGTTGACGTGGCTTGGAAGTGTGAAACGTTGTTATATTTGCATGCATAATTAGATTTGCATGGGAATTCCATAACGTTGCATGTAAATGTTGTATGCATGCGTTGTGATGATTCGAAAATGCATCTCTTTGATTCTTAATTGTCAAACGTTGCAACTATTAAGAAAAGGCATCTCATGCCTATATATAGACATACCAACCGAGAGATATATCACCACCAACAATTCATTCATCCTCCAATTTTCTTTTATGTCTCTTTTCATTACACACATATAAATTAGTTTTCATTTCTTTAGTCCCAAAATATCAAGTAGTTCGGGGGAATTACGAGAAGTAGTGCAACTACTCGTAATTGAAAAGCCGTTGTATCTTGGAGACGAGTTCTATAGACTGCTTGCACCGAGTAGCGGAGCATTATCGTCTTGCGGAGAAAGAGTCCAACTCTTGCCTCGGCTAACGTTATATCCGTCATTTCGACACACCCGTATTAACAATATAGTCTAGTGAGAAGAGGTACTCTCCTGGAAAGTATTTGATTTTTAGGGTTTGAATAATCTGTAGGAAACAAAGAGAAGTAATTCACGTAGAAACAAAAAGTTGGAATTCCAACATATCAAATAAGGCTATAATAAGGGATCAGGTATATATATTAATGCGAAATTAGTGGAAAGTGGAAGCTAACCAAATTAGCAAACTAATTAAATGAAAAATAAATTAAACTTACCGTGCCATTTGGGAATGTCCTAGTACATAGGATCACTATTTGGATGTATTAAAAAATTAACCATATTATATGACAAGAAATGTATTAGGGATTTACTGAAAAAAGAGGATTTATTGAAATACACGGACCTAACAATGTTGAATCAATTGCATACTTCATATTCACCTATTGCATCAACAACACGTATTTGTCACTCTTCAAAATTTGAGTGCAAGACGGCCCAGTTTGCAAATCTTACAAAATTCTGTATTTTTAGTGTATCTTTAAAAAATAATTTTTTATCTTCTTAAATTTCAGATTTTGCTTTTTTTTTTCTTTCTCGAAATTGTTGATTTATCAGTCTACTTCTTAATCTGGATCCACCCATGGTGTAAGTATTGTGCTGGGTGGCAGCTCCAGCATGAAGAGGAGAGGGACGGAGTATTTTTTCTTTTCAGCCTTCTAAGTGAGACTATTTTTCTTTTTTACACAATAAAATCTGCAATCGTAATTACCGTAGCAATTGATCATTTGTATGTGATTGTGCTGCCATAAAAGTGAACCCTGACATGAATTACTTAGGTCGAGTCAAGTAGTAAAACTAAAACTGAAGAATCAATTTATTCGTAACAGATATTATTGCAACTTATTAAACAGAAAACACAAAAAAATTGATGCTAGGGATAGGAGTAGGAGCAATCCTCCCATCTCAAAACCCTAAAATGAATCATTATCCTTAGGGTTAATAAATCCCAATCAAGGTATATTATTGTAAACTTACTTATATAATTGTAGATTTTGGAGTACTGGAAGGATCAATGCTCCTATTTCTAGCATCAAACAAACCACAAAATACATGCAGATACATTCGTGGATACAACGTACATATGAAGGGGCACGACCCAAATTATAGTGATAAAAGCGAACAAGATTTATTTTTTCGAGATAACTGAAAATCTAGACTCCTAAATATAGCATACAAGAAAAGAAGCATTACAAACAAAAACTTAAGGTTTCCACAGATATATATATATATATATATATATATATATATATATATATATATATATATAAATTCATTAGGGTTTCTTATATATATATATAATCCATTGAAACTAATTAATTAATTCTCATACTTAGCATATGACAAGTACATTTAGCATGTGTTTTGAGAATGTCGAACTCGAAGAACATATCACTAACCAATCACACCAATGTTATTGTACTTCCCATGCAATAAGTTAAGTCTATCGAATTGATACCAATTTCCAATATAGAATGCAGAATGTACAACACTTAGATTACCACTTTATCAACAGAAAACTCCTCCAATGTCGAATCTTGCACAAAACCTTGATTGCCATTCGCCGCGAAAATCCAATTAGGGTTCATCTCTCCCCAATCCAAGCCTTGTCCAAAACTAGAAGTTCTATTCATCATTTCATCATAAAACAACTCCGGCTCTTGCAATCTCTGCGGATTCTCATACATTAAGCTCTCGAGCTGGGATGGAAAACTAACGCTTGGTCTACTACCCAATGTATCAGTTGGAACAAAATCAAAGTGAGTGAGATTGGGCAGTGGTGGGGCGGTGGTAGGTAAAGGGATGTGATGAGAAGTAGATATGATATGATCATTAATGGGGAATGGTTGATTAGGTTGGTCTTTACCCGAAAACTTACCCCCGAGTTTAATCAATAGTCTTCTGATGGAGGCGTGGTCATTGAACCGTGGCTCCTCGTCAGAATAAGGTATAGGTTGAAGCACAGGCGGAGAAGGAGGCGGCACAACCGATCGTTGGTAGATGCTGTCGGAGCTTATCTGCTTCCCTTTACCGCGGCCATTCTTTTCCTTCCGCTGCTTCCCTAGAAGCTTCTTCTTAAGCCTTGTGTTCCAGTAGTTCTTGATATCGTTGTCGGTTCTCCCGGGCAGCTGGGCAGCAATTATTGACCACCTAAACACGAAAAAATACGTGATTTTTGGACCTACTTAATTTGACCTAATTGGGTTTGTACCTGCTACCGATGCTTATATAGAGGCTGCAAATGATGTTGTCTTCTTCTTCGGAGAAGCCTCCGTGTTTGATGTTGGGGCGGAGATAGTTGAGCCATCTCAGGCGGCAGCTCTTTCCGCAACGCTTTAGGCCTAATTGTAAGTAAAGACAAAAAGGGTTTTCGAGTTAGCTAGGGATTTATATATGTTTATTATATATATATATATATATATATATATACATACCGATCTTTTGAGGGAGAGCAATCCAGTTTCCTACGGTGCCGTGTTGGTCGATGTAGGATTTGAGCTTGGCATCTTCTTCAGGCGACCATGGCCCTTTTTTCACATTAGCTTTATCACAGCATGGAGCTCTCCCCATTTCACACTCTATTTAAAGTTGTGCTTCTTGATGTGTGGTGACTTACAAATTTCTTCCTTGAGTGTTGTTGAGATCTAATTTCATCCGCCTCCGTTTATTGAATGAAAGACACACACACACACACACACACACACACACACACACACACACACACACACACACAGAGAGGCTAGAAAAAGGATAGATATGTTTGTGGGATTGGACATATATAATTGAAATAATTAGGATGTTTGATTAGAAAATAAAATATGCCAACAGAATTTAAAGTTTGCTATTCCTGTCTTCCTCTGAATAGAATCATTATAATACACGGAAATTATAGTGTTACAAAATACTAATCTTTGTGAAAATTACAGGTTGATTTGGATTGCAATTGGCAGGGTTGAAACTTGAACTATAAGTGTCGTCAGATTTTAGTTAAATAATTTTTTGCTTAGGTTGTCTCAAGTCTTTTAAGATATGTAGTATCGGGAATGAATATTTTAAGAACTACAATCTCAAATAAAAACTAAAAGTTGATGTTGGTCCTTTATTTATGTGATCCATGGTTTAAGTAATTAGTGACTTTCTAATTTTTTTTAATTCAAAAAATATGCAAATTATAATATTTGTTTATGCATAAGCCCTAACAACTTTATGCGTAGAATGACAATCTTCTATATATTATTATATTATAAAATAAAAAACAAATTTTGTACATACTAAATTACTAGTTTATGAATAATTCCAGCGATGGTGGCGGTAGTGGTTGTCGGCGGCGCGGAGCGGTGGGTTGGCGATGGTCGGCGCGATGTGGTAGGTTACTAGGGGTTTTCTCATTTTTTTTTATTTTTCCAATTTAATTATTAATATTGTTCTTTACCATTTTGAAAAAAAATTGATTAATTGTACACCATGGATCAAATGAAGATTTAAGAATATCCTTTGATAAAAACTAAGAACCACTGTAGGTAATACATCTTCATTCAATCTATGATGTACAATTAATGAATTTTTTAGTTTTATGAATTCATAAAATTATAAAAATCGCCAAAATGGTAAACAACAATATTAATAATTAAATTGGAAAAATATAAAAAATAAGAGAACTCGTAGTAACCTACCACCTCCCGCCGACCGTCGCTGTCCGCGCGCCGCCACTAGCGAGAGAGGAGAGTTAGGTTATGTATTATAAGTATGATGAATTGTGTATGTGAAATCACAATATGCACAAAACTGACAATGTTATGCATAAAAATGCATAAAATTATGCATAAACTAGTAATTTACTATACTTGAAAGCTATTTTTTATTTTATAATGTTATAATTTATTGAAGATTTTTAGTCTATGTGTAAAATTGTTCGGACTTATGCATAAACAAATACTGTAATATGCACGAAACTTATTTTTATTGTATAACATAATATCCATTTAACAAACACTTTTATGTATAAAATTGTTCGGGCTTATGCATAACAAATACTATAATGTACATAACACATATTTTATGGTATAACATAATATTCATATAACAGACAATTTTATGCATAAAAATATTCTTGTTTATGCATAAACCAACATCATATTATGCAAAAAAAATTGCATTTTCCAACATATTTTTTGGCAAATCGTTGTTCGCGCGCCACCAAGATCATAGAAGAAAGTGTAGGGGTTTGATTTAGTTTCAAAATATAAAGTGTTAAAAAACATACTTACCCATAATGAAACTTAGTTTCTCCTTTTATAATTAAAAATAAAAGTAAAATTAAGAAAATAGGTGTCCATCGATCAAAAAAAAAAAAATAAAGGCTAAGATTCGTTCTTAGTTTTTATCTAAGCTTGTGGTTCTTAATTAAAATATTCATTATATATATATATATATATATATATATATATATATATATATATATATATATATATATATATATATATAGATCCTAACGGAAATTGAACACTACATCAACTCTAAATCAACTACTTACGTATAAGTGAGAATACCAACTATACTACATGTTGTCGGCATTTAAGATATGTAGTAGGAATAACAAACTTAAAAATTTTGTGTTCTTTGTAAACTTTTGCATCCGTTTTAAGTAATAATGTGGGGCAAAATTATACAATCGTTCATAAAAAAATCTAATTTGTCTAAAGATGTATAACAAGAGACCGGCCGAAGGTGGAGGTTATACTTTGGAGGCACAACCTTCGTACGTTGCTCCAAAAATGCAATCTTTAGTGGGTGTTTAGAACAATTTATTGTAAACAACTGTTGGTTCAGAGACGAGCCTTAAGGTGTGTGGGGGGGGGTAGGGGGGTGAATACACCGGCATGCAAATTTCAAACTCAAATGCAAAAGTCAACAAAGCTGAGTTTTGCTACTTAACTAGTCTACTAAACTAGTCAGTTGGCCAAATAAACTTTCTGGATCGCGTGGGCAGAGATAACCTTCTACTGAGTCTATCTACTGACTTTAATAAGTGAACGAAAGTCCAGTATTGGATTTTGTGTGCGGAAGTGTATGCCTAAAAATATGCTCGTCTCAGTTTGAAAAACTTTTTTTCATGCTGATTGTTTAAAAGTCAGTTTTATGCAATATGAATGGTAAACAATGCAACAATTAAAATTGACACAGAATTTTTAAAGTGGTTCGGATACACATGATCCTACGTCCACTTTCCTAAACTAAGCAGGATCTCTTGTATTAATTATACTGAGCATGTCTCAGTTAATCTGTACGGTGGACAAATATCTACTTATAGTCACTGTGACTTTACAATTTCAACCGTGAAAGTTGTGGTTTCTCCAAATATGAAGGAGTTCTTTCAATAATAACAGTTCAGAAGGCTAACTCCTTCGAGTTTTCTAAGCTAATGATCGCTTGTCATGAAGTCCACGCCCAATAGACTTCTCAGTTGCTGTCGTATTTAAGAACTTGATATTCTTCTTATCGAATGAATATGCGTCAGAGAAGGCGCTTCTCCCTGAGCAGTAGTCTTCTATCAGAATTGATACTTTGCTCCCACATAGAAGTTTGCCTTTTGGAATCAGTTGCATAGAGGTCTTGTCTTCTCCAAAGACAAATTTCTGAGTCTGCGCCATGAACTCAGACATGAAAAACTCAATCCAGTTCACCTGGACGCCATCCATAATGGCCATCATAATGTGAATGCGGATCCTGGAGAGTTGATCATAGGATCCGACTGAACTGATGAGTATATGACTGATAATGTATGCAAGGCCTCGGTATTCAGGGAGCAGCTGATTCTTGGGAAATGTTGATTTGAATATGATGTCCTTCTGCCCACTGAACTAGTAGAGATATATTTTGATTGATGATTCCTCGTACCAATGGGAGAGATCACTGTGTTGGGAAGCTGAAAGCTATGCTGAAGGCATTCAACTATGTCCATGTCAGCTATCTTCTCCTCCCAAAAGTTGTTACTCGTTTCTTGCTTGTAGGAGATGCAAGAAATATCCTAGAGGTTCTCTCTCTGGTGAGGATTCATATAGAATTCCGCGACTTGTCTAGGGAGGCAGCGGGTAGGAAACCGAGAGAGGAGTTCCTAAAGACGAGACAACTGAAGAGAGTCAAATATAGGCTCCATACAGTCGATTCCACACGAACGAAAAGCGAGTACATGCTCAAAAAGTACTCTTTGGTGACAGATGATCTCCTCCATATCAGACGGAATCATGGCCTCGTTACTTGGTGAAGACACCATTAAGTGATTTACTAGATCTGCAAAGCAACCGTTAGCACTTGAAACTAGAGTAAATTAGTGTATAGCAGATTAGATTAAGGTGATTTACCGAAAAGATTGTGCTTAAATGTGGTAGATTTCTAATGCAATTATGCGAGCACGATCTTGATCGAAAATGGTGGAAAAGTAATTTAAGATTATGAATACGTATATATATATATATATATATATATATACATATATATATATATATATATATATATATATATATATATATATATATAATAAATATGAACAAGTTTTATCAGCGCATTGTAGAGATTAAACTAAATTTAAGTCGTGGATAGCTTAGATTAAATGATATAATAGGTTATGATTACTGTGCCGCCTATAATCTCGACCTACGTATACTAGCGATTAACAGGTAAGGTGAGATGACATGTATTTAATGCGCCGCAATCAACTTATAGAATGTCGTGCTTTTAATGAAAATGCTTTTATTAATGACATCTAGGAGTATTCATGGCGGGAAATTAAATGCAGTGACATGCTGAATGTAATTTGTTGAATAAATACTCATAACCTGTCAGCTGAACATAGTAGTCAACTGATACCACTGTGTAGATGCTGAGTATGTCAGCATTTCCTTTCACCTTACTCAGTAGTACTGAGAGTAAGTTCCCCCTTATTCAGTACTTCCGGGATTGTCTTACTGAATTAAGTCAGTAGGATCCAGTAGACCTAGTTCTATTGAGAGTTCATTGAATCTGGTCTCAGCTAGAGGTTTGGTTAGTATGTCAGCTCTTTGCTTATCAATATGGATTTTCTCCATTATGATATCTTTCTTTTCGATATGGTCTCGGATGAAGTGATGACGTATGTCCACGTGCTTGCATCTTGTGTGAAGAACATGATTCTGAGTGATTGCAATGGCAATGGTACTGTCGCAGTAGATCGGCACCTCATCTTGATATATATCGTAGTCCTTCAACTGTTGTCGCAACCATAGAATATGGGCACAACAACTTCCGACAGCAATATATTCAGCTTCAGTAGTGGACGTAGCTATTGAATGTTGTTTCTTTGAAAACCAAGATATGAGCATGCTGCCGAGGAACTGACAAGTTCCTAAAGTTGATTTCCTGTCAATTCCACGTCCTGCATAATCAGCATCAGAATAGCCACTTAGTTCAAGATTATCAATAGTAGGATACCATAACCCAACATCAGGTGTTCCTTTCAGGTAATGAAGAATCTTCTTTGCTGAGTCGATATGACTTCGCCTGGGATTCACCTAAAATCTTGCGCATACACCTACAACATGGGTTATATCAGGTCTGCTCGCAGTTAGATATAGTAATGAACCAATAATAGCACGATCATCAGTTGAGTTAACATAAACTCCCTCTTTATCAAGATCAATCTTGAGATTTGTGTTCGTGGGTATCTTTACTGATTTGCTGGATTCACAACCGAATTTCTTGATGAGATCTCTGGTATATTTCACTCGATTAATGAATATTCCTTTCTTTGATTGCTTCACTTGAAGTCCAAGGAAATAATTCATTTCTCCCATCATAAACATCTCAAATTTATCATTCATCATATTTACGATTTTTTGACACATGGTCACATTCTTAGATCCAAAGATGATATCGTCCACATAGATCTGCACCAGTAGAATGTCATTTTCTAACTTGATACTGAATAGGGTGCAATCTACCTATCCCTTCTGAAAACCTTTCTGAAGTAGAAAGTTTGAAAGGATATCATACCAAGCCCTAGGTGCTTGTTTTAACCCATACAGAGCTTTCTTGAGTTTGTATACTTGATGTCTCTACTAAAAGACGGAGGCTGTTCTACATAGACTTCTCCCTTCAGTACGCTATTCAGGAAAGCCAACTTAACATCCATCTGAAATACTGTGAACTGTTGATGAGTTGCATACGCTAGGCACAGACTAATGGCTTCCAATCTTGCGACTGGAGTGAACGTTTCATCAAAGTCTATCCCTTCAGATTGACAATAACCTTAACAATTAGTCTGGCTTTGTTCATGACGATGACGTTGTTTTCATCTCGCTTTTTTTTGAAGACCAACTTAGTTCCTATTACATGTTGATGTCTAAGTCTGTCTACAAGCTCCCAAACGTCGTTTCTGTTGAATTGGTTGAGCTCTTCTTGCATAGCAGTGATCCGGGCCAAGATCCTTCGATGCGCCCTCAATTGACTGAGGTTCTTCAGTAGACAAGAAACAGGAGTATAGAGCGCTTTCTCCCTTACAAAATCTGGATCTTGTTCTTAACGATTGGTGACGTGTCTCCGATTATAAGGTCTGAAGTATGAGCATCTAACTAAGAACGACGGTATCTTATTACATATTATGAAATTGATTCTGCACAGATAGTCAGATTATGAGGAATTTCAGCAGTGCTATTCTGTGCTTGAAGCAATTCATTAACAATATCAGGATCTACTGAGTCGCCAGGTTCAGGGGCATTCAGCTTAGGAACATCAGTAGTTCCCCCTGAGTTGTTATTCTTAGTAGAGGTTTCAGTTACCACTGGAGTTTCTTCATAGACCTGACAATTGGTTCAGCTACATTGCTTGTTGGTGATTCTGTATTTCATCATTTGAATCATCATCCCAACAATGCTAGATCTTTTCTATGTTATCGTTCAAGCTTAGATCCTGTAGCTTGTTGCTGATTTCTTCAGCTTCACGCCGAGAGTTTTGTTTCCTGTTCTCAGAAGTAAATTCGTTAAATACAATATGAGGGCTTTCCTCCACGAAAAGGGTCTGGTAGTTAAGGAGCCTAAAAGCTTTGCTGACCCTGGAATATCCAGACAATACTCCTTGGTCTGACTTGCTATCAAAGACCTTTAACTGATCATTTCTATTATTGTGAATAAGCACGAACAACCAAAGATATGGAAATGCAAAATAGAAGGTGTTCACTCTTTCCATAATTCATATGGTGTCTTCATGTGCATCTGAGTCAATAAAGACAAATTATGAGTGTAGCAGACTGTGTCAGTAGCTTTTGCCCAAAATTTTTAAGGCAGACCTGAATCTGCGAGTAGTGTTCTTACCTCTTCTTTGAGTGTACTGTTCTTTCTTTCAGCAAGACCATTATGTTAAGGTGCACGTGCAACTGAGGTTTCATGTTGAATTCCTTCACCTTCGCAGTAGTCTTTCATCACTGAGTTTAGAAACTATGTTCCACGATCTAAGCGTATTCGTTGAATCTTGATATCCTTCTCGACACTCAATCGTTTCAGTAGCTTTTGCAGTTCAGTTTTGACGTCAGATTTGTTGGCGATGAAAATTACCTATGTGTATCTTGAATAGGAATCAATAACTACAAGAGCACATTTCTTTTTTCTGATCGTCACTGAGGAGACTGGCCCAAATAGATCCATGTGCAGCAGCTGAAGGACCCTATCAGTAGAAGGTGACGAAATTAGCGGATTGCTAGATTTGGTTTGCTTTCCCTTCAAGCATGCTTCACAATTCTTATGTTTCTTGAATACTTCGTTGGGCAGTCCTCGAACTTTAGCATCTCTTGCTAGCTTGTTTATCATTATGAAGTTTAGATGACTTAGTCTTCTGTGCCACAACCATGCAGTTTTGTTCATCTGACTTTGTGTGTGCTAGCAAGCAGGCTTCAGGTTCAGCGGTATTCCAATCTGCATAGTAGATATTCCTTTTGTGCGTTCCTGATAACACAGTTTTTCCAGAAGATTTGTCAAGAACATCACAAAAACCTGCATCGAAAGTCACTTTATTGGAGTTATTACAAAAATGACTGACTGAAAGGAGATTATGTTGAAGTCCTTCAACATAAGATACTCTAGTAAATATTGCAGTCCCTATCTTCAGTGTTCCGTATCCCCTTGTGTATCATTTGGATTTCTCGCCAAATTAATTATGTCTCCTTCTTGCTGAGCGTAGTTGGTCAGCAGATTCTTTTGATGCATCATATGTCTTGAGCATTTGCTATCCACAATCCAAGGGTACTTTAGCACCTGCAAAAAAAAAAAAAAAAATTCAGGTATCCTTTGGTTTCAGGTTGGGTCCTTAGATGTTAGTGGTCAAATTCAAGTACACTTTGGGTTCAAGTTGGGTCCTTAGATGTTAGTGGATTTTGGGATCAAAATTTGTCTGATAACCCTAGTGGTTTCAGATTTCTTCTTGCCCTTGTTGTCAGCTGATCTCACTGCTGAGCTGGGAGATACTAACTTCTTTCTCATCTGAGGTTTAGGTTTCTTCTTCTTCTGCTGAACCTTTGGGCTTTTGTTTCTGGGCTCATATTAGTATGATCCATACTGAGCTAGATGTGTATACTGTGGATGACCATACTGCTCTGCCCATCTGACTTTCTTGGTTCCGCCTGACTAGGATCTGGGTGTTTTGGGGCTTGAACCATGAGTTTTCTTCAGGTAGCTGGGCTGAGGTGCTTTCATCTTCTGTTTGTCCTTTGTCTGAGGGGTTGAAGATTCAGCATATTGGGTTCCCCATTGGACAAATCTGTCAGCCAGCTGATCTGAGTTTTTCTGTCCTGAGGTAGCTGCTTCATATGTACAACCAACTCCTTCCTTCGTAGAACATGGTCTCTGTGATCACTGTAACTTCTCAAGCTTTTCTTTGGCTCCTATGTACTGCTGAGTCATTAAGGTTCTCCAAACATTATCACTTTTCCTCAGAGCTTCATACTCAGCACTAGCCTGTGTAAGCTTGTCCTTCAGACCAATAATTTTAGTCTCTTTGTCTCAGTTGTCTTTGGTCAAAACTGATATCTGACATTCTTGTTGTTGAGACTTAGTCATCAGAGATTCCATCTCCTCCTTCTGTCTCAAAACAAGTCCTTCAGACTCGGTAGAGTACTGACTTCTCATTGAAAGTCTCTGATTCTCAGCTTTCAGGAGTTTCATCTCCTGAAGTGTTCTACTGAACTATTTACTCATCTGAATCTGTTCCTCCAACAATTCTTCATATACAAGAACCACATCCAGAGGTTCTCCTGCAATAGAGCTTGTGTCGTGTGTGCATGGTGAAGAGGAGCATATATTAGAGTTAGAGTTTACCCGAGCCTCTTCTCCAACCATAAGGCACAGTTCAGTGTCCTTTTCAGCTTCGATTGCCATGAATGTTGCTTCGTCATTGGATAACTCCATGAACAACTCTTCATCACTCAAGAAATTGGATAGCTCTCCGGCTATGTAGGCTTGCCTCTTCCTAATGAACTTGTCGCGCCTGGCTTGCCTTTCTACTCTTTCAGCTGCCGTGAGCTCTGGACATTCATATTGGTAATGCCCAGTCTTTTTGCAATTATAGCATGTTGAGCTTCTGCCTTCCTTTCTTGGTATTTTTTTAGGTGTAGTGGAGGCAGTCTCAACATTCCTGCATCCGGGTAGAGATTTAGATTCACTTTTTGGATGAGTATTTTATCTCTTACCTTGATAGCTTTTTGAAGATTTCTTCATCTTCATCTTTCCAAGCTTGTCCTTCTCCTTCTAGTATTTGACTGAAAGGAGAGCGTATTTCTCAGTAAGTTATCAACAGTAGGGATTGACATGGAACTTCCAACTGATTGACTTGTAATTGAGGGACTTGCTCCAGGTGTGCTGATTGTTGCCTTGTAAGCATGATGTATTAGCACTTCAGTCTCAGCATATTGGGTTTGTGGAAGGTTGAACCCAAACTCCTCGGCTTTTAGTTCTGAAAAATATAATCAGGAGTAACAGAGTTTAAGTCAGTTCTTCTTAAACACGTAGCGAAAGACTACCACTTGGGCCTAGAAAGAGCCCTTAAGATTTTAGTGATGGTCTCCTTGTTGCTGAATGTTTTTCCCAATCCATTGATGATGTTGATTTGATTCATGAATCGAACGCTGAAATCATCAATAGACTCTCTGGAGATCATAGCAAATACCTCAAACTTCTGCTTCTCCAACTCTAGTTTATTTTCTTTGATTTGTAGAGTTCCTTGGCTCAGCACTGCGAGAGCATCCCATAGCTCTTTTGCAGTCTTTCAGTTGTGCACTCTGCCGAGGTATGCGTCACCAAGCGTAGTCAGTATAGCGTTGCGTGCGACTCAGTCAAGATTGTGCAGCTTTCTCTCTTTGGTGTAAGGAGGCTTTTGTCCTTGGGAACCTTCGGGCCGGTTCTGGCACCTAATGCTGCTACAGTTGTGAGCTCGAAGTTGTCAACCATCGGAACAATGGGTCCTTTCTCCAGGACGTCTGTCATGCTGTCATGCGGCGACGTTAAGTGCGCCTCCATCCTTACATGCCATACCACGTAGTTTTCTACTGAAAACACGGGTACCGTTGTTATACCTGAAATATCAATCATATTGAAGAATATGGTATATGATGCTATGAAGAGATGCAAGTGCAGATAAAACGGTTTTTTTGAGGATCTGTTCGAGTAGACCGATTTTCAGAAAATAAAGATCAGAAGAACACCGCTATGATACCAATTGTTGGTCCAGATACGAGCCTTCAGGTGTAAAGGGGGGGGGGGGGTTGAATACACCTGAATGTAAATTTCAAACTCAAACGCGAAAGTCAGCAAAGCTGAGTGTTGCTACTTAACTATTCAGTTTGCCAAATAAACTTTCTGGATCGCGTGGGCAGAGATAAATTTCTACTAAGTCTATCTACTGACTTTAATCAGTGACCATAAGTCCAGTATTGGATTTGTATGCGGAAGTGTAGGCCCAAAAATATGTTCGTCTCACATTGAAAAACCCTTTTCGTGCTGATTGTTTAAAAGTCAATTTTATGCAATATGACAGTAAACAATGCAACGAATAAAATCGACACATAATTTTTAAAGTGGTTAGGATACATAAGATCCTAGTCCACTGTCCTGAACTAAGCACAAGTTCTTTTATTAATTATAATGAGCAAGTCTCAGTTGATCTGTTCACTAGACAAATGCGTTCTCGTTTGCTTATATTGAGCAAGTCTCAGTTAATTTGTATATTGAACATATCTACTTATAGTCGTAGTGACTTTACAATTTAAACCGTGAAGGTTGTGGTTTCTCCAAGTATGAAGGAGTTCTTACAATAAAAATAGTTCAGAAAGCTGAACTCCTTCGAGTTTTCTAAGCTAATGATTTTACAATAAGCTAGCTTAGAATAGAGAAAAGGAACGGATTAAACTCTGGAGTGAAGAACTAGAAGGATCTCTCTAAATGCAAGTTCTTCGCTGTAATAGACTGTAAGTTTGCAAGAGTGTTTGATCGCTCGAATGCTTGTGTTCTCGTATGTGTCGTGTTGTGTCTTCTCTACGTGAAGACTCTTCTCTATTTATAGTCTCGAAGTATGAATAGATCCGTTGGAGGGAGTCTAGACACGTGTTGAAAACGACAAGGAAAATGACCATCTTCATTTTGAATGATAATGTAGAGATTCCCTATTTTTCTGTATGGAAGTAGCTTTACGGGTACAGTGTTGGTGGCTTCTCATCGATCGAGGTTTAACGAGTAGGTGAGGGTTGTTAAAACTTCAATACCATGCTAAGTTGACTTCCTCTAATTCCTTGGACCTTTTACTGAATTGTCTCGTACTCCATTCTTCTGAGATATCAACTCGGGGCTCGAATTTATGTGCAGATTCAATGGGTTGTAACTATCCTAACTGAATTCTTGATGTTGAGTTCTTCGGCTGAATGAAAGATGATCTACTGAACCCTATCCGCTACGTAACCCTAGCTAGCCTACTGAGTTCCTAACATGCTAAACTCAACTAAGCTATTACATTATATAAGGTTCATCATTCAACTAGGGTTTTTGAGATCTTCAGATCTTATCATACCGAATCACATCCCAACAACAACTTATAACTTTCAGCGGTCTTAAAAAGCAAAATGAGTGTTAGGAAGAAACAACTTATAGAGGTAGCTTCTCTGTTTTAGGTCCAAGACAGAGAATCTTGATAAGCTACTATTTGCCTGCTGATGCTGATAGCTGATAGCTTTTATGAATTTTTATATTTTTTCATTTAACTATTATATTCTTTTATTATTTTTAATTATTTCATTTCTTTACTAATAACAAATTCGTACAATTAATTATTTATATATATATAATTTATATTTTTCCTTTAATGTAAGATAGAAAAATATGATCCGATTATTTTATGAACATGACTTTCTTTTTGTTTTTTATTATAATAAATAATACTCCCTCCGTCTCATTATTTATGTCCCATTGGGACTGGGCACAGTAATTAAGATAGTGGAGGTAAATGTGTAAAGTTGTGGTGTAAAAGTATAAAGGAGTGGGGTCCACTAGCTTAGATTGATTGTGGTCCACTTATTTATTTCCTTATTTGGTATGGGACATAAATAATGGGACAATCAAAAAAGGCAAGTGGGACATTAATAATGGGACGGAGGGAGTATTAGTTATAATTGATTGTTTAGTTATTAGTATTTTTTAATAATAGTTATAATTAAAATATAATTTAGTATAAGTAAGAGTCACTTTTAAATTTTATTCTTATAGAAATTTTAAATTTCTCACGATGGCTAAAATAAAATTTTCATTTAAAAAGTGAATAATCTACTCCCTTCATCCCACTATCACTGTCCCATTTGTTTTTGGCATGGCGATTAATAAATTATATTTAAGTGTGCATTTTATGAGTTTTAATTGTATTAAGAAGTGAACACAGTTTTCGATGAGTGGTTGGTGAGAGAAAATACGTGCCATATCACAAAAGAAACCAAAGTACAACGTGAGGAAAGGCCGAAAATGGACATTTCCCCAAATGAACAAGAAATCAAAATGAAAACCAAAGGCCTAAACAGATGGCCAACAACGAACTAAAAGTCTAACAAATCATAGAAGCTCAAACACTGCTGAAGAAATAGTGCATCCTGATCTCAAGGAGGACGATAACTGGTAGGATGTCAAAGCTGATCCATCATAACCAAAGACTGTAGAAAATTCGGACTTGTCGAAGAATGAGTTGTTGTTGAGAAGAAATGAGAATTCATCTAAAAAAAATCTGTCTTTTCATGTTGTAGTTGAAGAAATAATATAATGTCTCAGAAAAGTTAAAAATCATAATTTTCTAAGTTCGGAGTGGAACGGAATCATGTGAGAGAAAGATTTAAGAGAGAGTATATGAAGGTCGGGGGTGAGTAGCAAGTAACGAGGGACCCACTTCAGTTTAAGTTTAAGAGTTAATTTTAGTTATTTTACGAAAGATGACAGTAATAGTGGGACAACCCGATTAGGAAAGGAGGAAAGTAATAGCGGAACGCAGGGAGTAGTATATTATTAACAATTATAAATACTGTTTTTCTACTCTCGACAACTTTCAACACTTTTTTGCAATCATTATTAAAATCAACAACTTTCAGCAGTTATCAGCAACTTTCAGCACTTATCAATAAACTTCAGCTACTCCAAATACCCACTTAGCGTGTGTTTGCAAATGTCTATCACAAGCACTTCTTATTTGTTTTTGCTTAAAGTTGAAAATAATTATTTTAAGTAAAAAACAGGGGGTGTTTGGTATCAATAATAAAAAGTATATATATTTGTTAGTTTCGGAAATTATGGTGCTCTAACCACTAAAAGCATCTCAATAGATGCTTAAAACTTGCTTAATTTTAGAGAAAATGCCATTGTAAGTATATTTTCTAAACACTTAAAGAACTACTTATACTGCCAATAAGCAGATAAGTGCTTAAAATAAGCATTTGCAAACACCCTCTTAATTTGATGGGAAAATAGGTCATCCAAATTGATAGAACTTGCCCAAAGTTGCAATACAATTACAAATTGAAGATGAATTGTTGGGAATATGATTTAGTATGATAAGATTTGAAGATCCCAAAACCTCTAGCTGACTGAAGAATCATATAATGTAATAGCTTAGTTGAGTTCAGCATGTTAGGAACTCAGTAGGATAGATAAAGTTCAGTCGTTGATAGGCTCAGTAGCATATCTTTGTCTCAATTGGATGGACTCAGTATCGAAGACTCGGTATAGTTGTTCATAACCTGCTGAATGTGTGTTGAACATTAGTACAAGAAATCGGCATACAAGCTAAATATTTTCAGAAGAATGTCAGTAGAGGACAACTCAGTAAAGGTGTTCGAGGTATCAGAAGAAGTCAAACTCAGTATCTATCTTGAAGTTTGAACAAGCCTTACCAACCATTCAACCTCGACCAAGAAGGAGTTGCCGGCATTGTACTTGCATTGGCAAAAAGTTTCCCTCAAGACTAAAAACAAGAGAATCTCTACAGTAACATTCAAATTGAAGATGGTCATTTTCCTTATCATTTTTTGCATGTGGCTAGGTCTCTTCCAACAGATCTCTCCATGAGTCAAGACTATAAATAAAGATCGATCTTCAAACGTTGAAGACACGACCGGGAACACAAAGCATTCAAGTATTCAAAACTCTAGTATTCTCAAAGCGAATCCAACGAATAACTTTTTGCATAGATAGAATTCTTAATAGTTCTTCACACTAGAGCATTACGTTCTTATTCTCTAATCTAAACTAACCTTGTTAGACCATACACGTAGATATTGAAGGAGTTCTTATTGTTGAACTGTTCTTATTGTAAGAACTCTTTCTTAGTTGGAGAAGCTCAAACCTTGAGTTTGAAACCCTTGTAAAGTCATTAAGACTATAAATAGAGATCTATCTAGTGAACGGATCCACTGAGACTTGCTCAGTATAATAAATTCAAGCCTCCTGGTTATTCAAAACAATGGACGTAGGATCTTGCGTATCCGAACCACTTTTAAAACTGTCTGTGCAATTATTGTTTTATTGATTTACTGTTCGCTCTACATAAAATCCATTTGTAGAATTCATAAGTCAGATTTTCAGTAAAACTGAATATATGCACAAGCATAACTTGAACTGATTTCATTAAAAACGCTTTTCAATAAGAGACAATGACATCGGGAATACAATTCCGCACAATTTCTTGTAGTGAGTAAAGTAAAACACAAATAAACTAAATTCTTATATTTTACTACACTATCTACTCAAGATGACTCAAATATCCTTGTCTTTTGATAATAATGCATTTGATCGGTCGGATCATCAGCTTGGCGTTGGCCCGGCTAATCGAAAAAAATATAAACACTATTTCATTTAAATATAGGTATTATTTTGGAAATTCAATAGATAAAAGAATAAAGCATCCGATCGGTTGGATCACCGGCTCGACATTCGCCCAACCGATCAGCACAAATATAAACACTATTTCATGTAAATATAGGTATTATTTTGCAAATTCAATAAATAAATAAAAATAAAATAAAAGTGTATGATCGATCGGCACACACTACATGCCCGATTGATAATGCACACTTTTTTAAATTACTAGTGTACTTTTGACAGATGTGTGTGTCCGATCGATCAATAATACAAGTCGATCGATTGTCACACTTTGTAAATTTCAGTGTCGTCTGTTTTCACACATGACTTAACTATTTTTAGGTGAGAATAATGAAAAAATGAGGGTATTTTGGATATCTTATCTATGCAGTGGATAATTTATAAGGTTCGATAATTTTTTATTTGTTATATTACATTTGGGTAAATTTGTATAAGACCACTCTTCTATTCATGGACGTAGGGAGGGGATGTTGTTTGTGATAATTCAGTACCTCTGTTTGTGATACATTATGGGGATGCTGATTAATTGCTATGAGGAATTGAAGATCCCAAAACCCCTCTCCATACCCCTGTGTGTGATGAACCGACATGATGAAATAGGCTAGACACGCGTTGATCTTTCTAGATTATTTTGTCTAAGTACTGTAAGGGGTAAATTGTTTGACTGAACTTCAATATAGAAGTTACGGTTCCAGAGCCCCACATCTGACATAGGTTCAGTAGAGCTCTGCCTGAGCTCAATGTTTGTCTTCGATTCAGCTGCTGGAAGCACTCAGTAGAAGATCACTCTTCAGCCGACTCAGAAAGAAGACTCAGTAGGATCAACTTAGATCTACTGAATAGAGCTGCAACTCAGTTGCAGACAGTACAAGGAAACTCGAGAGCTTGACCTTTATCAGTCGGAAGTCAGCAGACGATACTTATGTCTTAGGTTCAGAGGAAGTCAACTCAGCTAGAAGACTGCTTTCTGACGAATCTCACCTAAAGCCATGCCTCGACCAATGAGAAGGATGCAAAGCTTACCTGCTCTGACACAAAAGTTGCTCTCACGCACAAAAAGCCAACCACTCTGCGGCCACATTCAAAATTATATGGCCGTTTTCGTTGGAGTTTTGTGACACGTGGCTGGTCCTCTCCAACAGATCTATGCATGTGTCACAACTATATAAAGAGATCGTCTTCATTGAAGTAGTGTGCTAACCACACCAAGTTCAACAGACCAACGGGAACAAATGCGCTTTGAAGCTCACGAATACATTCTCAAGCACTATACCAAACTCACTGTTACATCTAGCGAAGAACTAGAAATCCCAGAGATATCCCTGTAGTGCTTCACTCTAGAGTTGTTCCTCGGTCTCTCTTCTAAGCCAACATTGTTAGATTTTAAGCTTAGAACTTTCGGAGGAGTTAACTTTTAGTGAAACGTTCATATTGTAAGAACTCCTTTATTGTTGGAGACAAAACCCTCAAACTTCGGTTTGATTCTGTAAACTGGCTAAGGACTATAACTTAGAGGGTTCTGTCCATTGCACAAAAACCTTATTGAGGCTTGCTCTGATTAATCAAGAAGACCTCTTGTTCAGCAGGACCGTGGATGTTGGATCTTGCGAATCCAAAACACGTTAAAAATTGCTCGTGTCATTTACTATTTTATTGTATCTGTATTTATATTATTTGCAAAATCATCATTTTAGTAAAATAACTTTAAAGGTGCACTAGCCAAAATTGATTTAGTTTGCATAAAACGTTTTTCAAAGAGATGAACTAAAATCGGGTCTAAACTATTTCGCACAATATTCATATGCTAAATTTCTCAGTACTGATATCAATCACTAGAAAGAATTCAGTTGTTAAATCACTCTGCCCTACGATCAAAAGGCTTAACTGACAACTGAACCCATTCAGTAGTAAACTTAGTATAAGACTGACCTTCGCGTTTGAGGAAAAACTTAGACTCAGGTGTATTCACACCCCCCTCTACACCTGATACTCGTCTTCGGACCAACAATTGGTACCAGAGCGGTGTTCTTTTGATCATCATTTTGAGAACTTACTAGTCTACTCGAACAGATTCTGAAAAATGTTTTCACTGCACGAGCATCTCTTCATTCATCCTTATACTATCTGCTTAGATATGTCAAATATATGGATAGTATCGATGTTCTCTGTAGAGAACTATATGGTATGGCGCGTCAGAATGGAGGCGCACCTTACATCACTGCACGACAACATGACTGATGTCCTCAAGAAAGGAACAATCATTCCCATGATCGACAGTGTAGAATTTGTTGCTGTGGGAGATGTAGGAGCACAGATTGGGCCAAAGGTTCCCAAGGATAAAGCTGTCTTCACGCCTGAAGAGAAGAAATTGCATAACCTGGACCGAGTAGCGCGGAATGCAATCCTGACAACGCTCAGTGATTCACACCTCGGCAGAGTGCAAGATTGTAAGACGGCGAAAGAACTTTAGGATGTCGTGTCTATACTGACCCAAGGAACCCCGCAGATCAAAGAGAACAAGCTCGAGTTGGAGATTTAAAAGTTCGAAACATTCGCCATGCAGCCCAATAAATCCATTGACGAGCTTAGTGTCAGATTCACACTCTAGATCAATGTGATCAATGGGCAGGACAAGACGTTCACCAACGAAGAGATGAACACCAAGATCTTAAGAGCGCTGCCTCGATTGAAGTGGCTTCCTTTTGCTACTTATTTACGTTGCTCTGATCTAAATGCTTTAATTCCTGATGTTATCTTTTCAGAATTAAAGACAGAGGAGTTCGAGCATAGTCTACCACAAAGAATCGTAAGCACTCCAGCTGACACCCCAAGCAACACTCAGCACATCTAGAGCTAGCCCCAGTTCAGCAAGCAAGTCAGTCGCAACCATAGTACCAAAATCCACTACTGAGGATCTTGCTGAACGATGCGCACTCCTAGCTCTAAAGTACCAAAGGGAGAATGACAGAGTCAAAAAGCTGAAGAAATACCACAAAGATTCTTCTTCTGGTAAGAAAGATAATCATTAAGAGAAAAAAGAATATAAACCTTCTCCTGAATGTAAGGGCATGGAGACTACTGCTAGTCCATCCAAAGACACATCTGAAAAGAGTGGCGGGACCTCAATGTGCTATAACTGCAAGAAGAACGAACACTACCAACACGATTGTCTGGAGCTATCAGCCGCACAACGAGGTGAACGGCAGGCCAGAAGAGAAAAATTTGCAGGAAGATGCATGCTTATATTGCTGGAGAGCTATCCGAGGACTCAATCGAGGAAGATACATTCATGTACTCTTCTGAAGATGAAGCTACATTCGTGCCTGTTGAGGTCGGAGGATCAAATCCTGTTACGTCAACTGAACACAGCCTAATGGCTGGAGAAGAGGCTGAGGTAAACGCTAAACTGAATATAACCTCCTCTTCATAGAGCACACACAACACTTGCTCAGCTGTAGGAGAACCTCTAGATGTGGTTCAAGCGTATAAAGATTTGTCAGAGGAGCAAATTCAGTTGAGTAGGAAGTTCAGTAGAACAGTTAAGAAATTGGAAGAGGTAAAAGCTGAGAATCAGAGACTTTCTTCTGATTGTCAGGTCCTTATTGGTTTAGAAATTCTTGTTGTGAGATAAAAGGAAGATATTAAATATCTCATGACTAAGTCTCAGCATCAAGAAACTCAAATATCAGTCTTGACCAAGGATAATTGTTCAGAAGGATTATGAGTCATTCATGAAGAGTGATGAAGTATGGCGAGGACTGATGACAGAGCAGTACCTGGGAGCCAAAGAGAAGTTAGAGGGATTGCTAAGAGCTCAGAGGCCAGTCTCTGTCAAGGAAGGACTTGGCTACATAAACGAAGCATCTACCTCAACTTTAAAAGGCTTAGAGAAGCCGGCTGACAGGTTTGTCCGAGGGGGAAATCAAGGTGCTGAACCAATCACCCCTCAGATAAAGAATAAATAGAAGATCCAAGCAACTCAATCGAGCTACAAGAAGCAATTAACCAAAGGTTCTAGCACTAGAACACCATGATCAAACTCAGGGGGAACCAAGAAGGTCAAGTGGGCACAGTAGTGTGGTGAGCCAGATCGGGTGCATCTTTCACAATATGGTTCCTACTATTATGAGCCGAGGGTCAGGAGGAGTACGAAGAGTCAGAAGAAGAAAGCTCCTGAACCTAAACCTACTAAGAAGTCCGCACCTCCAAGTTCAGTGGAGAGAAGTATTGACAACAAGAACAAGAAGAACCCCCAAGGTCACGAGACAGATTTGGGTCACGAAACCACCGACTAACGCTTAAGGAGCCAGACTGAACCAAAACGGCACCTAAAATTATTTATGTTTTGCAGGTGCATAAGGCTCCTTGGATCGTGGATACCGGATGCTAAAGGCACATACCTATCAGAAGAACCTACTGACCAACCATGTACAAGAAGAAGGACTCAAAATTGAGTCTCATGACAACTCAAAAGGCTACATAAGGGGATATGGAACACTTAACATTGGGACTGCTTCAGTTCGTAGAGTAACATATGTTGAAGGACTTCAACATAATCTCCTTTTTGTCAGTCAATTCTATGATAACCTTAACAGAGTTACCTTTGTCGCTGGTTTCTGTGATGTTCCTGATAAATCTACAGGGAAAACAGTGTCATCAGGTTCGCGGAGGAAGAATATCTACGTTGTAAACTGGAATACTGCCGAACCTGAAGCTTGCTTGCTTGCACAGACAAAGTCAAGTGACAAGATAGGGTGGATGTGGCATATGAGGCTCGGTTATCTAAATTTCAAAGCAATGAACAAGCTGGCAAGGGAATCAAAACTAGAGGACTGCCCAACGAAGTATTTAATTGGGACAAAAATTGTGAGGCATGCATGAAGGGAAAGTAAACAAAGTCAAGCAATCCACCTATTTCGTCACCTTCCACTGATGGAATCTTTTAGCTGCTGCACATGGACTTAGTTGGGCCAGTCACTCCAGTGACTATAAGAGGCAAGAAGTATGCCCTCGTCGGTATTAACAATCATTCAAGATATATGTGGGTCATCTTCATAGTCAACAAATCTGATGTCAAGACTGAGTTACCTACACTGCTGAAGAAATTGAGTGTGGAAAAGGACAATAAAATTCAAAGGATACGCTCGGATAGAGGGACTAAATTTCTCAACTCAATCATCAAAGGTCATGCTGAGGGGATTTAGCACGAGACTTCAGCAACTCACATGCCCTAGCAGAACGGTCTTGCTGAACGGAAGAACAGAACATTAAAAGAAGCAGCAAGAACGCTCCTAACAAACTCTGGATTGCCCTTGAAGTTTTGGGCCGATGCTACTGACACCGACTGTTATACTCAGAAACACTTACTACTGATAAAGAAACACATGAAGACACCCTATGAACTATGGAAAGGGAGAATTCCTTATATTTCTCATTTTCATATCTTTGGTTATCCTTGCTTTATCCACAATAAGGGAAAGGATCAGTTAAAGGTCTTTCATAGCAAGTCTGGTCAAGGAGTGTTCCTTTGATACTCCAGGGTCAGTAAAGCCTTTAGGGTCTTACCGGATCCTTTGCGTGGAGGAAAGCCCTCATGTTGTATTTAACGAGTTTGTTACTGAGGATAAGAAATCGAATGAGTCAAATACTGAAGATGTCAGCAACAAAAGCTACATGATCTCAAGTTGAATGATGAAATTGAAAAGATCCAGCATTGTTGGGATGATGAGTCTGATGAAGAAGAAACTCATACCCATCCCACATGCAATGTAGCTGACCTGATTAATTCTACTAAATATAATCAACCTTAGGTAACCCCGGTCGATGAGGAAGCCCCAATTGCAACTGAGACCTCTACTGAAAATAACAATTCAGGGGGAACAAATGATGTTCCTGGTCAAAATGCCCCTGAACCTGAGAACTCAGTAGATCCTAACCTTCTTACTGAATTGCTTCAGTCGCAGAACAGTACTACTGAAATGCCTAACACTTATACTCACTGTACATAAGTAATTTCAAAAGAAGAGACCAAGCGAAGACGATCATGGCTAGATGCTCACTCTTATGATCTCATCATTGGAGATCCTTCAACAAGTGTAAAGACAAGATCCATATTCTATCAATGAGAAAGCTCTTTATACTCCAGTTTCTTATCTACAGAAGAACCTCAGTCGATAGAGGACGAACTAAACGATGCTGACTGGGTCCTTGCTATGCAAGAGAAGCTGAACGAGTTCGTCAGAAACAAGGTCTGGGAGCTTTTTTATAGACCTAGACACCAACACGTGATAGGTACAAGGTGGGTCTTCAGGAACAAGCGCGATGAAAACGTCATAGTCAGAAACAAAGCTCGACTAGTTGCCAGGGAATACTGTCAAGCAAAAGGAATCGACTTCGATGAAACGTTCGATCAAGTCACAAGATTGGAAGCCATTCGTCTATTCCTAGCCTACGCAATGCATCAAGTATTCAAAGTACATAAAATGGATGTAAAGTCAGCGTTTCTGAACGGCGTACTAAAGGATAAAGTCTACGTGAAACAACCGCTCAGCTTTCAATAGGGACATCAGGTTTACAGACTCAGGAAAGCTCTGTACGGGTTAAAACAAACACCTAGGGCTTGGTACGATACCATATCAGACTTTTTACTTCATAAAGGTTTTCAGAAGGGGATAGTAGATGGCACTCTGTTCAACATCAAGTCAGAAGATGACATTCTACTATTGCAGATCTACGTGGACAACATCATCTTTGGTTCAAAAAATGTGACAATGTGTCAACTATTTGAAAAGATGATGAAAGAGAAGTTCAAGATGTCAATGATGGGGGAGATGAACTACTTCCTTGGTTTTCAAGTAAAGCAATCTGAAAAAGGAACGTTCATGAAGAAAGCCAAATACACTCGAGACCTCCTGAAAACAATTGGGTGTGAATCGAGCAAGCCAGTCAAGATCCCCATGAATACAAATTTCAAGATCAATCTAGATAAAAAGGGAGCTTCTGTTAACTCAACTGATTATAGAGCTATTATTGGTTCTTTCTTATATTTAATAGCAAGAAGACCTGACATAACTTATGTTGTATGTGTATGTGAGAGATTTCTGGCGAATCCCTAGCGAAGTCATCTAGACTGAGTGAAGAAGATTCTGCTATACCTTAAGGGAACACCTGATGCAGGGTTATGGTATCCTGCTGTTGATAATCTTGTTTTAACTGGATATTATGACGCAGATTATGCAAGATGCAGAATAGATCGTAAGTTAACTTTTGGAACTTGTCAGTTCCTAGGCAGTAAGCTCATATCATGGTTCTCCAAGAAACAACATTCAATAGCAACATCCACTATGAAGTGTCCATCTACTGCGACTCCACCAGTGCGATTACAATCACTCAGAACCCAGTTCTTCACACGAAATACATGCACGTGGATATCCGACACCACTTGATCCGAGACCATGTCGAGAAGAAGGATATCAGGATGGAGAAAATTGCATCGATAGGCAAAAGCGCGCACACCGACCAAGCCGCTAGCCGATAATAGATTCAGTCAGTTAGTCAAACTCAGTACTATGGTTCAGTAGGGTGAACCATACAGTACTTAAGAAGGGGGAAAGTGAGATCTTGTGAACCTACAATTGGTATCAACATTGCTATCACGATGATTCCTCCTCGTGATATGCAATTGGTATCAGCTGACTACTATGTTCACCTGACAGGTTTGAGTATTTATATTCAGTAGCATGCATCGCATTTAATTGGTATTAGTGGCATACATTCAGTTGTATGCTTAGCATTAATTTCCCGCCATTAAGTCTCCTAGGATGCATTCAGTAAACCGTTCTCATTAAAAACACGACATCCTAAGAATTGACTGTGGCGCATTAAATGCATGTCTTCTCACCTTACTCCAACTTGCAAATCTTACGTATGTCGAGATTATAGGTAGTTTAGTAATCATTCCTTTTATAATATTTCATCCTAACCGTCCATAATAAAGCGAGATTAAATCGTAACCGTCAGATCTGAAAATCGCTTGGTATTCAAATCACATGTAATCTCTCTCGCTTCGTCTTCTCACCTACTTCCGCCATTTTCGATCTTAAAAGCTCTGCATCTAAAACTGCCTTCTAAGACTTCTCTTGAATTTTTAAGCTCTTAATTTATGGTAAATCTCTAATATCCTGTCTTCATAATCTAACTTACTCTATTTTCAAGTGCTAACACTTGTTTTGCAGATTCTAGATAAAATGGCTTCACTCTCAAGCATCATTCAGACTCCTATTGATGTCAACGAGATCGTCCAAGGCAGAGTCTGCTTTGAGCCGACCATGGTGTTCCATAAATTGGAACTGGCATTCATGGAGAGTATTTATTCTGCTCTTCAGGCATCTGGTCTGAAGACGCTTCTGACGAAGCAACCCCATGCTTGTCGTCTGAGACAAGTTGTTCAATTTTGTTTCAACATGCGTCAAGTGGAGGATACAGACGCAGAGCTCACTGTGAGATACTTGAAGGAGACATCACAACAGAAGTGGGAGGAGAGCTTCACCGACATCAACATTCTCGATGCGCTGAAGACAGTTTTCAGCCTTCCCGACTCTGGCATATCTCCCACTGGATACAAGGAAGCCGAAATCAATGATAACATTAGGCGATTCTGCGGGAGGGATGACGTATTCTTCAAAGCTGCATTTCTTAAGAGTCAGCTCCTGCTAGAATTCAGAGACCTGACTTACATTGTTATCCACATCCTCACGAGCGCGGTTGGTTCGTTTGATCAGTTGTCCAAGCCTAGACTCTAGATAATGATGGCAATTATGGACGGAGTCAAGTTAAGCTGGGCTTAGTTCTTTCTTTCAGAACTGAAGGCTCAATCACAGAAGTTTTTCCTAGGCGAAGCAGGAGAGAGAAGACTATCGCCCATAGGAAAATTGTTGTACAAGACTAAAGTATCAGCACTGATAGAAGCCTCAGTGTCCTCAAAAGCTTTGTTCAAAGACATGAAATACTTCGACAAGAAGCTAATAAAATTCACAACGAGGACCGCTGCTGAAAAGTCCATCGGTCATGGAACTGCACTGAAAAGACCTTCTACTGAATTGCCTCCACGAATCGAATAACCAAAGAGGAAGAAACTGATGAAGAAACAAGTTTCTAAGGCCGATTCTCCACCCCCTCCACAGGTGGAAATCATACTGGACTCGGACACAGGCATGGAAGGTGCCACTATCAAAGAAAAAGTCCAGAGAGTCAATACTGAAGAGACTCAGTTGGAATTTGAAGCTGAACCAACTACTGAGGTATCTTTAGAGCTACCAACCACCGTTCAGCTGACCAAACTTAGAGTTGAATCATAACTCACTGAACAGATTCCTAAGACTGCCAACTATCAGAACTTGGTGGATGCAGTTGTCAAGGCAATGACTCAGATACTGTTGAGGTTCCTTAATTGGGAATTCTGGAAGAGACGATCCAGCAGTACTCAGTATCTACGCTATTGGCAGAGGAGCAGCAACTTCAGTCTGAGATAGGGTTGGGGAACCCTCAGACATTACCTTCTTTGAGGACTTGAGGTCTGCCATGCTCTAGTTACTTGAGCAGAACACTGCATCCTCTCCTGCAAAGTTCCTTCGCCGGTTGACGACCTTATTGATGATGACTCAGTACCCAAGGATGCAGAACGAGGAGACTCTACTTAGGGAAAAACTCCCAGCGAGAAGGATGATTCACCACCACCACCTCCTGCATCTGGTGCCGCCCTAGTTGTGTCATCTTCAAGACAGCAACAACTCGCCGGCTATGAGCAGAGGATTAGTAGTTTGTCCTATCAGATCAAACCAATCGCTACTGTATCCTCGAGGAGCATCAAAAGAGCAATTTGCAAGAAAGGAGACACAAATTGTCTCATGGCTAAAGATGTGCACCTGAAATGGGCACAGTACACAAAAGCTCAAACTGAGCGGATTGATGCCCTCACTGGAGAAGTCAAAAAGGACTCTAAAGCTCCAACGCCCTATATTCAGGATATCATCGAGGTGGCTCTAGCAGCTCAGAAGCAGGACTTAGCCACACAATGCCAGCAGTTGCTAGAATCTCAAGCTCAACAATTCATAGAGCAACTGGCTGCGTCAATGACTGAAGTCTAGAAGACGATGGATGAAAGAAACAGATCTGCATCATCCAATGTGGCCAAAGCTCTTGAAACTCAAGCCATAGCTCTGGACCTCATCCAATCGGACTCCTAGAGGTTACTAGACGCATCCCTACTACAGAACATAGCCCAAACTGATACCCTGATCCAGGAGATACGTTGTGATCATGAATGGGATTGGGACAAATACTGCGATGACGTCGAGGACCTCAACTACTCCCTCTCCCAGACCAAACATTCTCTATACAACCTACGCGATGACGTAGTTGCTATCAAAATCCTACTGACCTCGGCTGATGGTGCCAAAAAGAGGGAAGATAAGAGGGTGAAGGAAGGAAAGGATAGAGAAGTAGAGAAGGACGGGGCATAAAAAAAAGGGTGAATAAATCGAAGAGATTGAGAAGTTCATTGTGTCTGATCTCCCCCTCCCCATAGTTCTGCAAGAAGAAAAGGCTAAGGAAAAAGTCACTGAAGGCCATGCAGAGCCTCAGAAGCATATAGAGCAGCTGATAGTGCATGCTGGAAGATCAGGAGAAGGATCCTCAGCTCAGGCACACATCAATGAGATAACCGAGTACGAGGGGACAAAGCCAATTCCGCTGAAGAGGCCTGGTAATGAGATAGCTACTGAAAACTCTCCCCCTCAGGTTCAGAGGAAGTCAACTCAACTAGAAGAATGTTGTCTGACAAGTCTCACCTACCGCCATACCTCGACCAATGAGAAGCATGCAATGCTTACCTGCTTTGACACAAAAGCTGCTCTCACGCACATAAAGTCAACCACTCTGCGGCGACATTGAAAATTATATAAATAGATCGTCTTCATTGAAGCAGTGTGCTAACCACACCAAGTTCATCAGACTAATAGGAACAAATACGCTTTGAAGCTCACGAATACATTCTCAAGAACTCTAGCAAACTCACTGTTATATCCAGCGAAGAACTAGAAATCCCAGAGATATCCCTATAGTTCTTCTCTCTAGAGTTGTTTCCCGATCTCTTTTCTAAGCCAACATTGTTAAATTTCGCAGGAGTTCACTTTTAGTGAAACATTCTTACTGTAAGAACTCCTTCAATGTTGGAGACAAAACTCTCAAACTTCGGTTTGATTCTGTAAAGTCGCTAAGGACTGTAACTTAGAAGGTTCTGTCCAGTGCACAAAAATCTTGCTGAGGCTTGCACAGATTAATCAACAAGACCGCATGTTCAGCAGGACCGTGGATGTAGGATCTTGCGTATCCGAACCACGTTAAAAATTGCTCATGTTATTTACTGTTTCATTGCATCTGTGTTTAAATTGTTTGCAAAATCATTAT
This sequence comes from Lavandula angustifolia, assembly GCA_028984105.1. Classification (NCBI taxonomy): domain Eukaryota; kingdom Viridiplantae; phylum Streptophyta; class Magnoliopsida; order Lamiales; family Lamiaceae; genus Lavandula; species Lavandula angustifolia. The sequence continues at coordinate 22,252,251 of CM054803.1, read as the reverse complement.
TTCAGTAAAATAGCTTTAAAAGTGCTATAACCAAAACTGATTTGGTTTGCATAAAATGTTTTTCAAAGAGACGAACTAAAACTGGGCCTACACTATTCCGCACAATATTCATATACTGAGTTTCTTAGTACTAACATCAGTCAGTAGAAAGGATTCAGTCGTTGAATCACTCTGCCCAGCGATCAGAAGGCTTAATTGGCAAATGAACCCGTTCATTAGCAAACTCAGTAAAAGACTGACCTTCGTGTTTGAGGAAAAACTTGAACTCAGGTCTATTAACCCCCCTATACACCTGATACTCGTCTCCGGACCAACATGGAATCAGATATATTCCCCCCCCTCCCCCCCAACATAAAGTATAAGAGAGGAATAGATGATCAAATAGGAGAAAGAAGATGTTGGTCCAGAGATGAGCCTTCTAGTGTGTGGGGGGGGGGGAAGTTGAATACACCTGAATGCAAATTTAAACTGAATCGCGAAAGTAAGTTGTTACTGAATAGTGCTACTGAACAAGTCAATTAGCCAAGTAAGCTTTCTTGATCGCGTGGGCAGATAATCTGTCTACTGAGACACTATCTACTGACTTCAGTCAGTGAATAATAGATTCAGTATAAGATGGTGTGCGTAAGTGTAGGACCAAAATAAGCTTTCATCTCAGTTTTGAAAACACGTTTTATAATAAGTGTGATTTTGAAAGTTCAGTTGTATGAAGAATGAATAGTAAATTAATGAAACATAAAAGACAACACAAGCAGTTTTTAAAGTGGTTCGGATACGCTGGATCCTAAGTCCACTGTCCTGAACAAAGCAAAAGTTCTTGATTACTTATACTGAGCAAGTCTCAGTCGATCTGTGCTCTGGACAAATACTCTAGTTATAGCCTTAGTGAGTTTACAAGTTCAAATACAAGGGTTTGATTTTCTCCAACTAAGAAGGAGTTCTTACAATAAGAACAGTTCAATAATTGAACTCCTTCGGTTTTTCTAATCTTAAGATCTTACTATGATTACTTAGAATAGAGAAAGGGAACTATAGATCTCTAGAGTGAAGAACTAAGGATTATCTCTCTGTGAATAAGTTCTTCGTTGGGTAGACTGTTTGAATGCTAGAGTGTTTGAATGCTTCAATACTTTTTGGTTCCCGGTGTCTTCTCTGCATGAAGATTGTTCTTGTTTATAGTCTCGACTCATGAATAGATCTGTTGGAGGGGGGTCTAGACACATGCCAAAAACGCCAAGAAAAACAGTCATCTCGAATTTGAATACCACTATAGAGATTCTCTCTTTTTCAGTATAGGGAGTAGCTTTGTGTCAGTGCACCTACAGTGCTGGCAGCTCCTCATTGGACAAGGTTGGGGAGTTGGTGAGGCTAGTTCAAACTCCAAAGCAGATGCTGAGTTGACTTCCTCTGATTCCTCGAACGCCTTTACTGAGATATCTTGTGCTGACAATTGTTTTGAGATATTCAATACATGGCTCGAATTTCTTTGCTGATTCAGTGGGTTCTGAGATGCCCAACCGAGTCTCTGGTGCTGAGTCCATCCTGCTGACAAGAGATTTTCTACTGAATCTATCAGCTACTGAACTCTAGTTAGCCTACTAAGTTCCTAACATGCTGAACTCAACTAAACTATTACATTATATCAAGATTCATCATTCAGTTAGGAGGTTTTAGGATCTTCAAATCTTTATATCAATGAATCTCATGACCAACAGAAGATTACTGAGATAGTGAGATAGTAGATAATAAAGTAGGAAAAAAATGTGTGATATAATGATAATAGTGATAAAATATGAGAGAAAAATAATAAAGTAGAAAATAAAGTAGTAATTTATGCCAAATTGGGTGTGAGCCCTTTTAGTAGGACGTCCCCGTCGGAAAAGTGAGCCACAAATAGTGGGACGGATGGACTATAAGACTGCAAAATAATATTTATATGCTCTAATGAGTTTCAAACACTTGACCTCACAGAAAATGAAGAGATCACACTTCAACTTGACCAACATACTTTGTTATTAGTTTACCACAAAATATATCGATTGTACCTAAACCCCCTAAGATAATTTTCGAGCTAGGCCACTGCTTCTATTTGTGCTTAAGTGACGTTAGTCGCTCAACTCCAGCAACACCACACGACAATATACTTCTTTTTCTCTACATGTCTATGTATGTAATTCCTTGTGGGTATTTTCCTTCTTATTATTTAAGTTCATATTATTACCAAACGAAGTTTACATAGCAAGCGGCTATAAGTCTTCTTGTGCCATGGATATTACTCGAGACAATGTTTGAGTCAGCCAAAGTTGAGATAAGTTCCACACCATGTTAAATAAAAATTTCATGCCATTAAGTAACAAAAATACCCATTGTACAGATTCTTTATGATTTTCTGTGTAGGGCGTAAGATCAGATAAATTGTTTACAAATCCGAGTATCCTAGTTTTGACAAGAGAATAAAGTAAGCCCAGCTTAGGGATTTATTCTTCTCTTTGGAAACAGAATAAGCATAACATGTTTATTTTATGGTAATCACCAGTTCTGAAGAAGAAAAAGGCCACGCTTTTCGATGTATATATAACATGCAGCCTCTTTTGTCCATACCTCACAACAATTCTCAAGGAATACCTTAATTATATAATCCTATTCAGTGTCAAAATCACCAATTAATTGCAGAGGTTAACTGTTTATTAAATTAAAAATTCACAAGGGCATTCAGATTTGCCAAGCTAGTTCCAAAAATAAATTCATCTGGTCATTAATTATTTATTGTGGGCCATGGATTTGACAGAATGTGGCGTTCTGAATAAAGCCAATCTTGAAAAGAAATTGTTTTTATGTTCGGGGCTTTTTCTGATTTGCTGCTTCTTGCTGGAGGATATTCTTCTACTTTACAGAGACTAAGGAATTGATTTATTGCATTCTTTCTTTACAGTATACAGATTAATAATTGTTTAAAAAATTATTTGATTGTACCATCTTCTTGTCTTTTCAATTTTCTCCATAGCTGCTAATAATATGCTTTGTAGAATGCAATGCGTAATCAAGTTGGTATTGTTTTTTTATGAGCATCACGTTGCGGTGGGAAATTTGGTCGTGATTAAATACTGTGACCATATGTTTAGTTTCCTCGTGATTAAGTTACTAATTTTAAATCTAGGCTGTCAGTAAACACTTCAAACTTAGGTGTTAGGCTATCTAGTATAAGACACTGATACAATAAGTTGTTAGGCGCATAACCCATCTACAAAGCATTAGGTTGGCCTAAAAAAATTCAAGTCTAAGTCTTACTAGGCCCAAATACCTAACACACACTTTGGACCTAGAACTCCGACAAGTAAATAAATAAGTCTTCAAGTTTTGACTCAATTATGCTCCAAAATCAAAACATTGACTACTCGTGGGTTATGCTCTTCCTCATTTCTAAGACTACCCCCATCAACGCCCCCGCCTCATACTTTTCTAATACGACAAACCTGTTATTTATTAAAAAAAAAATTGAAAAGTCATTCACTGCCACAACCCAAAGCGTCTGAACACCTTGAGGCCATCTACTATTCTTTTTTTTGGCAATCAATGTGGACGTGACAAATGGCAATTGCTAATTGGATCTCAAGATTTTATTGATAATGATTTTTATTTGATTAAAATTATTAATTAATTATCCATAAAAATTAAAATAAATTATATCAAAATTCGTATTTTTTTTGCTCTATAAATAGAGACCAATATTGAGTAGTTTTCACAAACAATACTAAACTCTCTTTTGTTCTAAGTTTCCAACAACAAATCAAACCTTGGTTTTTCTTCTTACCTTATGGATCCAAATCACCCTGATTATTCGTGGTATATCAACTCCGGCCAATTTTCCAATTCCGAATACCAACCAAACTCCGAATATTATCCTGATTCTCAATTTTCTCCAAATTTGAATCAAATCCCTCCCTCTCAGTTTGTCTCCTCATCACAAAATATCTCTCGGAGTTTGTTTCCAGATGTTCATCGTCCAAACCAAAACCAGAGGGGTGCCAAAAATGTTTGGTGTGTCAAAGAAGATGTATCCCTTATGTCATCTTGACTATTGGCTAGCGAAGATAACATAATAGGCAAAAATCAAAAGGGAACCTCGCTATGGGCACGTGTTCATAAATTATATCATGAGAAGCAAGCCAATAATCCGGATGAATTTGAATGAACGAAACATCGAATCAATGAAAGGTCGTTGGAAATGACTTAATGAAAATGCAAACAAGTGGGTTGCAGCTTGTAAGGAAGCAGGTGCTCGTAAGAAGAGTGGAATGAGCCAAAAAGATATTGAGAAAGAAGCTCATACAATTTACGCAGCAGGTGGCAGCAAGTTACAAGATTTGGTTGTATTTAATGAAGTTATGTGTAAAGCTCCCAAGTGGAATTTAGTGGTCAATTCTTGATACACCACGTGGCCATCCCGAAAGTGAAGAGGTTAATGAACGAGAAAGTGGTGGAAGCTCGAAAAGATCCAAGACTTGGAAGATCGGTCGTTTACTAGAACTCCATCACTTTCTCGTCCTAAAGGTAGAGATAAGGCGAAGAAGAAAGGAAAGGGTAAGACATCACAATCTGATAGCAATAGCGAATTTGCAGCTCAACTTTATAATTTAACAGTCTCCAAGGACAATGAAACTGAGTTAATGAGAAATGTGTCAAATGCTCAACTCGACGTAGAACGCGAAAGGATAGAAATGGAGAAAATGAGGATCAATATGCAAAGCATGAGGATGAAGCATAAAACACTGGATGCTCTGTTGGCAAGAGATCATTTGTCCGTAGCGGAAGAAGAGCTAAAAAATGAACTACTCAAAATTGTGTTTGGAAAATGAATCTAATTACTTTTATGAGCTTTTGTTTGTGTTTTTATTTGTATTTGTCATGTTTAGTATAATCTAGTTATCTTATGCAATCTAGTTATGTAATCTAGTTCTTCATTAATCTAATGTTGTTTCCATTTTAAGAATAATTGTGGACATTGTCCTCTTGTGAGAAGAAGTTTTCGTACAAGTCTACACCACCATAATTGAAGCTTTTTTTTTTGACAAGTCTATTTCACCCCATGTGAGCTATCTACAAACACCACCATTATTCAAGCTTTTATGACAATTCCACTTCACTCCACACCACGTAGCTTTTTATCTCAATAGATGTGACTTATCTACAAAACACCACCATTATTCAAGCTTTTATGACAAGTCCACTTTACTCCACACCACCTAGCTTTTTATGACAAGTATTGAAGAGTCCATGTGACAAAATGAGAATCCAAAGCTCACCTACCACAATTAATATGAAACGTATCTACCTACCACAATTTTTTATGACTCACCTTCATTACTATATATTACCACAAGATGTATATGAAGAACTCAATTCATATCTTCTCTTCCTTTATAATTTTATTCATCCACTTCACAAAATGTCTAGCAGTAAAAGTTCTTCATCGGTTTGATTCAAATGAGGTTCGAAGGCAGAGACGTCCTTTCCAAATTCCGAATTTAATAGATGGCAAGAACGGGTTCATCAACAAAATCATGAGATTGAAAGAATCATTGTGGATTTCATGATTCACAATGTGGCTTCGGTTCTCAAAGATCTACAACCAGAAGGAGGAGGAGGTATTGTAACAGGGAACGTGAGGTTGGTGCAGAGCGCTTAATGAACGACTATTTTGGAGATAGCCCGACGTACAGTCCGGAGATGTTCCGGCATAGGTTTCGAATGCGAAAACCATTATTCCTTCGTATAGTGGAGACTGTCACTGCTCATGACAGATATTTTCAACAAAGACGTGATCTTTCGCGGCAGACTATCTCTTTCACCATTACAAAAATGTATTGGTGCTATGAGAGTATTGGCATATGGGACATCTCCAGATGTCGTTGATGAATATCTCAGAATGAGTGAAACTGTGACAAGAGACTCTCTCATACATTTTGTGGAGAGTGTCATCTCTTGTTTCGGTGACACATATCTGAGAAGGCCTAATGAGCAAGATTTAACTAAACTACTGCATGTTGGGGAACAACGTGGTTTCCCGGGCATGATAGGTAGCATTGACTGCATGCACTGGCAATGGAAAAATTGTCCGACTGCATGGGCTGGACAATTTACCGGAAGAAGTGGACATCCAACAATCATTTTGGAAGCTGTTGCATCATATGATTTATGGATATGGCACGCGTTCTTTGGAACACCAGGTTCGCTTAATGATATTAATGTACTACACCGATCTCCCGTTTTTAATGATGTCTTAGAAGGTCGATCACCAAAGGTTAGTTACGTAGTTAATGGTCGCCAAAATGATAGAGCATATTATCTCACTGATGGAATATATCCTCCATGGGCTGCATTTGTTAAGTCAATTATCGCTCCACAGATCCCAAAGCACCAGTTATTTGCTCAATACCAAGAGTCTGTTAGAAAGGATGTTGAACGAGCATTTGGAGTTCTACAAGCTCGTTTTGCATTCATCCGACGTCCATGTCTTGTTTCGGACAAGGAAGTGATGGGGAAAATTATGATGGCTTTTATCATTTTGCACAATATGATAGTAGAAGATGAACGGGATACATATCTAAACTATTATGATCCTTCTGAATTTCTTACAGATATACCTACAGGGGTAGGCGAAGAAGCTGGCGAACCATTACAATTCTCAACTGAACGCATCACAAGTCTATCCAATCGTATGGTTAACAGAGATCAACTTCGCAATAGAGATGCTCATTATGCCCTTCGGGATGACTTGATCGAACATATATGGTTGAAATTTGGCACTACTCAGTAAAATATGTAATTTCAATTTAAGTATTTTAAGTATTTTAATCTTCGTGTAATCTCTATTTTGTAATCTCTTCGTGTAATCTTCGTGTAATCACTTAGTAATTTCAATTTAAGTATTTTAATCTTCGTGTAATCTCTATTTTGTTATAAAATCAAGAATCTACTTTTTAATTGTATGATAAATATTTTTAATTAACATCATCAATTTTAAATAATATAATTTTATAGTATTTTTTAAATTTTAATAAAATACTATATTATTTATAATATTTATTTAAAAAAAGTATGAAAATAAATTATAAGTTAAGTTGGGTTGGGTTAGGAATGAGAATAGAAATTAAATAAGTTGTGGGTTGTGATGTAATTGGAGAGAGAAATGAGTATTTTATTTTGAAGGTTGGGTTGAAGTAGGTTGCGGATGTGGGTAGTCTAATAGGCCTTCATGTCTCTTCTTGATCCGTCACTTCTTGAATAAATGAACTATGGGTATATCCTTGAACTTATTGGCCTAGGTCCCCGTGAAACTGGACTAACGGGCACCTAAATTGGATCAGATACATCGGCTACATCATTACTAAATGTATGTCTTATAAATAGTTAATGATAGAAAATACACGAAGAATTCATTAGCTTCCTCCACCTATGTTGTCTCAACTTTGATTATTGCTCGCCTTTGGAGCTTTTGGATTGTGTACCAACCCTTCCTCTCTTCCGTGTAGACAGAGATCTGAGAAGAATAAATTTTTTTGTTCTCTCACGTTCTAACACTTCTCGTGAATGAATAATTGTATCTGAACGTGCGTACCAAACTTATAATATAATGTATAAAATTATTATAATATAATTGTGACCCACTAGTAATTACTCCCTCCGTCCCATTCCACTTGTCTTGTTTGTTTTGGGCACGGAGATTAAGAAGACTGGGTGGTTGTGTGTAGATGAGTGTGTGATTGTGTGTAAAGAGGTAGGCCCCACAAAGAAAAAGTGGTATGTTGTGTAATGATTAGGCTTCCTTTTTTTGGAAACTAGACAAGTCGAGCGGAACAGCCCAAAAAAAAAAACTAGACAAGTCGAATGGGACGGAGGGAGTATATTATAATGGGCTTCCAATAAATTAATATCAGCCCATAATATATTTAATAATAATTGTGCCACCTATTTATCAATTAATTGGTTCAGCCAATTAATTTCAGATAAATAATTTTCATATTATTAAATAATATATAAATACATTAATTTATTAATAATAATAATTTTTAAAGAGAGCAGAATATATACTGGGCATACAATTGGGCCAGACTAGGGATGCAATACAAGAAATAAAGTCGGGTATCAAATTAATTAATTATCTATTCTCAACCCATAGCAATATCAATTAATAAGCACAGATTCATTCCACTAGAGAATCCATGCTGACTTACCCCTTTATCCCAACTTGAGCATGAACTTCTATTTTAGACTTAATCGATCCCCGTATTTAAGATAGAAATATTCATTAATTAATTAATCCCACTAAAAACTTAAATTAATTAACATCTTATTATATTCCTGAGTAGTACTACTCGACATTATTAACACATCTGAACTTAATCTACCGGTCGGGTTTAGTGTGCTAATTCTTACGAATTCCTCAGAGGATATTATCAACCCAATTAACATGGATACAGATGCAAGTTACAGATAACTAGACTGAGCTACAAATAACTACTATCACCCAAGATACGCAGATCTAGTCGCGATGACATTGACCTTATAAAGTCAAAGTGATAGATAGCTAAATGCACTCAGCAGAAATCTTATCAAACTTAAGACCAAATTAAGTGATCGAGATCTTTGGTTCTCCACTAAGGTCAGCTAGGATAACACATCTCATTGTGATCCATCAATACACCACCTTCAGTGTACAGTATAGACAAGCAGCCAAGACAGACCACTTCTTATCTAAACTGCAGCTTAAACCAACAACTTATCATTAAGTTGTTTCAGTTGTGATAACTGTTTATATCTTGTTAGTTCAACCAATTGTGCAATCTTCTGTGATCTACAACACACTACACACTCTAACTCTTATACAAGATAAAGGACAAACATGTGCGAATATAATTAATCAAATAGGAGAATAAAACATTGGAAATGAAAAACACATTGTATATAAGCAAAAAAAAGGTTGCTTCCAATATAACAAATTCAAACAGTTAAGGGTAGCGAATTTTATAATTATGTTAAAAGCGTGAAAATTGTAAAAATTGAATGCAAAAACTATTGAATTCGCTTCATTTAATCATTTGACCTATGAAAAAAGAGTATAACCATTTGACCTTCAAGGCCATTTGACATTTAGGGTCAATCTAATCTTCATGATTATTTACAATTTATCACTACCCTCAAGACAACAATCTTCAAGGTTATCTTCAAGGTCCACAATAATATATGCAGCACTAGTTGAATCATCGTTATTGAGTATAGTAGGCCATATATTATTACTCTCACAAGTAGACCAATACCATGTTTGACTAGAAGATAAACAAAAGAAGGTCAATACCAATTTCGAATTCTTCTATTGCATATAATTAGGAACTTTTGGTCCTTATGTATCTTTTTTATCTTCTATAGATCTAAATAAGTCTCCATCCACTTCAAATAATCAAAACACCCATTTAGGTAGTTACGTGGATATGATAAAATAAACTTTCTCGATCGCGTGTGCAGAAAATAAACTTTTTCAATCGCGTGTGCAGAGAATCTGTCAGCTGAGTCACTGTCTACTGATTTCAGTCAGTGAACAATAAGTTCAGTAAAAGATGGTGTGCAAGGGTGTAGGCCCAATACAAAGTAATTTAGTCTCGTTCTTGAAAACACGTTGTATGCAAGTGAAATTTTGAAAAGTTCATTTGAATGCAGTATGAACATTAAGATAATGGACCAGTAAAAGATAACACAAGCAGTTTTTAAAGTGTTTCGGATACACTGGATCCTACGTCCACTGTCCTGAACAGGGCACGAGTCATTGAATTAATTTATACTGAGCAAGTCTCAGTTGATCTATTCACAAGACAGATACTCTACTTATAGTTGTAGTGACTTGATCTGTGCACTAGATATCTAGTGAGAAGAACTAAGAGTTATCTTCGTGAGTAAGTTCTTCGTTGGATAGGTTGTTTGATTACTAGAGCATTTGAATCCTTAAGTACTTTTAGGTTCCCTGTAACTTCTCTACATGAAGATTGTTCTCTATTTATATTTTCGACTCATGAATAGATTCGTTGGAGAGGGTCTAGTGTTGGGATGAAGATTTAGTAGAACAATATCTTATAGATTTGAAGATCCCATAACCCCTAGCTGAATGATGAACCTTCGATTATGTAATAGCTTAGTTTGAGTTCAGCATGTTAGAAACTCAGTAGGCTAGGGTTCAGTAGCTGTGAAGTTCAGTAGAAGACCTTGCACTTAGCTGATGGACTCAGGATCGAAGAAGTCAGTTGGCCAGCCAACCACCAACTGAATCTGCACAGGAATTCATGCCCACACACTGAATGCTCAGAAGAACGTCAGTAGGAAGTCACTTCAGTTGAAGGTCCGAGGATTAAGAGGGAGTTAACATTGATGTTTGACAAACCTCACCTACCAATCTACCTCGACCAATAAGGAGCCGACAACGCTTTACCTGTTCTGACAAAAGCTGCTCCAAGACTGAAAAAGAGGCGTATCTCTTTAGTGCACCTACTCATCAACGTTCAAATTTAAGGTTCCGTTTTCATTGTCGTTTTGACATATGGCTAGACCGCTCTCCGATAGATCTATTCACAAATCGAACGCTACATATAGAGGAGAGTCTTCATGTAGAAAAACACTGGGAAAAGCTCAAACAATCTCTAGCAAACTCACTATATATCCAGCGAAGAACTTGGACATAGATTAGAATCTCTTTAGTTCTTTTCTATAGAGAATATTTGTTCCCCTTCTCTTATCTAAACGAGCTAAATTGTAATATTCATAGTTTAGAAAACTCGGGGAATTTCACATTCTTCTGAAAATGTTCTTATTGTAAGAACTTCCTCATATTTAGAGAAGTCTCAAACTCTTTAAGTTTGACACCCTTGTAAAGTCACTACGACTATAAGTAGAGAATCTGTGTAGTGAACAGATCACTAAGACTTGCTCAGTATAAGCATCAAGTTTGTATCTGTCTTGAGAACAGATCACTGAGACATGCTCAATATAAATAAAACAAGTATCCTGCTTTGGTCAGGACAGTGGACGTAGGACCCAATGTGTCCGAACCACTTTAAAAACTTGCTGTGTTGATTTACTATTGCTTTCCTTAACTCATCATATTGCATAAAACTGTATTTCATCAAACTCAACATAAAACCGATTTTCCAACCGAGACGTTTCATATGGCCTACACTTCCACACACAACTCTTATAATAAAAAATTGTTCGACTGACATAAGTTAGTAGAGCTGAACTCAGTAGAAGAAATCTTTGCCCACGCGATCTGAAAGCATATCCGGTCGTCTCGACTCGGTCCGAAGCACAATCAGCTAGAGCTGACTTTTGCGTTTCAGAAAAAGAATTTGTATTCAGGTGTATTCACCCCCCCCCCCTCTACACCTGAGGCACCTCTTAGGACCAACAATTGATATCAGAGTAGTGTTCTTACTGATCATCATTTTCTGAATACTGGTCTATCTCGAACAAGATCCTAGGAAAACCCGTTTTCACTGCATCTTGCATCTCTTCATTACATCCTATATCCTATCTTTTTCAATGACTGCTATTTCAAGGATTAGGATGGTACCTATGTTCTCGACAGAGAACTACGCGGTATGGGGGAGTGAGGATGGAGACACATTTAACTTCGCTGCATGACAACATGACCGACGTCCTAGAGAAAGGACCTATTATGCCGATGGTCGACTTAGTCGAACTTGCATTGGACGGAATAGCAGGTGCCAGAACCGGCCCAAAGGTTGCCAAGGACAAGAGCCTCTTCACTCATGAAGAGAAGATACTGCATAACCTCGACCGAATTGCGCGAAATGCTATACTGATGACCCTCAGTAACTCTTATCTCGGGAGAGTACATGATTGCAAGATTGCAAAGGAGCTATGGGATGCTCTCGCAGTACTGACCCAAGGAACTCCACAGATCAAAGAGAAAAAACTAGAGTTAGAGCTGTAGAAACTCGAGGCATTCACTATGCTTCATGGTGAGTCCATGGATGATTTCAGTGCACGATTCACAAATCAGATCAACATCATCAACGGACTGGGGAAGACTTTTAGCAATAAGGATACCAACACAAAGATTCTAAGGGCTCTTAGCAGGCCCAAGTGGTAATATTTTGCTACGTGTATGAGGAGATCTGACTTAAATTCTTTTACTCTTGATTATGTGTTTTCAGAGCTAAAAGCAAAGGAGTTCGAATTCAATCTCCCATACACCCCTGGTGCTGAAGCTGAAGTGCCAATGGATCATGCATAAAAGGCATCAGCTAGCACTCCTGGAGCAAGTCCCTCAGCAACAAGCCAGTCAGCCGGAAGCTCAATAACAGTACCTACTGGTGACAACTTGGTTGAGAAGTATGCTCTCCTTGTTGTGAAATACCAGAAGGAGAAGGAGATGTTCAGAAGGAAGATGAAAAAGGCTTCCCAAAAGTATCAAGGTAAGAGAGATCATAGTCACTCGAGAAGTGAAACTAAACCTCTACCTGATTGTAGGAATACTGAAGCTGCTCCCGTTGAACAAAAAGACACATCTAGAAGGGATGGCGGAAGCTCAGTATGTTACAACTGCAAAAACCCAGGACACTTCCAGTACGAATGTCCTGAACTCTCAACAGCTGAAAGAGCTGAAAGGCAAGCCTGACGCGACAAGTTCGTCATGAAGAGGCAAGCCTACATAGCTGCAGAGTTGTTCGATTGCTCAAGTGATGAAAAATTGTTTATAGAACCTTCTAATGACGATGCCGCATTTATGGGAATTGAGACAGAAGATGCTGAACCGTGTCTAATGACCGGAGAAGAGGCTGAGGTAAATTCTGAACCCATTACATGCCCCTCTTCACCTTGCACACACGACACAAGCTATGTTGCAGGAGAACCGCTGGATGTGGTTCTTGCATACTAAAGATTTTCTTGAAGAGCAAATTTAGATGAGCCAGCAGTTCAGCAAGACGATTCAGGAGACGGAAATCCTGAAAGCGGAAAATCAGAGACTTTCAAAGAGAAGTCAGGACTCTACTGAGTCTGAAGGAAGAGATTAACTCTCTGATGACTAAGTCTCAAGATCAAGAAGCACAGATTTTTGTGTTGACCATAGACATCTCTGAGAAAGAGAATGAAATTGCTAATCTCAAGGAAAAACTCGCACAGGCCAGAGCAGAATATGAATCTCTGAGGAAGAGTGATGAAGTGTGGAGAACCTTGATGACGGAACAATACATTGGAGCCAAGGAGAAGTTGGAGAAGCTACTAAGATCCCAGAGACCATGCTCCACTAAGGAAGGACTTGGTTACACGTTTGAAGCCTCCACTTCAGGATAGAAGAGCTCCACCAAGCTGGATGATAGGTTTGTCTAAGGGGTACCTCAGCATGCAGACTATACATACCCTCAAGCAAAGAACAAGCAGAAAATTATAGCACCCCAACCGAGCAACAAGAAGATGACCCATGGTTCTAGCCCCAAAACACCAAGAGTAAATTCAGGGGAGACCAAGAAGGTCAGATGGGCCGAGCAGTATGGCCACCAAAAGTTGACTTATCCTGCTCAGTAAGCCCTAAGGTTCAGAAGAAGAAGAAAGTTGAACCTCAAAAGACTAAGAAGTCAGCCCCTCTAAGCTCAATGGAGAAGGTTGCTGACAACAAGGGCAAGAAGAAGTCTGAAGCCATCAGGGCTGTCAGACAAGTTTGGATCCTCAAATCTAACCATTAAGGACCCAAACTGAACCGAAAGGGTACCTGAATCTGTTTTTGTTTTGCAAGGGCTAAAGGACCATTGGATTATTGACAGTGGATGCTCAAGACATTTGACACATCAAAAGAGCCTACTGACCGACTACATTCAACAAGATGGAGCCAGAATTGAATTCGGTGACAACTGCAAAGGCTACACAAGGGGATACGACACATTGAAAATAGGGACTGCGACAGTACCTAGAGTATCATATGTTGAAGGAATTCAACAATAATCTCCTTTCTGTCAGTCAATTCTGTGATAAAGTGACTTTTAACGCAGGTTTTTGTGATGTTCTTGATAAATCTACAGGAAAAACTGTGTTATCAGGATCGACGAAGGAACATATACTATGCTGAATGGAATACCGCCCAACCTAAAGCTTGCCTGCTCGCACATACGACGTCAGATGACAAAACAACATGGTTGTGGCACAAACGACTGAGCCATCTGAACTTCAAGACAATGAACAAGCTAGCACGTGAAGCTAAAGTCAGAGGACTGCCCAACGAAGTATTCAAAAGACATAAGAACTGTGAAGCATGTCTGAAGGGGAAGCAAACAAAGTCAAGCAATCCGCCTATTCCATCACCTTCCACTGATGGAATCCTTCAGCTGCTGTACATGGACTTATTTGGGCCAGTCAATCCAGTGACGATCAGAGGAAAGAAATATGCTCTTGTAGTCGTTAATGACTATTCAAGATATACTCAGGTGATATTCATCGCCAACAAATCTGATGTCAAACTTGAGCTGCCGAAACTCGAAGCGGGCCGAGGCGTCGAGAAAGATATCAAGATCCAAAGGATACGCTCAGATCGTGGAACTGAGTTTCTGAACTCGATGGTGAAAGACTACTGCGAAGCTGAAGGCATTGAATACGAAGACCTCAGCGGCACGTACGCCTCAGCAAAACGGACTAGTTGAAAGGAAGAACAGAACACTCAAAGTGAAGGATAGTTGAGGTTAGGAACGATGCCTTCCTCCTTCGTATGTTGTCGCGGCTTTGATTGTTGCTCCTGTGTCAGATCTTCTGATCTATGTCCCGGCCTTTTTCTCCCTCTGGGTGGTCAGAGAACTGGAGAAAACAAGATTTCTTTCTCTCCCACAAACTTACGCAGGCGTGTATGTATGTGTATGTGTGTGTTCTGTTTCTGAACAGAATACTAATATATATAGGCTTCAAAAACCAATATAATATTAATATATCTGTAGCCCATTAATTTAATTATATTTCTAATGGGCTTCCACAAAATTAGCCCATAATATAATTAATTAATCCATTGGGCTACTAATATTTATCAATTAATTGGCCCAGCCAATTAATTCCAGATAAATAATATTATTAAATAATATAAAAATACATTAATCCATTAATAATGATTTCTGAGAGACTAATCACTAGGCAACTAATTGGGCCAGAGGGATCTAATACAAGAAATAAAGGTGGGCCTCAAATTAATTAATTATCTATGCTCAGCCCAAAGCAAAATTAATTAATAAACACAGATTCATTCCACTAGAGAATCCGTGCTGACTTACCCCTTTATCCCAAATTAAGCAAAGGCTTATATTTTAGACTTAATCGATCTCCGTATTTAAGATAGAAATATCCGTTAATTAATTAAGCTCACTAACAGCTTAAATTAATTAACATCTTATATTCTTGAGTAGTACCACTCGACCTTATTAACACACCTGAACTTAATCAACCGGCCGGATTTAGTGTGATAATCCTTTCAAGTTCTTCAGGGGATATTATCAACCCATTTTACTAGGATACGGCTGCAAGATATAGACAACCAGCCTGAGCCACAAATAACTACTAACACTCAAGATACGTAGATCCGGTCGCGATGACGTTCACCGTAGTAGGTCAAAGTGATAGATAGCCAAATGCACTTAGTTGAAGTCTTACCAAGCTTAAGACCAGCTAAGTCACTGGGATCTTGGTTCTGCACTAAGGTCAGTTAGGAGAACACATCTCACTGTGATCCATCAATACACCACCTTCAGTGTACCAGTAAAGACAAGCAGCTAAGACAAGCCACTTCTTATCTAAACTGCAGCTTAAACCGACAACTTATCCTAAAGTTGTCTCAGCTGTGATAACTGTTTATATCTTGTCAGTTCAACCAATTGGTGTTGTCTTCTGTGATACCCGACACACCACACAAATCTAACTTTTATACAAGATAAAGGATAACATGTGCAAATATATATATATTTATCAGATAGGAGAATAAGATAGTGGTAGGGACAAAACACATTGTATACAAGCATAAAATTTGCTTCCATTATACAAAATCCCAACACAAAGAACCGGCAAGGACGTTACTCGCAGATTCAGGGCAGAGCTACTAAGACTACCTGCAATACTCAGAACCGATCTCTACTGACACACATGCACATGAAGACGCCATATGAATTATGGAAAGGGAGAATACCTTCTATTTCGCATTTCCGTATTTTTAGGTGTTCGTGGTTTATCCACAATAATGGAAAGAAACAGTTAAAGGTCTTTGATAGCAAGTCAGACCAAAGAGTTTGCTTAGGATACTCCGAGGTCATCAACGCTTTCAGGGTCTTTAACTACCGGACCCTTTGCGTAGAGGAAAGCCCTATGTTATATTTGATGAATTTAGTTCAAAGAGCAGGAAGTCAAACTC
This sequence comes from Lavandula angustifolia, assembly GCA_028984105.1. Classification (NCBI taxonomy): domain Eukaryota; kingdom Viridiplantae; phylum Streptophyta; class Magnoliopsida; order Lamiales; family Lamiaceae; genus Lavandula; species Lavandula angustifolia. Next base: position 22,235,810 of record CM054803.1, on the reverse strand, counting down.
TCAGCCAGAAGCTGAAGAGGTCAGGAGCATGCTACAGGATCTAAGCTTAAAAGATAACATCGAAAAGATCCAGCATTGTTGGGATGATGATTCAGATGATGAAATTCAGAATCAACCAACAAGCACTGTTGCTGAGGAGATTAATTCTACTGAATGGAATCAATCCCAGGTAATTTAGGTCGATGAGGAAACCCATGTGGTAACTGAGACCTCTACTGAGAATAACAACTCAGGGGGAGCTATTGATGTTCCTGAGCTAAATGCCCCTGAACCTGGTGACTCAGTAGACCCAACCCTTGTTACTGAATTGCTTCAATTTCATAATAGTACAACTAAAATTCCTAACACTCCTACTATCTGTGTAGAATAAATTCTAGATGAAGTAACAAGACGTCGTCGTTCGTGACTAGATGCTCATTCTTCCGATCTTATAATTGGAGATCCATCAGCTAGTATCAAGACAAGATCCAGATTTTGTCATGGAGAGCGCTTTATACTCCTGTTTCTTGTCGACTAAAGAACCTCAGAAAAATGGAGGACGCACTAAATGATGCTGACTGGATCGCTGCCATGCAGGAAGAGCTGAATGAATTCACTCGGAACGACGTATGGGAGCTTGTTGACAGACCCAGACATCAACACATGATAGGAACGAAATGTGTCTTCAAGAACAAGCGTGATTAAAACAACGTCATTATCAGGAATAAAGCTCTACTCGTTGCCAAAGGATATTGTCAATATGAAGGAATAGATTTCGACGAAACATTTGCCCCAATGGCAAGATTGGAAGCCATAACACATCAGCAGTTCACAGTCTATCAGATGGATTTGAAGTCAGCTTTCCTGAACGGCGTGCTGAAGGAAGAAGTCTATGTTGAACAACCGCCCGACTTTCAGCAGGGACATCAGGTTTACAGACTTAAGAAAGTTTTGTAGGGGTCAAAACAAGCACCCAGGGCTTGGTATGATACCCTCTCAGACTTTCTACTTCAGAAAGGTTTTCAGAAGGGAACAGTGGATTGCACCCTATTCAGTATCAAGTTAGGAGAAGACATCCTACTGGTGCAGATCTACGTGGACGCCATCATCTTTGGATCAAGGAATCTGGCTATATGTAAAAAATTCGAGCAGATGATGAAAGAGAAATCAAAATGTCGATGATGGGAGAGATGAACTATTTCCTTGGACTTCAAGTCAAACAATCTAAGAAGGAATATTCATTAATCAATCTATATATACAAGAGATCTCATCAAGAAATTCGGCTGCGAATCCAACAACTCAGTAAAGATACCCATGAACAACAATCTCAAGATTGATCTTGATAAAGAGGGAGTATCTATTAACTCAACTGACTGTCGCGCTATTATCGGTTCTTTATTATATCTTATAGCCAGTAGACCTGACATAACTTATGCTGTAGGTGTTTGCGCGAGATTTCAGGCAAATCCCAAGAAGAGCCATGTAGATTCAGCGAAGAAAATTCTTCGTTATCTGAAGGGAACACCTGATGTTGGATTATGGTATCTTGCTGATGATAACCTTAAACTAACTGGTTATTCCATGTAGATTCAGCGAATAAAATTCTTCGTTATCTGAAGGGAACACTTGATGTTGGATTATGGTATCCTGCTGATGATAACCTTAAACTAACTTGTTATTCTGATGCTGATTATGCAGGTTGCCGAATCGACAGAAAGTCTACCTTAGGAACTTGTCAGTTCCTCGGCAGTAAGCTCATATCATGGTTTTCAAAGAAACATCACTCAGTAGCAACGTCCACTACTGAAGCTGAATATATGGCTGCCGGAAGCTATTGCACACAGATACTGTGGCTTCGACAATAGCTGAGAGACTACGACATTTATAAAGATGAAGTGTCGATCTACTACGATAGTAGTAGTACTATTGCAATCACTCAGAACCTAGTTCTACATACAGGGTACAAGGACGTGGACATTCGTCATCACTTCATCAGAGATCATGTGGAGAAAAATGATATCAGAATGGAGAAGATCCACACTGATAAGCAAAGAGTTGATATCCTGACCAAACCTCTAGCTGAGACCATATTCAACGAACTCTCAGTAGAACTAGGTCTTCCTGCAGAAATACTCAATATCGTCAACGTGGTATCAACTGACTACGATGTTCAACTGACATGTTATGAGTATTTAATTCAGCATTTGGTGATTCAGCATGTCATAACATTTATTTCCCGTCTTTAATGTTCATCGTACTGCATTGAGTATGTAGTTTTCATTTAACTCACGACATTCCATAAAATTGACTGCGGCGCATTAAAGGCATGTCATTTCACCTTACCATTTAGGCGATAGAGATAAGTAGGTCTAGATTATAGGTGGCACAGTAATCATATCCTATTATAACATCTAATCTGAGCCTTCTACCTCCTAAAACTGATTAATCTCGACTGCATGCTTATAACCCGTTCATATTCAAATCTTAATATATATATATATATATGCATGTTATCTCTCACTTATCACTTTCTACCATTTTCGAACGATTTGTGCTCTCTGCAAACTGTTTCTCTTGCTTAAGACTCCTACTGCATTTTTATCACTCATCATTCGGTAATTATTTCTTAAACTAAATTTGCTTTACTAACTTACTCTATTTTCAGGTGTTAACGCTATTTTTGCAGATTTCAGTTTATAAGATGGCAACTATTCCCTGAAGGAAATATTGAGCGGAAGAAATATACCTTCCTCCTTCGTATGTTGTTATACCTTCCTCTAGAGCAAAATTAATTGATAAACACAGATTCATTCCACTAGAGAATCCGTGCTAACTTACCCCTTTATCCCAAGTTGAGCAAGGACTTGTATTTTAAACTTAATCGATCCCCATATTTAAAATAGAAATATCCATTAATTAATTAAGCTCACTGACAGCTTAAATTAATTACCATCTTATTATATTCCTGAGTAGTACCACTCGACCTCATTAACACACCTGAACTTAATCAACCGGCCGGGTTTGTGTGTTTTTCCTTTCGAGTTCTTCAGGGGATATTATCAATCTATTTTACTAGGATACGGTTGCAAGATAGAGACAACCAGCCTGAGCCACAACTAACTACTAACACCCAAGATACTTAGATCCGATCGCGATGACGTTCACCACAGTAGGTCAAAGTGATAGATAGCCAAGTGTGCTCGGCTGAAGCCTTACTAAGCTTAAGACCAGCTAAGTCACCGAGAGCTTGGTTCTCCACTAAGGTCAGTTAGGAGAACACATCTCACTGTGATCCATCAATACACAACCCTAAGTGTACCAGTAAAGACAAGCACCAAAGACCTGCCACTTCTTATCTAAACTGCAGCTTAAACCGACAACTTATCCTTAAGTTGTGTCAGCTATGATAACTGTTTATATCTTGTCAGTTCAACCAATTTGTGTAGTCTTCTGTGATACCCAACACACTACACAAATCTAACTTTTATACAAGATAAAGGATTACATGTGCAAGTATATATATTGATCAGATAGGAGAATAAAATAGTGGTAAGGACAAAACACATTGTATACAAGCATAAAATTTGCTTCCAGTATATAAAATCCCAAAAATTCTCCCACTTAGACCAAAGTAAACTTTTAGTATGCAATGTGTCAATTCTAGGTACAATCTAGGACTTAACTGTCTATCCTATCTTTCTCTCTTCTCCCACTTATATAAAAGTTTTTGTAGTCCTAAGTGGGGGGCATCTCTACCACTCCTAAGCCACGAACATGCTTCTCGTAAACCGGGAGTGGTAAGCTCTTCGTGAAAGGATTAGCTAGGTTGTCTTCAGTTCCAATTTTGTTAATCACCATGTCTCCTCGATTTATGAATACTTGTATAATGTGGTACTTCCTGTATATGTGTTTAGACGCCTTGTGAGATCTAGGTTCCTTAGAATTTGTCACTGCACCCGCATTATCACAATAAATCGTGATCGCCTTAGGCAAATTCTGAACAATATCAAGATCCAAGAGAAAATTCTTGAGCCAACTGTCTCTTTCGAAGCTTCTGAAGCAGCCATACTCTGCTTCCATGGTTGAGTCCGCAATGCATTTCTGCTTTGCACTCCTCCATGAAATGAGTCAACTTCCCAAGGTAAACACATAACCCGAGGTAGACTTCTTCTCATCTCTATCAGCCTGGAAATACGAGTCTGTATAACCCAAAGACACTAGACTGTCTGACTGGTAACCAAGCCTATAATCTCTAGTTCGTTTAAGGTACTTGAGAATATGCTTGATCGTAGTCCAGTGTTCCTTTCTAGGGTTCGACTGATATGTTGAGACCATGCCTACAACATATGAGATATCTGGTCTCGTACAAAGCATCACATACATGAGGCTACCGATAGCGGAAGCATATAGTACTAGCCTCATACTTTCTATCTCTTCAGGTATTTTAGGGTATTGATTCTGGGATAGAAAAATGCCACGTCTGAAATGTAGTGAACCTCTCTTGGTATTTTGCCTGCTAAAACGATCAATAACAATGTCAATGTAGGACGCTTGTGACAAGCTCAACATACTTTTCTGGCGATCTTGGATAACCTTGATCCCAAGGATGGAAGCAGCTTCACTTAAATCCTTCATTTGAAATTGCTCGAATAACCAAGTCTTTACGTCTGATAACACTTCAACATTGTTGCCAATGAGAAGGATGTCATCTACGTAAAATGCAAGAAACACCACTTAACAAAAATACGGTACACATACACCTCATTAGGACAGGATACAAATCCATAGGATTTGACTACCTCGTTGAAACGCTGGTGCCATAACCGGGAAGCTTGTTTAAGTCCATAAATGGACTTCCTAAGCTTCCAAACTAGATGCTCTTAGCCCTTCTTCACATAACCATCTGGCTGTTTCATGTAGATGTCTTTGCATTTTTCAAGTTGGCCGTTTAGGAATGCGGTCTTGACATCCACTTGCCTGATCTCTAGGTTCATGTGAGTTGCTATGGCAAGGAGAATCCGAAAGGACTTGATCATTGCTACAAGAGAGAATGTCTCTTCATAATCGATACCTTCTATCCGGGTAAAACCTTCGCCACTAGCTTCGGCCTTAAACGCCATGATCTTTCCATTCGGCCCTCTCTTTCTCTTGTATACCCACTTACTACCAATAGCCTTACAGCCCCCAGGTAGTTCATTGATCTCGTATACATCCATATTAGTTATGGACTTAAATTCTGAGTCCACGTCGATTCGCTAGCAATATGCATCTATATCTCCCACTGCTTCGTTGAAGGTCCAGGGTTCAATAATATCCTGTTCATCTGACGGGAGATGATCAGACGTCTCCCAAGTGAACATATACCGATCAGGTGTAAATATCACCCTCCCACTACATCGAACCGTGTCGGGCGTTGTGTTAATAGATTGTGCAGTTACTCGTGGAGTACTATCTTGCACAACTAGTTGTTCAAGTGGAACTCGGCCACCTTGTAATTCCTTAAGGATGATGTCGACTCGAGACTTATGGTTACTAATGTAATCCTCTTCTAAGAATCGAGCGTTAGTGCTAACAACGATCTTCTATTCTTTAGGATCATAAATGTATCCACCCTTAGTTTCCTTCGGATACCCTATGAAAAACATCACTTCTGAACATGATTCCATTTGTCGACTTGCCTATTTAGCACATAAGCAGGACAACCCAAAATCCTTAAGTAGTGCAAACTAGGTTATGCTCGTTCCACAACTCGAAAGGGGTCCTTTGCACCGACTTGGAAGGCACACGGTTCAGCATGTATGCTGTAGTCTCTAAGGCATATCCCCAAAAGAAAACTGGCAAAGTCGCATAACTCATCATGGACCGAACCATCTCTATGAGAGTTCGGTTCCTCTCTCTCGACACACCATTCCGCACGATGCGTGCCCGGTCTTTGTCACCGGGATGTAATCCCACATTCTGTCAAGTAGTCCTTGAACTCGTTGGACAGGTATTCCCCACCACGATCGGATCATAGTGTTTTGATTTCTTTACCTACCTTCTTCTCCACTTTTGCCTGATCCGACTTGTGGCGAAGAAGGTAAACATATCCATACCTCGAGTAATTGTTAGTAAATGTGACAAAGTACTCATACCCTCCATGGGCTTGATTAGACATAGGCCCACACAAGTCCGAATATATCAAACTTAATACTTCTGTGGCTCTATAACCCTTTGCCTTGAAAGGCCTAGTCACCATCTTTCCTTCCAAACATGTTCGCAAGTTGGAAATGGTTCAACTTAGAGATACTCCAATGATCCATATTCCACCAACCTTTGAATCCTGTTAAGATTGATGTGACCTAGTGTTAAGTGTCACAGGTAAGTTTGGTTTACCTTAGAAGATTTTTTCCTCTTCTTAGGATTTGATTGTGAGGAAGCAACATTAACAAAATTACACGGTTTAGAAGTAATAGTATATGAAGATCCGTTTAATGGCCCACCACAGATAAATCATCGTCTTTCATGATCGAAACTTCACTATCAAAACTTGATTTATAACCATTCATGGTGTAGAGTTTTGAAAAAGAAATTGTATTTTGCCTGAACTCAGACACATATAAAACATCTTTAAGTACTAAAACAGAACTATCAAAAGATAGATGTAAATCTCCAATTGTAATTGCAGGAACACTCGATCTATTGCCCATGAATAATACAACCGCGCCATCACTCAATTCCCTTTTCTGCAAGAAACCTTGCAAGGTGTTGGGAGATGATTCAATAGCTTAGTGCTCATAGATTTGAATGATCCCAAAACCCTACTTTGATTGATGAACCATTGAGTTGTATTTGTTTTGTATCTGTTTCTGAGAGTTTCAGACACAGTAGACTTTCTTCCTACAAGGTTCAGGCATTCAGTTCTATCTGCTGGTTCTTCAGTAGACTATCAGCCTCAGTACCATGAGAAGAAGACTCAGTAGTGCTGGACTCAGCAGGAGCAGCATACTGAAAGGAGTCAGTAGAACTGGACTCAGCAGGAGTAGTTCACTGAACTCAGTGTTGATCTTCAGTAGAGCTAGACTCAACAGGAGTATGCTACTGTACATAGATTAGACTCAGCAACGGCCACACAGTCTCCTGACTGTTAGAGATCTTATAAGTTAAACCAGCAGAGTCATACGAGGTATAGAGAAGTCAACTTCAGATCTGTCATGAAGTATGTTTGTCTCACCTACTTTCTTCAGCCTCGACCAATGACGAGCAGCCAGCTGTCTACTTTCTGATTAAAGCTGCAAGTCAATACTTTTCTGGAAATGGAGGAAAGGACTCTGCCACCATTTTTTGAAAGAGTTGTTAGCTACCGAAAGAGAGAGACACATGGATCATCATCTCCAACGGATCTTTGCATGCCTCTCATCTATAAATAGAGGGAAGAATTCAAATCGAAGCTCACGACACATATCAAGAACATACGAGCAATTACGAGCAACACAGAATCGACTTAAAGCTTTCCGCAAGATCTTCAAAGAGCTATTCCAAGCGAAAGGCGAATTCTTGCTCAAAGGGAACCGAGCTGATTCAAACTCTAAGCCTCTAGTATCCAAGCGACTGAATACGAACCCAGAGTTTATACTTTACCATTCGTCGCTCTGGAAGCCACTTTCTTGTTCCCTTCCCTCAAACCTAAGCTCAGCAGACAATATCTATAGCTTAGATCGAAGGAGTTCATCCTTGAACTGTTCTTTATTGTAAAAAACTCCTTCATAGTTGGAGAGTTTGTCAAACACTTCAGTTTGATACCCTGTAAACTGAGACTTGCTCAGTATAAATCTCAAGACCAGTGTTTGTCCAGTGCACAAACCGACTGAGACTAACTCAATATAATAAAATAGCCTCCTGATCTTTTCGGGACAGTAGACGTAGGATTGTTGGATCCGAACCACTTTAAAATCACTTGTGTTCTGTGTGCTTTATTTTACTGTTGCATTGATTACTGTCCATACTGAAAATATCTTTCAAATCATTTAACTGTGTTTCAGGAAAGCTTAATAGACTGCACTAATATACTGAAACAGATTTCCTAAAAATGTTTTCTCACTCAACTGAATTGGGCCTACACATTTCCGCACTCTACTGAACTTCTACTGAACGGTACTGAATTCTGACCTAAGTCAGCTATCAGGCCTCACTGAAGTCAGTCACTCTGCCACGCGATTCAGATTAGCTTATCTGGTCTTCTGAACCTGTTCAGTATGGCATATTCCTGAAAAGGACTGTTCGCGTTTTAAGTTGAGAAAGTTTTCAGGTGTATTCACCCCCCTACACCTGAACGTTTATCTCGGGACCAACAATTGGTATCAGAGCAGGAGTTCTCTAAGACTCTTGTTTTCTGAAACTGGTCTACTTGAACGGATCCAGAAAATGTTTTCACTGCATATCATTCTTCATTCATATCACAGTTTACAATGTCTGATATGTCAGGAATCAGGATGGTACCCATGTTCTCAGTAGAACTATGGGGTATGGCGAGTCAGAATGCAAGCTCATCTGACTTCCCTCCACGACAGCATGACAGTGGTACTGGAAGACGGACCTATCGTTCCTATGATTGATAGTGTTGAAACCCATGATCCAGCATAAGGAGGTGGCATGGTGACCGGGAAGAAGATCCCTAAAGACAGAAGCCTTTTCGCCCCTGAGGAGAAGAAGCTTCACAATCTAGACCGGATTGCCAGAAACGCCATACTGACCACCCTGAGTGATTCCTATCTCGGAAGAGTTCAGGACTGCAAGTCCGCGAAGGAACTCTGGGATGCTCTAGCGCTACTTAGTCGGGGGACTCAGAAGATCAAGGCGAACAAACTGGCGCTGGAACTTCAGAAGCTGGAGAGACAGTGTCTCATGCCTGCGACACCATTGAAGATCTTAACGTTAGATTTACGGATATGATGAATACTATCAACGGGCTTGGGAACACTTTCTCCAACCGAGAAATGAATATCAAAATATTGAGAGCACTGTCGGACGGACATTGGACTCCATTCGCTACATTGCTTAGACATTCCGATCTTGATATTGTTTCTCCTGATCATATCTTTTGAGAATTAAAAGCTGAGGAGTTCGAGTTCGGCCTACCCCAAAGGAAGCAGCGAGCTGAAGCTGACACTCAAATCGACCATGTTTTCAAAGCATGAGTCTGCGCAGCAGCTCCCGCATCTAGCAAGGCAGAACCTTCAATCAGTGATCTACAAGAAGGAAACCTAGCTAAGAAAATATGCACTGCTTGCCGTGAAGTATCAGAAGGAGAAGGAGAGGTGCAGAAAACTCTCTAGAGTCATTAGAGACTTAAAGGGTAAGTCAGAATATACACCCAAGTGCACTCCTGAATCACATACTTCTGATTGCAGGAAACAGGAGGACTCAGCTCAGTCGAAAGACAATGAGAGCAAGGAAGATAGAGTCACCACTCGTTACCCTTTGCAAGAAGCCGAGGACACTACCAATACGACCGTCCCGAGCTCGCATCGCCGAGAGAGCAGCATGTAAAGCTCGAAGGGAGAAGTTCATCAAGAAGCGTCAAGCATATATTGCTGGTGAACTCTCCGACGACTCTGATGAAGTCGACTCCTTCATGGATTCATCAGACGATGAAGCAACATTCATGGCCACAGAGCTTGAAGAAGATGCTGAAAAGTGTCTCATGGCAGGAGAAGAGGATGATGTAAACTCTCATGCTCCATTTAACTCCTCTTCACACTGCACACATGACACAATTTTAGGTGCAGAAGAGAATCTGGATATCTCCATCGCATATGAAGAACTATTAGACGAGCAGATTCAGATGAGCCTGCAGCTCAGTAAGACTCTTCAGGAGTTGGATACCCTGAAAGTGGAAAATCAAAGACTTTCTCAGGAGAGTCAGGTTGCTACTGAGTCAGAAGGACTTGTGTTGAGACTCAGAAAGGAGATTAACTCTCTGACTACCAAGTCTCAGCATCAAGAAGATCAGATCTCAACACTGACCAATGACTTGACTCATAAGGATACTGAACTGACTCTACTGAAGCAAGAGTTGTCAGGACTTCAGACCGAGCATGAAATGCTTAAGAAGAGTGATGATGTCTGGAGGAATCTGATGATAGAGCGGTACATGGGCGCTGAAAAGAAGCTTGAGGCAATGCTAGCCAGTAACAAGCCTAAGCACTGCAAGGAGGGACTCGGGTTCAGGCATGGAGCCTCCTCATCTGCCCCCATACGCTCAGAGAACCGTCTAGCTAATAGGTTTGTTCAAGGGGAGACTATCAATGCTGAAATCTTGAATCCCCTAGCAAAGATCAAAAAGAAGATGAAGGCACCTCATCCTAGCTATCAGTATTCTTACAAGAAGATTAGCTCAAAATCACCCCAGTTCAGTCAAGGGGGAACCAACAGTGTTAAGTGGACGAATTCAATATGGACCTCCGCAGCTGACACATCCAGCTCAGTATAGGTCATACTACTATGATCCTATAGTCAGGAGAGGATCCAGAAGTCAGAATAGGAAAAAGAAAGCCGTTCAGAAGGCTAAGGTCAGCAGTCCACCTATTCAGAAGATCAGGACTCCTGAGCCAGTGAAGTCTCAGAAGTCAGCATCGACCAGTCCAGTGGTCAAATATATTGATCGAAGTGGAAAGAAAGCGTGCCGAGACCACAAGGGTCATGAGATAGATTTGGGTTTCCAAAACTAACATCTAAGGACCCAAAATCAAAAATAAAGGGTACCTGAATATAATTCTGTTTTGCAGGGTGCTCAAGGACCCTTGGTATGTGGACAACGGATGCTCAAGACATATGACATACCGAAGGACCTACTTAAGAATTATACTACTGGAGAAGGACCCAGAATCGAGTTTGGAGACAATGCAAAAGGCTATACCAGAGGCTATGGAACACTCAGCATTGGAACTGCCACAGTTCCAAGAGTATCATATGTTGAAGGACTTCAAGATAATCTTCTCTCTGTTAGTCAATTTTGTAATAACTCAAATAGAGTGATTTTTAACGCTGGTTTCTGTGATGTCATTGATAAATCTACAGGGAAAATAGTTATCAGGTTCGCGCAAAAAGAATATATCTGTGTAGTTGTCTAGAACTCAGCTGAACCTGAATCTTGCTTGTTAGCGAAGAACGATAACAGAACAGGGTGGCTCTGGCACAAAAGACTCAGTCATCTCAACTTCAAGAAGCTCAACAAGCTAGCTAGAAACGCTATAGCAAGAGCACTGCCGAATGAAGTATTCAGCAAAGACACTTAGTGTGAAGCATATCTGAAGGGAAAGCAAACAAAGAAGCAAAATCCGCCTATTCTATCGCCTTCCACTGATGGAATCCTTCAGTTACTACATATGGATTTATTCGGTCCAGTCTCTCCAGTGATGATCAGAGGCAAGAAGTATGCTTTAGTGGTCATTGATGACTACTCACGCTACACATGGGTCATATTTATTGCCAACAAGTCTGACGTCAAAACAGAGTTGCCTGCGCTTCTGAAAAGGCTCAGTGTCGAGAAGAACACCAAAATTATAAATATACGTTCAGACAGAGGAACTGAGTTCATGAATTCAATGGTGGAAGAGTTCTGCAAATCTGAAGGCATAGAGCATGAGACGTCTGTCGCGCGCACGCCTCAACAAAATGGGATTGCTAAAAGGAAGAACCAAACACTAAAGAAGCAGCAAGAATCCTGCTCGCTGACTCAGGACTCCCATCCAAATTATGGCCAGAAGCAACTAACACTGCATGTTATACTCAGAACAGATCTCTACTGACTAAGCAACATCAGAAGACATCATATGAATTATGGAACGGCAGGAAGCCTTTCTTATTTTATTTCCATATTTATGGGTGTTTCTTATCTTAATGGAAAGGACCAGTTAAAGACTTTTGATAGCAAGTCAGACCAGGGAGTCTTCTTAGGATACTCCCGGGTCAGCAAAGCCTTCAGAGTTTTTAACTACCGGACCATTTGCGTGAGGAAAGCCCTCATGTTGTTTTTAATGAGTTTGCTACTAGAGACAGGAGACTCAAAATCAGAATCTGAGGACATCAATAAGCAGCTACAAGATCTGAGCTTAAAAGATAAAGTTGAATAAGATCCAGCTGTGTTGGGATGATGATTCAAAAGAGAAAATGGAAGATAAGACTACTGAATCTCAGCCAGCATTAGACTTAGCTGAACAGATTGACTCTACTGAACAAAGTCAATCCCAGGTAACTCAGGTCGATAAAGAAACCCAAGTGGTAACTGAGACCTCTACTGAGGATAATAATTCAGGGGGAACAAATGAAAATCCTGAGCTGAATGCCCCTGAACCTAGTGACTCAGTAGACCCAACATTCGTAACTGAATTACTTCAATCTCAGAATAGTACAATTGAATTACCTAACTAACCTACTATCTGTGTTGAACAAATTTCAGATGAAGAGTTGAAACATCGTCGATCGTGGCTGGACGTAAGGTCTGCGTTCCTGAACGGCATACTGAAAGAAGAAGTCTATGTAGAACAGCCTCCCGGCTTTCAGCAGGGACATCAGGTTTATAGACTCAGAAAGGCTCTGTATGGGTTAAAACAAGCACCCAGGGCTTGGTATGATACCCTGTCTGAGTTTCTTCTTTAGAAAGGTTTTCAGAAGGGAACAATAGACCGCACAGTATTCAACATTCGACTGGACGACGACATATTACTTGTGCAGATCTACGTAGATGACATAATATTTGGTTCAAAGAACGTCATCATGTGTCAACAATTCGAGAAAATGATGAAGGATAAGTTCGAGATGTCGATGATGGAAGAGATGAATTATTTCCTCTATTTTCAAGTCAAACAATCTGAGAAGGGATCATTCATCAATCAAGGCAAATACACTCGAGACCCGTATCAAGAAATTTGGTTGCACATCCGGCACACCAATCAAGATCCCGATTAACACGAATATGAAAATCGATCTTGATAAAGAGGGAGTATCAATAGACCATACTGAATTTTGTGTTATTATTGGTTCATTATTATATCTAACTGCTACTCGACCTGACATAACTTATGTTGTAGGTATCTGCGCTCAATTTCAGGCGAATCCTAAGCAGAGCCATATGGACTCAGCAAAGAAGATTCTCCACTATCTCAGAGGAACACCTGACATAGGTTTATGGTATCCAACAGATGATAATATTGAACTAACTGGTTATTCTGATGCTGACTATGCAGGATGCAGGATTGACAAAATGTCAACTTCTGGAACTTGTCAATTCCTTGGTAGTAAGCTGATCTCATGGTTTTCGTAGAAACAACATTCAGTAACGATGTCAACTACTGAAGCTGAATACATGGCTGCCGGAAGTTGCTGCGCCCAAATCCTTTGGCTGAGAGAGAAGCTACGCGACTATGACGTCATTCAGAATGATGTGCCAACCTTCTGCAACAGCTCCAGTGCGATTGCAATCACTCATAACCCTATACTTCATACTAGATGCAAGCACGTGGACATCAGGCACCACTTCATTCGTGATCATGTCGAAAAGAAGGATATCAGGATTGAGAAGATCCATACTGACCATGAAAGGGCCGATATTCTAACCAAGCCTCTAGCTGAAGCAAGATTCTGAGAACTTTCAGTAGATCTAGGTCTGTTGGACCCTACTGACTGCAGTCAGTAAGTGGATTCAGGAGAGGAGCATTCAGCAAGGGGGAATGTTCACTCTCAGTACTGAACTTATTCAGTACATGGAGATTCAGAAACCATCTTCACGAGGTATCAACTGACTACGATGTTCAGCTGACAGGTTTCTGTATCTCTACTCAGTAGCCAATGTAATATTTTATGTATTAATGATTCAGATTCAGGTTCGTATTCAATGCCTTAGAAAATGTCATTTAATATAACAGTTTACATTTAACACACGACATTCTATGCTAAGTATGCTGAACTCTGCGGTGCATTAAATGCCTGTCTAATCAAGTTACTTCTTTGGCTATATACAACTGTAATTTGACTTAGGCGGCTATTTTGATCATTACCTATTTTATAACATTAAATATTAGCCGTCCATCTCATAAAGCGGATTCAAACTGAACCATGGATGTCAAATTGTTCATCTTCTTTTTCATGTAAAACACGTTCAAAGATTGAAAAACCGCCATTTTCGCTCTGCAACCTTAAACCCTAAAATTTTCTGAGATTTAATCTGCTATTTGCAAACAATTTCCATAACTTCTCAGAAATTATTTCAGTAAACTTCATGCATATTCAGTATCACATATTTCGTTGTAATATTTTTTCTTCGATACTGATATCTTATTTTGTAGATCATAGTCATGGTAGCAAGGAATGTTACAGTCACTGTTCTGGCCAACATCGTTGAGATCCTAGAGAAAGACCGTGTTTGGTGCGAGCCAATCATGGAATTTGATGCTTGCGAGTTGGACTTTATGGAGGATATCTTTGAGGCGCTGAGGGCATCAGGACTGGAAGACTTTCTCTCTAGGAAGCCAACCTTCTTCCTTCCGAGACAAGTTTCAAAATTATACTTGAATTCTGAATCCATGGACGGAGATATTAGGGGTCGGTTTATCATCCATCACGTCATAGACCCCGCCCGTGCTGACTCCGAGATCAAACAATTGTCTATCCGACAAGCTCTTTGGCGGAGCTTTCTGTTGCCTAGCACCGGCATCAATATTACAGGATACAACTATGATATGCTGGACGAGTATTTGGAAATCTTCTGCGGCGAGTCCACTTAATTCAGGGCTGCCTTTCCGAAGAACTCGATGCTGCCACAGTATAGAGCACTGGCGTATATAGTCGCTCAGATCCTGACTAGCCAAGCACGATCATTTGATCAAGTGTCCAGACCCAAGCTGCAAATGATGATGGCAATTTATGACCGAGCACAGGTCAACTAGACATAATTCTTCCTTAAAGAATTCATGACTCAGGCTGCGAAGTTTGATAAAGCTACAGGCAGTCTCACTGTCAAAGGGATGCTTCTTTACGGAATGAAGCTAACAGTGATGATTGAAGACTTCTATGGTGCTGACCACCACGTCTATGCTGACAAAGGGTACTTCAACCCAAAGAAGGTCAGAGTTCACAGCAGAGCAGCAGCCCTTTAGCGAATTGGAGCAGGGCATGCGGAGCCCAAGAAAGGATCTAAGAAATATTCTACTCCAACCAAGAAGAGGTCGCCTCCCAAGACTGCTCAGAAGACACCGTCGAAGAAGTAGAAGACGGTCTCTAAGGCAGTTGTCGTCTCTCCGTTCAGACTGCGTGATGAGGGAGACTCTTCTGAGAAAACTATCTCAAAGAGAAAACCGTATCAGCCGACAAGGGGAGAGACAAAGTGGAACAAGTGGTCGATGTTGAGCCTCGCTACTCCTACTACTCGGACCCCGCCGGATATTCCACCTCTCGCCAGTGATTCGTTGGCTAAGAAAGAGATATCTCTGATAGAGGTTGAAGACTCGGAGACCACTTCTGAAGCCGAGACAATCGGGATGGAGGCTTTAGCTCTTCAAACCAGAGCATCTCGAGAAGTCTTAGAAGCCATTCCAAAAATATCAAGTCATTCTGACTTGGTTGCTCTAGCCAGGCAGGCTAGGCTTCACACACTGATCAGGTTCCAGGCGTGGTCAACCCTTAACAAGTTGATCCAACACCACACCTGCGAACAGCTTCATGAAGAGGAGCTAATAATCCGTGAGAAGATAGGCTACTCTGAGCCTGCGGATCTTTGCTCCATAGAATGACAGAGTTCCAACTACAGCAGCCGCGCCTTCAGATGGGTTCGATCTTGATGATCAGGACCCGCCTAGTGATTCAGGCCCTGAGAAGCCTGCTGAGGGATCTCAACTAGAGGGGGATGCCTAACCCTCAACTGCTGAAGTCCCACTCAGCATCATCCCTCCAGTAAAGTCGGTGGCTGGTACCTCTTAGACCATGGACCCAGTACAGCTTCTGTTGGGGTCTGCATTCGAGGTAGCGCCCAGCCCTAAGACCCGACGTTCGAAGACTGTTGCCAAGGCCCTGAGAAGTTAAGGTGCTCAGAATAGACTTCTGGCCAAGGATATCCACAAGACGTGGAAACAGTCGACTCTAGCTCAGAGTGAGGAGATGAAGGAGCTCAGAACTTCCATTAAGAACACTCCAGGTCCGGACTTCTCTACTATTCTATCAGATGCTCTTTACACTCAGCAAGTGGAGTTCGAGAAGCAATAAGCACTGATGGAAGCTGCTCAGAAGAAACTACTTGAAGATTTTAAGGCAGCCCAGTCAGCCCATGCTGAATCCGTCTCTTCAATGAGTCAAGCTTCAGAACTCAGACTTCAAAATATTCAGAAGGCTCTAGAAGAGAAGATGGATAATAAGTTGCAACCCATTCCGACCGTGGTGGATTCTTCCCATAAGAAGTATGGAGATGAACTTGTTGCAGAAAGGAATGAACTCCACCTCCGCCTCGAGAAAATGCAGGCAGCTTTGGATCAGCTGGCCACGACATACGAAGGTCTGAACAAGAAGATTCCAGTACTTGCCCTTGGCTCAGTTGATGATGCCAAAAAGGGGGAAAGGGAAAGGATACTAAAGGCACCGAGGGGGACTAAATCGGCAAGGGGAGCACTGGACGTCAATCCGCTCCCTACCGAACCCCAAGGCACATGTCGAGCCCGGGGTGTCTCGACAGCCAGGAGATGTAGAGCCTGCTGAGACCGGCCCAAGCTGCTCAAGACCAAAAGACTCAGCAACCCAGACCCCCAGTTAACACAACAAGGAGGTTGCTGACTTTATTGAGGAGGATTCTGATGAGGAGGAAACTCCTCTGCCTCCTCCGGTGGTGCAAGGGGAAGAAACTCGTTGAAACTCCCAACCCCACCGAAGAAAGGAGCTAAGAGGTTCATAAGCCCCCGAGAGAGAGCTCGGATCGAAGCGCATGAAAAGCTCGCCAGTGGAGATTGGCCGAGGCAGCAGGCCGCCAATAAGCCCAAGAAACCTCCTATTAAGTGGTAAAACCAAGGTCCAAGGGGGAAGGAAACTCGGAATGAGGCCACTCCCAAGAAAGCTAAAAATTGGCGATGAGGCCGATAAGGAAAAAGAGAAGGAACAGACAGCAGAAGAAGCAGATCGGGTCGGCCAGGGTGAAACCAAGTTCAAATCTCAAACACCTGTTGAGTCAGAAGAAGAAGAAGAACATATTCCGTCGTATGTACCTTCAAAGCACAAGAACAGGAGATGAAAGAGATATGGGACGTGATAGACAGGGCTCTAGAGAGAGGTGCTGAAGCTAGACAAATCAGCGAAGTCAGAGAGAGGCTCAGGCTTGCTGACCTAGAAGCATTAAGACTCAGGACGGAGAAAGAGGCGAGAGAGAGGGTACCTGATAAAGCTGAAATTCCGTATAGGTACAGACAAGCCAAGAAGCCTACTGATCTCAAAATTCACAGATGGCCAAGAATTGACACATGGATGCCATGGGAGCTGACTCAGACGTGGGAAACTCTCAAAGCAGAATTTATCAAGAGGTACTTCATCTGGAGGTACTGGCCTGACATGGACAAAATTATAGCCTTTGCTGAATGGCTTTTGGTGAGCGACCCTGAAATTTATGCCAAAGTCCAGAAAGCATTAGCTAAGAAGATTGATGTCAGAGTTCCAGTTCCTAGACCTCTGCCCCCACCACAAAAGCACGATGGATCGCTGCATGTTGGAGTCAAAGAAGGAGAAGTCAGCAATGCGGTCATACCCTTGAATCTTGATGAAGCTGATCCTGATGATGTGCTGAAGATATGTTGGGAGATGATTCAGTAGCCTAGTGCTCAGTAGATTTGAAGATCCCAAAACCCTACTTTGACTCATGAACCATTTAGTTGTATTTGTTCATTTTGTCTCTAAGAGTTTCAGACTCAGTAGACACCTTTGTGTATTTGCTGAGTTCTGTCCGCTGGTTCTTCAGCAAACTATCAGCCTCAGTACCATGAGAAGAAGACTCGCAGTATCTTGGACTCGGCAGGAGCAGTATAGTGAAAGGAGTCAGTGGAACTAAACTCAGCAGGAGTAGTTCACAGAACTCAGAGTAGATCTTCAGTAGAGCTGAACTCAGCAGGAGTATGCTACTGAACATAGATCAGACTCAGCAACAGCGAAACAGTCTTCTGACTGATAGGAAATCTCTTAAGTCAAATCAGCAGAGTCATACGAGGTATAGATAAGTTAGTTTCAGATCTACCTTGAAGTCTGTTTGTCTCACCTACTTTCTTCAGCCTCGACCAATGACAAGCGGCCAGCTGTCTACTTTTTGATTAAAGTTGCAAGTCAACAACTTTCCAGAAATGGAGGGAAAGGACTGTGTCACCATACTTTGAAAGAGCCCTTAGCCACCCAAAAGAGAGAAACACATGGATCGTCATCTCCAACGGATGTATCCATGTCTCTGCTTTATGAATAGAGTGAAGATTTCAAATTGAAGCTCACCAAGAAAATGAAGAACACACGAGCATTTACGAGCAACTCAGAATCGACTTAGGCTTTCCGTAAGAACTTCAAAGAGTTATTCCGAGCGAAAGGTGATATACTTGCTCAAAGGGAACCAAGCTGAATCAGATCATAAGCCTCTAGTATCCAAGCGACTGAATACGAACCCAGAGTTTATACTTAACCGTTCATCACTCTAGAAGTCACTTTCTCGTTCCCTTCCCTCTAACCTAAGCTCAGCAGACCATATCTATAGCTTAAAACGAAGGAGTTGATCCTTGAACTGATCCTTACTGTAAAGGACTCCTTCATAGTTGGAGAGTTTGTCAAACACTTAAGTTTGATACCTTGTAAACTAAGACTTGCTCAGTATAAATCTAAAGACCAGTGTTTGTCCAGTGCACAAATCGACTAAGACTAACTCAGTATAATAAAATAGCCTCCTGATCTTTTCGGGACAGTGGACGTAGGATTCTTGGATCCGAACCACTTTAAAATTGCTTGTGTTCTGTGTGCTCTATTTTTACTGTTGCATTGATTACTGTTCATACTGAAAATATCTTTCAAAATCATTCAACTGTGTTTAAGCAAAGCTTAAAAGATTGCACTAATATACTGAAACAGTTTTCTTAAAAATGTTTTCTAACTCAACTGAATTTGGGCCTACACATTTCCGCACTGTACTGAACTTCAGCTGAACGGTACTGACTTCTGACCTAAGTCAGCTAGCAGGCCTTAGTGATGTCAGTCACTCTGCCACGTGATTCAGAACAACTTATTTGGTCTACTGAACTTATTCAGTACGACAACTTCCTGAAAGGGACTGTTCGCGTTTTAAGTTGAGAAAAGTTTTCAGGTGTATTCACCCCCCCTCTACACCTGAACATTTGTCTCGGGACCAACAAGATACAGAAGCTCATAAGAGATACTTTCAGAATGTATGGATTGCCGTTTCCTGATGAGAAGTCAAGAGATTTCAAAGCTCGGATCCAGCAGTTCAGGAGATAGTTAGCTTCCCTGTATCTTATTTTGTTTTCTAGAATAGCTTGTGATGTATTGTACTGAATATTCTCTTATCTATAAAACATCATTGCTGTTCGGCCCTACAATATCTTATTGTCTTCATGGCCTTGTTTATTTATTCTTAACACTCAGAATCACCTAAGTGATTACTGACTCACACACTCAATGTTGATATTTGTGTCTGTCTATTTTTCTTAGCTGATAGATCTGTTTCTTTAGAAGCTTGATGGAACTTATTGTATGAGGTTTATTAAAGGGGGAAATTGTTGTTAGGATTCTGTATAGGTTCTGATATTTCTTCCCTGTACCTTCCCTCAGTAGCCTATAACTTGAAGAACAACTCTACTAATTCTACTTGTAATATTTGTAAGGAGTTTGTTTCTGATAGTTTGTAGTGTTAGGTTTTGGCATCATCAAATAGGGGGAAATTGTTGGGAGATGATTTAGTAGCTCAGTGCTCATAGATTTGAATGATCCCAAAACCCTACTTTGATTGATGAACCATTGAGTTGTATTTATTTTGTATCTGTCTCTGAGAGTTTCAGACTCAGTAGACATCTTTCCTACATGGTTCAGGTGTTTAGTTATGTCTGCTAGTTCTTTAGTAGACTATCAGCCTCAGTACCATGAGAAGAAGACTCGGTAGTGTTAGACTCAAGACGAGCAAAGATATCGAAAGGAGTCGGTAGAACTGGACTCTCGCAGAGTAGTTCATCGAACTCGAGTTGATCTTCGATAGAGTTAGACTCGAGCAGAGTATGCTATCGAACATAGATCGACTCTCAAGAACGGCCGACATCTCCGACCGTTAGAGATCTTATAAGTATAATCAGTAGAGTCATACGAGGTATAGGGAAGTCAGCTTCAGATCTGTCTTGAAGTCTGTTTGTCTCACCTACTTTCTTCAGCCTCGACCAATGACGAGCAGCCAGCTGTCTACTTTCTGATTAAAGCTGCAAGTCAAAACTTTTTCGGAAATGGAGGGAAAGGACTCTGCCACCATTATTTGAAAGAGCCGTTAGCTACCCAAAGAGAGAGACACATGGATTATCGTCTCCTACGGATCTTTCCATACCTCTCATCTATAAGCTCACGACACATATCAAGAACACACGAGCAATTACGAGCAACTCATAATCGACTTAAGGCTTTCCGCAAGATCTTCAAAGAGCTATTCCAAGCGAAAGGCGACATTCTTGCTCAAAGGGAACCGAGCTGAATCAAACTCTAAGCCTCCAGTATCCAAGAAACTGAATACGAACCCAGAGTTTATACTTTACCGTTCGTCGCTCTAGAAGCCACTTTCTCGTTCCCTTCCCTCTAACCTAAGCTCAGCAAACCATATCTATAGCTTAGATCGAAGGAGTTCATCCTTGAACTGTTCTTTATTGTAAAGAACTCCTTTATAGTTGGAGAGTTTGTCAAACACTTCAGTTTGATACCCTGTAAACTAAGACTTGCTCAATATAAATCTCAAGACCAGTGTTTGTCCAGTGCACAAACCGACTGAGACTAATTCAGTATAATAAATAGCTTCCTGATCTTTTCGGGACAGTGGACGTAGGATTATTGGATCCGAACCACTTTAAAATCGTTGTGTTATGTGTGCTTTATTTTACTATTGCATTGATTACTGTGCATACTGAAAATATCTTTCAAATCATTCAACTGTGTTTCAGCAAAGCTTAATAGACTGCACTAATGTACTGAAACAGTTTTCCTAAAAACGTTTTCTCACTCAACTGAATTGGGCCTACACATTTCCGCACACTACTGAACTTCTACTGAACGGTACTGAATTCTAACCTAAGTCAGCTAGCAGGCCTCAGTGAAGTCAGTCACTCTGCCACGCAATTCAGAATAGCTTATCTGGTCTACTGAACCTGTTCAGTACGGCATCTTCCTGAAAAGGACTTTTCGCGTTTTAAGTTGAGAAAGTTTTCAGGTGTATTCACCCCCCCCCCCTCTACACCTGAACGTTTATCTCAGGACCAACATGAGGTGTAACAAACATGATCAGTTGCCCTCAAATCCACTACCCATTCGTGGGTAGAGGAGGAAACTAGAACAATCTCAGTTACAAGAGCGACTCGCGTCTCTTTCTGTTTTGCCTTTACATCTGGATAATAACCCTTCCAGTGTCTATTGTGACCGTCTTCTTACTCCCACTGCTCTTCTTGAATTGAGCACCCTTTCTGCTCTTTTTCGGGTTTCTGCCTTTCGGAGGATCCCTTGAGCTACTAGGGATATTCAAGACTTGAGCACTCTTGCCTTTCCTATAACCTCTTTGACCGCTACCAAAGATTTGAGTAACTTACTCATAGTAAACTTGTTCTTAGACATAGTGGTCCTAAAACAGAAGTTCATATAAGACCTTTGCAAAGCATTTATTGGAGAGGTAAGATATCTCTTCCACTCTATAAAATTATTTAAAATTGTTAAACCCGTTAGGGTTTGGTTGGTGAGACTGTTTAGGAATTCGAATAATATTTGAACAGACATCTGAAAAATATAATTTAAAAGCATGTATAAAATTAATATTTGCACATAATTCGTAATTAACCATCATTGTAACCTTTTGAAAAACCAATGATAGTTAAATACTCGAACAACAATGAATGCTTGGCGCTTTTTGGCGAACTTCTCTCTTCGAGTTTGTCGCACAGCTCTCTCGGCTGCGCTCAACTCTGGACACTCATATTGGTAGTGCCCATCCTTCTTGCAGTTGTAGCATGAAGAAGGTCTGCTTTGTGTTGATTCTGACTTTTCAGGCTTCGAAGCAGATTCTTCATTCCTGCATTCAGAGAGTTTCGAGTTATGATCTCCTTTCGAAGGTGATTCATACTTACCTCTGGATTTCTGGTAGGATTTATTCGACTTGATCCTCCTATCATTCTCTCTGTGGTATTTGAGGGCCAGCAAAGCATATCGTTCAGCCAGGGTTCCTTCAATAGGAATTGGGGCTGAGCTTGTCGACGTAGTCGGGTTGCTCACTGCTGCTTGTGGAGTGCTGACTGATGCCTTTAGGGTATGATCATGTGAGGTGTCAGCTCCATCTCTTATCTTGTGAGGTACACTGAACTCTAACTCCTTTTCCTTTAATTCATAAAAGTTATGATCAGTAGAAACAGAATCAAGGTCAGAGTGTCGAAGATACGTGGCAAATGAACTCCATCAACCTTCTGGCAGCGCCCGCGGTATCTTCAGGTTCATCTCACTGTTAGAGAGCGTCTTCCCTAGCCCATTGATTGAATTCATGATCTTGGTGAAACTATCATTTAGATCTTCAATCTTCTCATTGGGCATGAGGGTGAGCCTCTCAAGCTTTTGGAGTTCTAGCATTAGTTTGTTGTTCTTTATCTTCTGAGTCCCCTGACTCAGTAACGCCAGCACATCCCAGAGTTCCTTCGCGGACTTGCAGTCCTGAACCCTGCCTAGATAAGAATCACTGAGAGTTGTTAGAATAGCATTATGAGCAACTCTATCTAGATTGTGAAGCTTCTTCTCTTTTGGCGTATATTCAAATTTGTCTTTGGCGACCATCTCCCCTGTCTAGGTTCTACCTTCCTCTTTGTATTTAATATTGTTAATCATAGGAATGATTGGACCGATTTCCAGCACATCAGACATGCTGTCGTGTTGTGAGGTCAGATGCGCCTCCATTCTGACTCGCTATACTCCATAGTTCTCTATTGAGAACATGGGTACCATCCGGATCCCTAACATATTAGACATATTAAAAAATAAGAGGTTAAGGATGAATGAAGAGATGTTATGCTGTGAGAAATGTTTTAAAAAAGGATCAGTTCGAGTAGACCAGTTTCAGAAAATAAGACTTAAATGAACTCCTGCTCTGATACCAATTGTTGGTCCCGAGTTAAACGTTCAGGTATACAGGGGGGGGTGAATATACCTGAAAACCTTTTTCTCAAACTCAAAACGCGATCAGTCCATTTCACGGAAGATGTCTACTGAATAGATTCAGTACACCAAGCAAGCTGATCTTTATCGCGCGGACAGAGTGACTGATAGTACTGAGGTCTTCTAGCTGACTAATGTAAGAATTCAGAACCGTTCAGCAGAGGTTCAGCAACATGCGGAATTGTGTAGGCCCAATTCAGTTTGGTTCAAAAACGTTTGTTTATTAAAACTGTTCAGTAGATTAGTGCGATGTTTTAGCTTTGAACAGAAAACAACAGTTGTATGATTTTGTAAGAAATTTTCAGTATGTGCAGTTATATCATGCAACAATTAAACAACACAACAAATTTTAAAGTGGTTCGGATGCGCAAGATCCTACGTCCACTCATCCTTAACAACACAGGACACTATTTTATTATAATGAGTTAGTCTCAGTTAGTTTGTATGCAGGACAAACTTTTAGTTGTGATAATACTGAGCAAGTGTCAGTTTACAGGGTCAAATAAGATTGTTTGAATGTATCTACAACTATGAAGGAGTTCTTAACAATAAGAACACTTCAATAAATGAACTCCTTCGGTTTAAGCTATGGATATTACAATGAGCTTAATGTTAGAGGGTGAGAACGATAAATGCTTCTATAGCGAAGAACAAAGAGGATATATCAACTCTGGGTTCGTGTTCTTCACTTGAATAAACAATAAGTATTCTAGAGCTTTGATTCTTTGAATGATTGAGTTCTCGTATGGTCGCTTGTGTGATCGTGTAGTGCGACTTAAAGAATCACGACCTTCACTCTATTTATAGTAGCGAACATGGATAGATCCGTTGGAGACGAAACAGTCCACGTGTCACTCTATATAGGTATCAAACGACTCCTTCCTTTGAATTCTGTAGAGTCCACTTCTTTGCAGAAAGTGGTTGACTTGCAGCTTTTGTCGGATACTTTGCTAGCTGGCTGCTTGTTATTGCTCGAGGTACTGAAAAGTTGTTGAGACATTCAGACTTCAAGGTTGATACTGAAGCTGACTTTTCTCAGATGTAAGACCTCGGACAACTCTACTGAATCTGACTTTGAAGTACACTGTTAGTTAAGCAACTGACAGGCTGTTGCTGATTCTGACCCATAGGTTCAGTAGTATAACTCCTGTTAAGTTCTACTCTACTGAAGGTGAAGACTCGCGTTCGCAAATCGCTGCTCTGCCGAGTCCAGGTTCTACCGACTCCTCGAACACCTTTCGCAAGCCGCTCCCCGCCGAGTACAGCCATACTGAATCTTCACTCCATGGCACTGCGGCGGATAGTCTAGTGAAGGACAGCAGACGAAACTACTGAGCCGGACCATGCTGAAGACGAGTCTACTGAGTCTGCAAAACTCATGAAGAAGATGTTAACTTTTACAGGGGAATGGTTTACCAATCAACATAGGATTTTGGGATCAACAAAATCTCTAATCAACTAATCAACTGATCTACTACTGAATTAGCTCCCAACAAGCTAGCCTACTGAGTTCCTAACATGCTAAACATAACTAATCTGTTACATTATCAATGTTCATCATTTAGGGAGGGGGTTTTAGGATTTT
The DNA here is from genome assembly GCA_028984105.1 of Lavandula angustifolia. Taxonomy (NCBI): domain Eukaryota; kingdom Viridiplantae; phylum Streptophyta; class Magnoliopsida; order Lamiales; family Lamiaceae; genus Lavandula; species Lavandula angustifolia. Next base: position 22,210,818 of record CM054803.1, on the reverse strand, counting down.
CAAATTCTTTCCATCACTGAATCTCATACCCAACAATTTCCCCCTATTTGATGATGCCAAAACCTTTACATCACAAATAACGAATACACAATGTAAAATAAATAACCAGATATTTATCATAAGTGTAGGTTTGTGATCTGATCAATGAGGTGATCAGTAGTGTCAAATAGAAGTGGGTTATATAGACAATGAGTGATTGTCAGAGCCCAAAGATATAGGATTTCATATATGATTGCTGAACATTACAGGTACATTGAAATCAATATCTATTAGATCTGTTCTAACAGCTAGGCTTCCTGAACTTCTGCAACCATGCCTTGAAGTTTGCTGACTTCTTCAAGGTACTTCCAGTCCATATGAAGAACAAATGTTGTTCCTCAGCTCTTTGATATCTTCTGTGTCTTCTGGATCTGTTAGTGAGATTTTTCCTTTGCATAGCTATCTCAAACTCATACTCGATTTCTTTTTTGCAAATGCTACCTTCAAAAGTAAGAGGTGGAGGTAGAGTTCTAAATCCAAGTGCTCTGACGGTGAGATCAGATTGTTCAAGTCTTGTCAGAACTTCTGCATATACTTCAGAGTTTGAAACCATTAGAAATTCCTTGGATGCCACGTCCGGATTGGCATGATACATAGTCTTCCAAACATAGAAGCTCTTGATAAAACAACTTTGATTTCTTCCCATGCTTGGTTAATCTTCCATGGTACCCATTTGACAGTCCTAGGATATATAACTGATTTGATGTTATTGTTCAACTTTTCCCTGAAGAATTTAGAAGTTGTGGGAATACTTCTATCCTTCTCAGGGACTTTTCCACTTGCTGCCTTTTCTATCTTCTACTTGAGTGCCTCCAGATTTGGTAATATAACTCTCTCTTTGGCTTCTTGGATCTGTCTAGCTTCAGCAGTCAGATCTAATCCTCATTCGCAAGCATCCCATAATTGTTTCATTTCAGCTTCTTGCTCTTTCGTCAACTTAGTGGATGGAATGTTTTGCTCCGACTCTTCATTTGCTTCAGCTTCACTAAATTCAGATTTTGACTTGGTTACTGGAGCTTTGTCAGTTGATTTCTCTTTAGTACTTTTCTCTTTCAGTGCATTTCTAGGCGTGACATATCGAGTTATCTTGTGCAGTGGGGCCTTAATTTGAATACCTTTCATTTGTTCTTTAGTTTTGGCGTTTTCTTCAGCTTGAAGGCGTCTGGCCATATCCTCGTCGTATTCAACCTGTTCCTCAGGTGTTCTGAATCTGAGCTTGGAAGTTTTAGCCTTAGTGGGTGGAGGGCTATCAGCTACTTCAACCTTGGCCTTGGCTGCTGATCGCCCCAGCTCATCCTTAGTTGTTAAGTTATCAATAAACTGCGCTACTTCAGTAACAGTAGTCTCAATAGCTACTCCTGACCTTCCTCCTTACTACCTGTCTCAGTAGTTTCTTAAGCTTTGAGTGCACGCACAACCTGAAATCTTCTATTGCCTTAACTACCTTCCCCCTTTTTGGCATCATCAGTGAAGGTGGAGAGGGCAGTGACCTTCTCAGAAAGGCCTCGGACTGTAAGGTTAACTGAGTCAATTCTAGAGTCTACATCACGCAAAACATCACTAAACTCTTCCTAGTGTTTGTCATGTTCAGACTGGGCGATTTGGAGTACTTCGGCTTTGGCAGCTTCATTTTTCTTCAAATAGTCCTCGACTAACTTACTTCATTCTTAATAACCTTGCCTGCCTAGACTGTTGGGATTTTGTATACTGGAAGCAAGTTTTAGGCTTGTATACAATGTGTTTTTATCCTTACCACTATTTTATTCTCCTATCTGGTAAATACACATATTTGCACATGTAATCCTTTATCTTGTATAAAAGTTAGATTTGTGTATTGTGTTGAGTATCACGGAAGAGTACATAAATTGGTTGAACTGACAAGATATAAACAGTTATCACAGCTGAGACAACTTAAGGATAAGTTTTCGTTTTAAGTTGCAGTTTAGATAAGAAGTGGTTTGTCTTGGTTGCTTGTCTTTACTGGTACACTTAATGTGGTGTATTAAGGTCTAGTGGTAATACTCAGGAACATAATTAGATTTTAATTAATTTAAGCTGTCAGTGAGCATAATTAAATAAAGAATATTTCTATCTGAAATAAGGGGATTGTTTAAGTCTAAAATACAGACCCTTGTTCAATTTGGGATAAAGGAGTAAGTCAACACGGATTCCCTAGTGGAATGAATCTGTGTTTAATAATTAATTTTACTCTGGGTTGAGCATAGATGATTAATTAATTTGAGGCCCAGCTTTATTTCTTGTATTAGATCACTGATATGGCCCAATAAGTTGCCTAGATATTTATTGTCTCTCAGAAATCATTATTAATAGATTAATGTATTTTTACATTATTTAATAATATTATTTATCTGGAATTAATTAGTTGGGCCAATTAATCGATAAAAATTAGTAGCCCAATAGATTAATTAATTAAATTATGGGCTAATTATGTAGAAGCCTATTAGGGATATAATCAAATTAATGGGCTATAAATATTAATATTGTAATGGCTTTTGAAGCCTGTATATATTAGTATTCTGTTCATAATCAGAACACCATACACATATTCTCATACTCACACGCACGAGTTGAGAGAGAGAGACAATTTTAATTTTCTTCAGTTCTCTGACCACCCGGAGGGAGAAAAAGCTCGGGACACAGATCAGAAGATCTGAACAGGAGCAACAATCAAAGCGACTACAACATACGCGGAGGAAGGTACAACTTCTTCCTCTCCTATTTAATTCCTTCAAGTGTATCAGAGCCTAGTTTAGGCTCTGATTATTGCTTTTAGGAGCATGTTCAGGGTTTTTATTTCGTCGTTATCAGGGTATTTTCGTGTTGGGGGGCGGCCGGCGAGCCAGTGTTTTGACCCCGTTGTAACATTTTTCTCGTGAGAAAATCCTTGAGTACTTGATTGGACCAATGTGCATACTTTTATTTGCTATTTTGTACTGTAATTTTTAGTCCGGGAGGAACGAAGATCGAGACGAAGAGGAAACCCTAACGCAGTCGAGGCCCTAGTTTTCTAGGGTTCAGCCACCACTTGCGGCGGCGAGTGGCGGCGCGTCCGGCATACTCCGGCCAAGCGGCTCATGCTGTTTTTTTTGTGTTAACACAAGCTACGCGTCGATGTGTTTTATGGGGTCATACGACCTCGGATGCGACTGGAATCGACATCAAAGGTTTGCTGCTCACCATGAATTATTTCTGATGGATCGTTTGAAAATAATTCGGGAAATTAAGGAACTAAGCTCGAATGGAATCCGTTACACGGTGGTTCTGAGTGTTCCAATTACATTTCCCCTCTTTCAATTGGTCGAAGTCGCAGCTCGGAAAGGGTGAATTCGGGCGGCAGAGAAGGCAGTGGCGGCGTCGTGATTTTTGCGTTTGCACGTCGAGGTGGCGACTCCAGGCGGCCGTTCTTCACGGATCATGATATCTGGGAGTCAGAGGGAGACCAGAGACGAGGCGGAAGAAGGCGGCGGCAGTGTACGCGATGGCGCGATGCGCAGACAGCGTGCAGCAGCGGACTTCCATGGCACTGCGTCGCGTCTCCAGGCGATAGTGCGGAGCGGGGACGGCGGCTTTTGGTTCTCTGTCGTCCTGCACTTCCCTGGGTCCAAGCGGCAGGCCGAGAACTGGCCTGGAGCGGCAGCAGCGGCGGCGGTTTGCTGCAGTGAAGAAGAAAACGGCTGACATGGCGCGATGACGTCAGCCCTAGCTGACATGGCGCCACACGGCACTAACGTAGTTGCCACGTACCTGACACGTGGCAGTGCCCTGCTGATGTGGCGCTGAAGCAGTTTTCAGATTCGAAGATTTTGAAGATTTCGAAGATCTGTATATGTTCGGGCTATGTAATAGATTGGATTTATCTGTGTATTTTTTTTGCCCGATAACGACGTTTTATTTCCTATTTGCGCATTTATTTATTATTATGCTTTAGCATACGATTATGTGACTAATTGCGCTTAGAAAAGCATATAAATTGGATTTAATTCGTTTTAAAGCATGTTTATATTTCACGAGCACATTTTAAAGCATGCTATAGGAATTATGTGATGATGCATAATTCATAACAAATGTTGGGAGATGATTCAGTAGCTCCACAAACTGTTGGGAGACAACTCAGTAGCCTAGTGCTCTGAAGATTTGAAGATCCCAAAACCCTACTTTGACTGATGAACCATTCTGTTGTAATTGTTTGTTCTGTCTTTGAGAGTTTCAAACTTAGTAGACACCCTTCAATATGGTTCGGGCACTCGCTTCTATCCGCCGGTTCTTCGCCAGACTATCGCCCTCGCATAAGAAGAAGACTCAATAGTACTGAACTCAACAATAGCAGTATACTAAAAGGAGTCAGTGGAACTGAGCTCAACAAGAGTAGTTCACTGAACTCAGAGTTGATCTTCAGTAGAGCTAAACTCAGCCGGAGTATGCAACTGAACATATATCAGACTCAGCAACGGCTAGACAGTCTTCTCACTGTCAAGATATCTCATAAGTCAAATCAGCAGAGTCATACGAGGTATAGAGAAGTTAGCTTCAGATCCACCTTGAAGTATGTTTGTCTCACCTACTTTCTTCAGCCTCGACCAATGACGAGCGGCCAGCTGTCTACTTTCAGATTAAAGCTGCAAGTCAACAACTTTCCAGAAATTGAGGGAAAGGACTCTGCCACCATACTTTGATAGAGCCGTTAGCTACCCAAAAGAGAGAGACACATGGATCGTCGTCTCCAACGGATCTATCCATGTCTCTGCTCTATAAATAGAGGGAAGATTTCAAATTGAAGTTTACGACACATACAAGAACACACGAGTATTCACGAGCTACTCAGAATCGACTAAAGCTTTCCGCAAGAACTTCATAGAGTAATCTCCAGCGAAAAGCGACATACTAGCTCATAGGGAACCGAGCTGAATCAGATCATAAAGCCTCTAGTATCCAAGTGACTGAATACGAACTCAAAGTCTATACTTAACCATTCGTCGCTCTAGAAGCCACCTTTCTCATTCCCTTTCCCTCTTACCTAAGTTCAGTAGACTATATCTATAGCTTAGAACGTAGGAGTTCATCTTTGAATTGATCCTTATTGTAAAGGACTCCTTCTTAGTTGGAGAGTTTGTCAAACACTTAAGTTTGATATCTTGTAAACTGAGACTTGCTCAGTATGAATCTAAAGACCAGTGTTTGTCCAGTGCACAAACGGACTGAGACTAACTCAGTATAATAAAATAGCCTCCTGATCATTTCGGGACAGTGGACGTAGGATTGTTGGATCCGAAACACTTTAAAATTGCTTGTGTTCTGTGTTTTTACTGGTACATTGATTACTGTTCATACTGAAAATATCTTTCAAAATCATTCAACTGAGTTTCCGCAAAGCTTAATAGATCGCACTAATATATTGATATAATTTCCTTAAAAACATTTTCTAACTCAATTGAATTTGGGCTTACACATTTCCGCACTATACTGAACTTCAGCTGAACGGTACTGAACTCTGACCTAAGTCAGCTAGCAGGCCTCATTGAAGTCAGTCACTCTGCCACGCGATTCAGAACAGCTTATTTGGTCTACTGAACCTGTTCAGTACAACATCCTCCTGAAAAAGGACTGTTCGCGTTTTAAGTTGAGAAATTGTTTTCAGGTGTATTGAACCCCGCCCCTCTACACCTTAACGTTTAATCTCGGGACCAAAAATTGGTATCAGAGTAGGAGTTCTCTAAGACTTGTTTTCTAAAACTGGTCTACTTGAACGGATCCACAAAACTTTCTTCATTCATATCACTATTTTCAATGTCTGATATGTCAGGAATCAGGATGGTGCCCATGTTCTCAGTAGAGAACTACGGGGTATGGCGAGTCAGAATGGAGGCACATCTGACTTCGCTCCACGATAGCATGACAGAGGTACTGGAGGACGGACCTTTCGTTTCGATGAGTGATAGTGTCGAAACTCAGGACCCAGCACAAGGAGGAGGCATGGTGACCGGGAAGAAGATCCCCAAAGATAGAAATCTCTTCACCCCTGAAGAGAAGAAGCTTCACACCTTAGACCGAGTTGCTATAAATGCCATACTGACCACCTTGAGTGATTCCTAGCTCGGGAGAGTTCAGGACTGCAAGTCCGCGAAGGAACTCTGGGATGCTCTAGCGCTATTGAGTCGGGGGACTCAGAAGATCAAAGCGAACAAACTGGCGTTGGAACTTCAGAAGCTAGAGAGATTGTCTCTCATGCGTGGTGACACCATCAACGGGCTGGGAAAGACGTTCTCCAACCGAGAAATGAATCTCAAGATATTGGGAGCACTGCCAGATGGACATTGGACTCCCTTTGTTACTTTACTAAGACATTCTGACTTAGTTATTGTTTCTCATGATCATATCTTTTCAGAACTAAAAGCTGAGGAGTTCGAGTTCGGTCTACCTCAAAGGAAGCAACGAGCTGAAGCTGACACTCAAATCGATCATGCTTTCAAAGCATCAGTCAGCACAGCGGCTCCCGCGTCTAGCAAGGCAGAACCTTCACTCTGTGACATACAAGAAGGAAACCTGGCTAAGAAATACGCATTGCTTGCCGTGAAGTATCAGATGGAGAAGGAGAGGAGCAGCAAACTCTCGAGAGTCGTCAGATACTCCAAGGGTAAGTCAGAATATATAGCCAAGCGCACTCCTGACTCGCATACTTCTGATTGCAGGAAACAGGAAGACTCAGCTCAGTCGAAAGACAGCGAGAGCAAAGAAGAGAGAGTCACCACCAGCTATAACTGCAAAAAGCCAGGAAATTATCAGTATGAATGTCCTAAGCTCAGTACTGCTGAGAGAGCAGCACGCAAAGCTCGAAGGGAGAAGTTCATCAAGAAGCGTCAAGTATAAATAGCTGGTGAACTCTCAGACGACTAAGATGAAGTCGATTCCTTCATGGATTCATCAGATGATGAAGCGGCATTCATGGCCATAGAGCTTGAAGAAGATGCTGAAAAGTGTCTCATGGCAAGAGAAGAGGATGAGGTAAACTATCACGCTCCATTTAACTCCTCTTCACACTGAACACACGATATTATTCTAGGTGCAGATGAGAATCTGGACGTCTCGATCGCCTATGAAGAACTTTTAGACGAGCAGATTCAGATGAGCATGCAGCTCAGTAAGACTCTTAAGAGTTGGATACCCTGAAATTGGAAAATTAGAGACTTTCTCAGGAGAGTCAGGTTGTTACTGAGTCAGAAGGACTTGTGTTGAGACTCAGGGAGAAGATTAACTCTCTATTGGCCAAGTCTCAGCATCAAGAAGGTCAGATCTCAGTACTGACCAATGACTTGACTCGGGAAGATACTGAACTGAGTCTACTGAAGCAAGAGTTTTCAGGACTTCATACCGAGCATGAAACGCTTAAGAAGAGTGATGATGTCATGAGGAATCTGATGATAGAGTGGTACATGGGCGGTGAAAAGAAGCTTGAGGTAATGCTAGCCAGCAACAAGCCTAAGCACTGCAAGGAGGGATTTGGATTCAATCATGGAGCCTCCTCATCTGCCTCCGTACGCTCAGAGAACCGACTAGCTGGTAGATTTGTTCAAGGGGAGACCATCAACGCTGATATTCTGAACCCCCTAGCCAAGAAAAAACAGAAGATGAAGGCACCACATCCCAGCTATCAACATTCTGACCAGAAGATTAGCTCAAAATCACCCAGTTCAGTCAAGGGGGAACTAGTAGAGTTAAATGGGCTGATCAGTATGGACCTCCACAGCTAATACATCCAGCTCAGTATGGGTCATATTATTATGATCCTATAGTCAGGAGAGGACCTAAAAGTCAGAAGAAGAAGAAGAAAGTCGTTCAGAAGGCAAAGGTCAGCAGTCCACCAATTCAGAAGATCAGGACTCCTGAACCTGTGAAGCCTCAGAAGTCAGCATTGACCAGTCCAGTGGTCAAGTATGTTGATCAAAGTGGAAAGAAACTGTCTGAGACCACCAGGGTCGTGAGACAGATCCTCCAAAACTACCATCTAAGGACCCAAAATCAAAAATAAGGGGTACCTGAATATAATTATGTTTTGCAGGTGCACAAGGACCCTTGGTATGTGGATAGCGGATGCTCAAGACACATGACATACCAGAATTATACAATTGAAGAAGGACCCAGAATCGAGTTCGGAGACAATGCAAAAGGCTATACCAGAGGCTATGGAACACTCAGCATTGGAACCGCCACAGTTCCTAGAGTATCATATGTTGAAGGACTTCAGCATAATCTTCTCTCTGTTAGTCAATTTTGTGATAACTCGAATAGATTGATTTTTTACGCTGGTTTCTATGATGTCATTGATAAATCTACAGGAAAAACAGTGGTATCAGGTTTGCGCAAAAAGAATATCTACGTAGCTGACTGAAGCTTGTTTATTACCAAAGACGACAACAGAACGGGGTGGTTCTGACACAGAAGACTCAGCCATCTCAACTTCAAGACGCTCAACAAACTAGCTAGGAACGCTCTAGCAAGAGGACTGCCGAATGAAGTATTCAGCAAAGACACTCAGTGTGAAGTATATCTGAAGGGAAAGCAAACAAAGAAACAAAATCCACCTGTTCCATCGCCTTCCACTGATGGAACCTTCAGCTGCTACATATGGATTTATTAAGTCCAGTCTCTCCGGTGATGATCAGAGGCAAAAAGTATGCTTTAGTGGTCACTGATGACTACTGGACAGTGTCAATCCCAGGTAACTCAGGTCGATCAAGAAACCCAAGTGGTAACTGAGACCTCTACTGAGGATAATAATTCAGGGGGAACTGATGAAGTTCCTGAGCTAAATGCCCCTGAACCTGGAGACTCAGTAGACCCAACTCTCGTAACTGAATTACTTCAATCTCAAAATAGTACAACTGAAATGCCTAACTCACCTACTAGTTGTGTTGAACAAATTTCAAATGAAGAGTTGAAACATCGTCGATCGTGGCTGGACGCTCACACTTTTGACCTGATTATTGGAGATCCTTCAGCAAGCATAAAGACAAGATCCAGATTTTGTCAGGGAGAAAGCGCATTATATTCCTGCTTCTTGTCTACTGAAGAACCTCATTCAGTTGAGGACGCACTCAAGGATGCTGATTGGATCATAGCTATGCAGGAGGAGCTGAACCAGTTCACGAGAAATAAAGTATGGGAGCTTGTTGACAGACCCCGGCATCAACATGTGATTGGAACTAAATGGGTCTTCATGAAAAAGCGATGAAAACAACGTTATAGTAAGGAACAAAGCAAGACTCCTGGCAAAAGGCTACTGTCAAGCCGAAGGGATAGATTTCGACGAAACTTTCGCTCCAATTGAAAGATTGGAGGCAATCAGACATTCCTAGCCTACGTAACACATCAGCGATTCAGAGTTTATCAAATAGATGTGAAATCTGCGTTCCTGAACGGCGTGCTGAAAGAAGAAGTCTATGTAGAACAGCCTCCCGGCTTTCAGCAGGGACATCAGTCTACAGACTCAGAAAGGCTCTGTACGGGTTAAACCAGGCACCCAGGCTCGGTACGATACCCCGTCTTGAGTTTCTTCTTCAGAAAGGTTTTCGAAGGGCACAAGAGACAACACATTATTCAGCATCCGACTGGAAGACGACATTTTACTTGTGCAGATCTACGTAGATGACATAATTTTTTGATCGAAGAACGTCATCATGTGTCAGCAATTTGAGAAAATGATGAAGGATAAGATGGAGATGTCAATGATGGGAGAGATGAATTATTTCCTCGGTTTTCAAGTCAAACAATCTGAGAAGGGAACTTTCATCAATTAAGACAAATACACTCGAGACCTCATCAAAAAGTTCGGTTGCACATCCGGCAAACCAATCAAGATCCCAATGAACACGAATATGAAAATTGATCTTGATAAAGAGGGAGTATCAGTAGACCATACTGAATTTCGTGCAATTATTGGGTTCATTATTATATCTAACTACTACCCGACCTGACATAACTTATGGTGTAGGTGTCTGCGCTCGATTTCAGGCGAATCCCAAGCAGAGTCATATGAACTCCGCAAAGATGATTCTCCGCTATCTCAAAGGAACACTTGACATTGGTTTATGGTATCCAGCAGATGATAATATTGAACTAACTGGCTATTCTGATGCTGACTATGTAGGATGTAGAATTGACCGAAAGTCAACTTCTGGAACCTATCTGTTCCTTGGCAGTAAGCTGATTTCATAGTTTTCAAAGAAACAACATTCAGTAGCGGCGTCAACTACTGAAGCTGAATACATGGCTATCGGAAGTTGCTGCGCCCAAATCCTTTGGCTGAGACAGCAGCTACGCGACTATGATGTCATTCAGAATGAAGTGTCGATCTTCTGCGACAGCTCCAGTGCGATTGCAATCACTCAGAACCCAGTACTTCATACTAGATGCAAGCACGTGGACATCAGACACCACTTCATTTGTGATAATGTCGAAAAGAAGGATATCAGGATGGAAAAGATCCATACTGACCATCAAAGGGCAGATATTCTGACCAAGCCTCTAGCTGAAACCAGATTCAGAGAACTTTCAGTAGAGCTAGGTCTGCTGGACCCTACTGACTCCAGTCAATAAGTGGATTCAGGAGAGGAGCATTCAGCAAGGGGGAATGTTCACTCTCGATACTAAACTTATTCAGTACATAGAGACTCAGCAACCATCTACAAAAGGTATCAGCTGACTACGATGTTCAGTTGATAGGTTTGCGTATCTCTACTCAGTAGCCAATGAAATATTCTGTGCATGAATGATTTAGATTCAGCTTCGTATTCAATGCCTTAGAAAATGTCATTTAATATAACGGTTTACATTTAATACATGACATTCTATGTAAAGTATGTTGAACTCTACGGTGCATTAAATGCATGTCTAATCAAGTTACTTCTTTGGCTATATACAACTGTAATTTGACTTAGGTGGCTAAATTGATCATTGCCTATTTTATAACATTAAATCCTAGTCGTCTATCTGATAAAGCAGATTCAAACTGAACCGTGGATTAATAACTGTTCATCTTCTTTAACATATAAAAACACGTTCAAAGTTTAGAAACCGCCATTTTACTCTGCAAAATTTTCCAACCCTCGAATTTCTGAGAAAGCACTCGTCTATTTACAAACTTCTATTCCAATCTCTCATAAACATCTTTGGTAAATCTTAATGATTATTCAGCATCGTATATATTGTTGATAATATTTTTCTTTCGATACTGATATCTTTTCTTTGCAGATTATAAACCATGGCAGGAAGGAACGTTAGTGTTCCGCTTGATATGAAGGAGATCCTCGTGAAGGATCGGGTATGGTGTGAGCCAATGATGGAGTTTGAAGCTTGCGATCTAGACTTCATGGAGGAGATATTCGACGCGCTGAGGACGTAAGGGCTGGAGGCCTTTCTTTCTAGGAAGCCATCTTACTTCCTTCCACGTCAGATCGCTGAGTTGTATCTGAACTCAGAATCAGTAGACGGCGATATCAGATGCCGTTTCGTCACTCATCAGATTTGTGACCCCGCCCGTGTCGTGCCAGAGATAAAGCTGATGTCAATCAAGGAAGCTCTTTAGCGAAGCTTTCTGCTTCCGAGCGAGGGATTCAATTTGGCTACAAAGATGATATCATGGACGAATACTTGGAAATATTCTGCGGGAGGCCTACCACCTTCAGAGCCGCCTTCCCAAAGAATGTTATGCTTCCGAAGTTCAGAGCTCTAGCCTATATCGTCACTCAGACACTGACGAGTCAGGGTGGGTCATTTGACCAAATATCGAAGACAAAGATTCAGATGATGATGGCCATCTACGATCAAGCGAAGATAAATTGGACTGAGTTCTTCTTAAAGGAGTTCATGACTCAAGCAACAAAATTTGATCGATCCACTAACTACCTAGCTGTGAATGGAAAACTCCTTTACGGACTGAAGCTCTCCGTAATGATCGAAGATCTCTGTGGAGCTGATCATGTGGCCTATGCAGACAAAATGTACTTCAACCCTAAGAAGGTGAGGTTCCAGAGCAGGGCAGCGGCCCTTCAGCAGATTGGCTCAGGGCCTGCTGAGCCCAAGCAAGGCTCCCAGAAGACCTCCACTCCATCAAAGAAGAGGTCACCTCCCAAGGCAGGTCAGAAGACACCGACAAGAAGATGAAGAAGGTCAGTGAAGCTGTAGTTGTACCTCCTCTGCAACTCAGAGACGAGGCAGAGTCCTCTGATAAGACAGTGTCAATGGAGAAGGCTGTCTCCACTGAACAAGGTGAAGCAGTGGACCAAGGGGTAGAAGCTGGTCCGATTACTCCTACTCAGTTCCCCTTAGACATCCCACCACTCAGCAGCATCCCATCTGCGGAAAAACAACCGTCTCCGATAGAAGTTGAGGATTCGGAGAATGCCTCAGAGTCAGAAACTATCGGGATGGAGGCATCAGCGTTACAATCTAGAGCCTCCCGAGAAGTTCCAGAAGCCATCCCAGAAATAGCCGGTCACTCGGACTTGGTTATATTGACAAGACAGGCCAGGCTTCACACTCTCATCCGATTCCAAGCGTGGTCAACACTGAATAGGTTGATCTAGCACCACTCCTGCAAACAACTCCATGAGGAGGAGCTGATGATTCGGGAGAAGATAGGCTATTCAGAGCCTGCTGATATCTGCTCCCTGGAGGATCTGAAGGCGGCTATGCTCGCTCTGCTGAACGACCGACTACTCACTTCAGCAGCCGCTCCCTTAGATGGGTCAGGCCCCGACGATCAGGGCCCGCCCCATGATTCATGCCCTGAGAAGCCTTTTGAGGGAACTCTATTGGAGGAGGATGCTCCAACTACAACTGTTGAACCACCTCTCAGCATCCTCCTTCCAGAGGCCGGCGGGCCGCTGGTACCTCTCGGCCCGCGGACCCAGGTTCACCATTGCCGGGTCTGCATTTGAGGTAGCGCCCAGCCCGAGGAGCCGACGATTGAAGACATTGGCAATGCCCCTCAAGAGTCAAGGTGCTCAGAACTGACTCCTTGCCCGCGCCGTCCACAACTCAGGCTCAGAGTGCGGAGATTAAGGGGCTCAGAACGTCAATTCAGAATTCCCCAGCCCCTGACTTCTCTACGTATTGACTGATGCACTAGCCACTCAGAGAGCTGAATTCGAAGAGTAACAAAAGCTGATGGCAGCTGCCCAGACCAAACTTCTTGAAGAATACAAGGCAACCTGGGCCAGCTCATACTACATCCATATCTTCCCTGACTCAGGCCTCAGAGCTCAGACTCCAGACCATTCAGAAGGCCCTGGAAGACAAAATGGATCAGAAGTTGCAATCAATTCAGACTGTAGTGGAGAACTCTCAGAAGAAATACAGTGAAGAACTCACAGATGAGAGGAATGAAGTCCATGAAAGACTTGTCAAACTGCAGGATGCTTTGGATAAGCTAGCCTCAGCTTATACCAGTCTGGATAAGAAGGTGCAGGTACCTAGGGCACCAAGGGGCGTCAGGACAGTGGCAGGAGCAACTCAGATTCACCAATCAGCTCCCACTGCTTCCCAGGACAAAGAACAGGGTCAGGCCCAAGTCTCTCAGCAGCAGGGGCTGTAGTCCCTGCTGAGACCGGCCCAAGTGGCTCAGGACCCAAAGAGTCAGCAACCCAAACTCCTAGTGATATTATTAAGGAGGTTGCTGAGTATGCAGATGAGGACTCTGAAGAGGAAGAAGTCCCTCTACCACCTCCAGTTCCGGGGAAAGGGAAGAAGATACTGAAGCTCCCCACTCCACCCAAAAAGAAAGGAACTAGAAGGTTCATATCTCCTGAGGAAGAGGCTCAGATTGCAGCTGATGAGAAGCTGGCAAGGGAGATAGCTGAGGCAGAGGCTGCAAATAAGCCAAAGAAACAGCCTGCCAAAGGCAGAACCAAAGTTCAGAGGGGAAGGAAGCCTGGAACAAGGCTACCCCCTAGGAATCTGAAGCTCAGCGATGAAGCTGACAAGGAGAAGGAAAGAGAACAGCAGCAGCAGCAGCAGAGAACTGGTCAGCAGGGCACTTCAAAATCCAAAACTTCAACACCTGCTGATTCAGAAGAGGAACAAGAGCACATTCCATCATATATCCCCTCTAGGGCTCAAGAGCAAGAGATGAAAGAGATCTGGGATCAGATGGAGAGGTACTTGGACAGAGGAGCTGAAGCCAGACAGATTAGTGAAGCAAGGGAAAGGTTCAGACTCGCTGACCTAGAGGCTCTTAGGATCAAGGCTGAGAAAGAAGCAAGTCAGAGGGTTCCTGAGAAAGCTGAAATTCCATACAAGTACAGAAGACTCAAGAAGCCCACAGACCTCAAAATCCATAAATGGCCCAGGGTTGATACTTGGATGCCATGGGAACGGACTCCAAGCTGGGAGATGCTGAAAGCTTACTGCATTAAGAGGTTCTATTTTTAGAGGTTTTGGATTGACATGCACAAGTCAATTGCCTTTGTTGAGTAGCTTCTGAAGAGTGATCCAGAGATTTATGCAAGAGTTCAGAAGGCCCTAGCTGAGAAGGTTGATGTCAGGGTTCCAGCTCCAAGACCTCTACCTCCCCCACTGAAGCTTGATGGTTCTCCACATATTGGGGTCATTGAAGGAGAAATTAAAAGTGTTGCTCACGCCACTGATCTCGATGAGACTGATCCTGCTGATATAGCACAGATACTGAAGCTGAGGAGAGATATATACAGGATGTATGGACTGCCGCTTCCTGAGGAGAAATCTAAAGATTTTAACTTTCTACTGATATATATACAAGTTGATGTACTGTACTGAACTTTCAGGAGATAGTAGATAGCTTCCTTGTATCTTTTTTTTTCTTTTCTCTAGAATAGCAAGTTGATGTACTGTACTAAACTTTCTACTTATATATATACATCACTGTTGTTCGGCCCTGACAATACCTTATTGCCTTGTTCTTTCATGCTTAACGCTCAGAATCACCCAAGTGATTACTGACTCACACACTCACTGAATATTTTTATATGTGTGTTTGTCAGTTCTTACTTAGCTTGATAGATTGTGGTTTGATAGATTAGAGGGAAATTGTTGTTACTAAGGGGGAAATTGTTGTTAGTTTTCTGTATAAGTTCTGATATTTCTTCCCTGAATTCCCTCAGTAGTCTAGAACTTGAAGAACAACTCCACTGATTCTACTTGTAATATTTGTAAGGAGTTTTGTTTCTGACAGTTTGTAGAATTAGATTTTGGCATCATCAAATAGGGGAAAATTGTTGGGAGATGATTCAGTAGCTCCACAAACTGTTGGGAGACAACTCAGTAGCCTAGTGCTCTGAAGATTTGAAGATCCTAAAACCCAACTTTGACTGATGAACCATTCTGTTGTAATTGTTTGTTCTGTCTCTGAGAGTTTTAGACTCAGTAGACACCCTTCAATATGGTTCGAGCACTCGTTGCCGTCCGCCGGTTCTTCGCCAGACTATCGGCCTCAGTACTGTAAGAAGAAGACTCGAGATACTCGAACTCGGCAGAGCAAGATATCCGAAAAGAGCCAATGGAACTGAACTAAGCAGAAGTTGTTCACTAAACTCAGAGTTGATCTTCAGTAGAGCTAAACTCAGCAGGAGTATGCTACTGAACATAGATCAGACTCAGCAACGACAGTCTTCTGACTGTCAGGATATCTCATAAGTCAAATCAGTAGAGTCATACGAGGTATAGAGAAGTTAGCTTCAGATCCACCTTGAAGTATGTTTGTCTCACCTACTTTCTTCAGCCTCGACCAATGACGAGCGGCCAGCTGTCTACTTTCTGATTAAAGCTGCAAGTCAACAACTTTCCAAAAATGGAGGGAAAGGACTCAGCCACCATACTTTGAAAGAGTCGTTAGCTACCCAAAAGAGAGAGACATATGGATCGTCGTCTCCAACGGATCTATCCATGTCTTTGCTCTATAAATAGAGAGAAGATTTCAAATTGAAGCTTACGACACATACAAGAACACACGAGCATTCACGAGCAACTCAGAATCAACTTCGTAGAATAATCTCCAGCGAAAGGCGACATACTTGCTCATAGGGAACCGAGCTAAATCAGATCATAAAGCCTCTAGTATCCAAGCGACTGAATACGAACCCAAAGTCTATATTTAACCGTTCGTCACTCTAGAAGCCACCTTTCTCATTTCCTTTCCCTCTAACCTAAGCTCAGCAGACTATATCTATAGCTTAGAACGAAGGAGTTCATCTTTGAACTGATCCTTATTGTAAAAGACTCCTTCTTAGTTGGATAGTTTGTCAAACATTTAAGTTTGATATCTTGTAAACTGAGACTTGCTCAGTATAAATCTCAAGACCAGTGTTTGTCCAGTGCACAAACTGACTGAGACTAACTCAGTATAATAAAATAGCCTCCTGATCTTTTCGGGACAGTGGACATAGGATTGTTGGATCCGAACCACTTTAAAATTGCTTGTGTTATGTGTTTTTACTGTTGTATTGATTACTGTTCATACTAAAAATATCTTTCAAAATCATTCAACTGAGTTTCAGCAAAGCTTAACAGATCGTACTAATATACTGAAACAGTTTCCTTAAAAACATTTTCTAACTCAACTGAATTTGGGCCTACACATTTCCGCACTATACTGAACCTCAACTAAACGGTATTGAATTCTGACCTCAGTCAGCTAGTAGGCCTCAGTGAAGTCAGTCACTCTGCCACGCGATTCAGAAGAGCTTATTTGGTCTACTGAACCTGTTCAGTACGGCATCCTCCTGAAAAGGACTGTTCGCGTTTTAAGTTGAGAAATTGTTTTCAGGTGTATTCAACCCGCCCCCCCTACACCTGAACGTTTAATCTCAGGACCAACAACAAACCTTTTGAATAAAAAGACTAAGCAATCTTAAATTAAGCGTTTAATTAGATTCTATTAATTTGGAAACAAAACACTTAACAGGGTCTCCGTTAATTGGACTCTACACGAAAGTAGTAAGATTATGTAAGTAAACGTCCACCTGTGTGGCTTCCTTGGATCTTTGAGTAGTAGGAGCGAAGCCTTAAACGTCCACTTGTGTGGCTTGCATGTCTAATTAACACGAGTACTCTAGATGATAATAATTAAATAGGATGGCTACTTAGATCGAATTGAATGCGGCATGGTTCTCGTAAGTATGTCAATTTCAAGAATTTGGTCTAATTAATGGTCAATGCTTAGATGTCACCGTTGTGCATAATTCACTTCCCTCGAAGTCCCTTCCCGTCTAGTTGGAATTAAAGAGCTAGGTAAATTGTGACATGGGTCAGAATATCGAACTATTAATTCCATTCGTCTTAAGAACCTATGCGTGGATTGGAATTAAAGAGCTAGGTAAATAGCTTGGTTTAGGGTTATGCTAGTAAACGTCAACTTGCGTGGCTTACGAGTGGAATTCTTAGAGCTGTTTGAGTATTTAACTGTCATTGTTTTTTCAAAAGGTTACAATGATGGTTAATTACGAATTACGTGCAAATATAATTTTTTTTACATGCCTTTATTTTAAATTTAATTTTCAGATATGTTTGTTCAAGCTGTTATTAACGGTCTTATGATCCGACCCTCAAAGGGTCCAAACAACTATAAAGAGTGGAAGAGAAACCTTACACTATGGTTCCAAACTGAGAAAATAACGTATGTTCTCAGTACCCCTGGGCCTAAACTCCCCGAAGAAGGGGCGACTGAGGAGCAGATAAGGGAATTAGAAAAGTGGGTAGAGGATAATGACAAGACCCATTTTGTCATTCTATCTACAATGATTGACTCTCTTGCTTCACAGTATGAAAACACGCCCCATGCGGGACTGATACGGGATTCCACGGATAAAATGTTCGGTGAGACCGATAGATCTCAGAGATTCCATCTCTTAAGGCAAGTTACGACCTGCTCTATGGCTGAAGGTGCATCCGTGCAGGATCATATTTTACATATGATCGAGTTGTTAGATCGGCTTGCAAATGTTGGTGGTATCTTGGAGCTTGGTATTAGGATAGATAACATTCTGCATCCACTACATAAGTTTTACGAGTACTTTCGCCTAAATGTAGTGATATCAAAGAAAAACTACACTATGAATGAACTTTCGAGTAAGTTGATCACTACAGAAAGAATCATGGGTCAGACTAAAGGTAAGGGGACCTAGGTCTTGAACACTACTAGCAGCTCAAGGAACCCTCCAAAAGGTGGATTCCAGAAAAAGGGCAAGAAGGCTACGAACATCAAGAAGAGTAGTGGGAGCACGAATTTAGCACCTACTGGACGGGTTCAGAAATAGAAGGGGAAGTGTTTCAAGTGTGGTAAGGTTGGATATTGGAAGATTGAATGTCCCAACTTCAAGGCAAAACAGAAAGGTACACGCATCGCCTTAGTAACTAAACATGTTCTTGTTTCCGCATCTACCCATGAATGGATAGTAGATTCTGGAGCAACTGACCAAGTTTTTTTACACCTTGCAGGGGTTTCTGCAGAAAAGGGTTCTGGTTGATGGCGAGGTTATGGTTTCCATGGGCAATGGATTGCGAGTTCCAGCTATTGCCATAGGAGATTTACATTTATCTGTTTTAGACTCTAGTTTAGTATTAAGAGATGCTTTATTGGTGCCTGAATTTAGGCGAAACATTATTTTCGTTTCAAAACTTTTCATTGTGGATGGTCATAGATTTGTTTTGATGATCAAATTTTGATTTCAGAAGGTAAAGATCTTATCTGCAATGCGCCTTTAAATGGATCTCTATATACTATTATGTCTAATCCATGTACATCTGTTAATGTTACTTCCTCATCATCAAACAATAAGAAGAGAAAATAACCTTCTATGGTAAATCAAACTTATATATGGCATCTACGACTAGGTCACATCAATCTGAATAGGATCCAAAGGTTGGTGAAATATGGATCATTGGAGTCTCTCCAAGTTGAACCATTTCCAACTTGTGAATCCTGCTTGGAGGGAAAGATGGTGACCGGCCTTTTAAGGCAAAAGGTTATAGAGCCACATAAGTACTAAGTTTGATTCATTGTGACTTATGTGGACCCATTTCTACGCATGCTCGTGGAGGGTATGAGTACTTCGTCACAGTTACCGACGATTACTCGAGGTATGGATGTGTTTACCTTCTTAGCCACAAATCGGATTGTTTTGAAACCTTTAAGGAATTCAAAGCAGAAGTGGAGAAGAAGTTAGGTAAAGAAATCAAAACATTGTGATATGATCGTGGTGGGGAATACCTATCCAACGAGTTCAAGGACTACTTGATAGAATGTGGGATTACATCCCAGCTGACAGCACTTGGCACACCTCAACAGAATGGTGTGTCAAAGAGAAGAAACCGAATACTCTTAGAGATAGTTCGGTCGATGATGAGCTATGCAATATTGCAATGGCATTCCTTTTGGGGATATGCCCTATAAAATGCAGCATATTTACTGAATGGTGTGCCATCCAAGTCGGTTGCATGACTCCGGTCGAGTTGTGGAGTGGGCACAAGACTAGTATGCACCACATAAAGATTTGGGGGTGTCCTTCTTATGTGCTAAATAAACAGGCCGACAAGTTAGAGCCACGTTCAGAGGTTATGTTGTTTATAGGATATCTGAAGGAAACGAATGGTGGTTATTTTTATGATCCTAAAGAACAGAAGATTGTTGTTAGCATCAACACTCGGTTCTTAGAGGAGATTATATTAGTAATCACAAGTCTCGAGTCGAGATCATCCTTGAGGAATCACAAGGTGATCAAGATCTACTCACAGATCCAGTTGTGCAAGATAGAGCTAACTGCACAATTTGTTAACATGGTGCCTGACACTCTTCGATGTAGTGGGAGGGTGATAGTTACACTTGATCGGTATATGTCCATTGGGGAGATGTCTGATCATCTCCCGACAGATGAACAAGATACCGTTGATCCCTAGACCTGCAACGAAGCAGTGGGAGGAGATGTAGATGCAAATTCCTAGCGAATCTCCATGGAATCAGAATTTAAGTCCATAACTAGTATGGATGTATACGAGATCACTAAACTACCTAAGGGCTGCAAAGCTATTGGTAGTAAGTGGCTATACAAGAGAAAGAGAGGAACAGATGGAGAGATCGTGGCGTTTAAGGCCAGGCTAGTGGCGAAGGGTTTTACCCAGAAAGAAGGTATCGATTATGAAGAGACCTTCTCGCCTGTAGCAATGATCAAATCCATTCAGATTCTCCTTGCCATAGCAACTCACATAAACCTAGAAATCTGGCAAATGGATGTCAAAACCACATTCCTAAAAGGTCACCTTGAACAAGGAAGAGACATCTACATGAAACAACCAGAAGGTTATGTGAAGGAGGGCGATGAGCATCTAGTTTGGAAGCATCCATTGTCTATTTATGGACTTAAGCAAGCTTCCCGGTGATGGCACCAGCGTTTTGACGATGTGGTCAAATGATATTGTTTTGTATCCTTTCCTAACGAGGTGTGCGTGTACCGTATCTATGTTAACGGCTCATTGGCGTGCACTTTACGTAGATGACATCCTTCTCATTGGTAACAATGTTGAAGTGTTATCAGACGTAAATACTTGGTTATCCGAGCAGTTTCAAATGAAGGACTTAGGTGAAGCTGCTTACATCCTTGGGACAAGGTTATTCGAGATCGCCTGAAAATGATGTTAAGTTTGTCACTAGCGTCCTACATTGATATTGTTATTACTCGTTTTAGCATGCAAAATGCCAAGAGAGGTTCGGTACCTTTTAGTCATGGCATTTTTCTATCAAAGAACCAGTGCCCTAAAACGCCTTAAGAGATAGAAAGTATGGGGCTAGTACTATATGCTTTCGTTGTCGGTAGCCTCATGTATGCAATGCTTTATACGAGACTAGATATCTCATATGTTGTAGGCATGGTCTCCAGATATAAGTCTAATCCGGGACAAGCGCACTCGACTGCGGTCAAATAGTCTAGTGCCTTTTAGGTTATACAGACTCGGATTTCCAAGTCAACAGAGACGAGAAGAAATCCACCTCGGTTTATGTGTTTACCTTGGGATGTGGAGTCATTTCACGGAGGAGTGCAAAGAAGAAATGCACTGCGGACTCAACCATGGATGTAAAGTATGTGGCTGCGTTAGAAGCTTCGAAAGAGGCAGTTTGGCTCAAGAATTTCCTCCTGGATCTTCATATTGTTCAGAATTTGCCTAAGGCGATCAGGATTTATTGTGATAATGCGGGTGCAGTGGCAAATTCTAAGGAACCTAAATCTCACAAGGCGTCTTAACACATAGATTGGAAGTACCACTTTATACGATAATTCGTAAATCGAGAAGACGTGCTCATAGAGAAGATTGAAACTAAAGACAACCTAGCTGATCCATTTACGAAGAGCATACCAATTCCGGCTTACGAGAAGCGTGTCCATGGCCTAGGAGTGGTAGAGATGCCCCCCACATAGGACTGTAGAAACTTTTGTATCAGTGGGAGAAGATCTAGTGATAGATAGGATAGATAGTTGAGTACTACTTTGTACCTAGAACTGACACATTGTATACTAAAAGTTTGCTATAGCATAAGTGGGAGAATTGTCGGGATTGGTATACAGGAAGCAGGTTTATGTTTGTATATAATGTGTTTTTGTGCTTACCACTATTTTATTCTCCTATCGAATAAATATATATTTGCACATGCAGTCTTTATCTTGTATAAAAGTTAGATTTGTGTAGTGTGTCGGATATCATATAAGACTACATAAATTGGTTGAACTGACAAGATATAAACAGTAATCACAGCTAAGACAACTTAAGGATAAGTTGTCGTTTTAAGCTGCAGTTTAGATAAGATGTAGTTTGTCTTAGCTGCTTGTCTTTACTGGTATACTTAATTTGGTGTATTGATGGATCACAGTGAGATGTGTTCTCCTGACTGACCTTAGTGGAGAACCAAGATCTCAGTGACTTAGCTGGTCTTAAGCTTGGTAAGACTTCAGCTAAATGCATTTGCCTATTTATCACTTTGACCTACTATGGTGAACGTCATCGCGACTGGATCTACGCATCTTGGGTGTTAGTAGTTATTTGTGGCTCAGGCTGGTTGTCTGTATCTTGCAACCGTATCCTAGTAAAATGGGTTGATAATATCCCCTGTGGAACTCGTAAGGATTAGCATACTAAACCCGATCGGTTTATTAAGTTCAGGTGTGTTAATGAGGTCGAATTGTACTACTCAAAAACATAATAAGATGTTAATTAATTTAAGCTGTTAGTGAGCTTAATTAATTAATATATATTTCTATCTTAAATACCAGGATTGATTAAGTCTGAAATACAAGTCCTTGCTCAATTTGAGATAAAGGGATAAGTCAGTACGAATTCTCTAGCGGAATGAATTAGTGTTTATTAATTAATTCTGCTCTGGACTGAGCGTAGATGATTAATTAATTTGAGGCCCAACTTTATTTCTTGTATTAGATCCCTGATCTGGCCCAATTAGTTGTCTAGTTATTTATTGTCTTTCAGAAATCATTATTAATATATTAATGTATTTTAACATTATTTAATAATGTTATTTATTTTGAATTAATTGGCTGGGCCAATTAATTGATAAATATTAGTAGCCCAATAGATTAATTAATTATATTATGGGATAATTATGTAGAAGCCCATTAGGGATATAATCAAGTTAATGGGCTATAAATATTAATATTATAATGGCTTTTAAAGTCTATATATATTAGTATTTTGTTCATAATCAGAACACACACATATTCTCATACTCACACAAGCGAGTTTAGAGAGAGAGACAATTTTAATTTTCTTCAGTTCTCTGACCACCCAGAGGGAGAAAAAGGCCGGGACACAGATCAGGAGATCTGAACAAGAGCAACAATCAAAGCGACTATAACATACGCGGAGGAAGGTACAACTTCTTCCTCTCCTATTTAATTCCTTCATGGTCTTGTTCTATCAGTGCCTTGGAGACAATCTTAGTAGTCAACCTGTTCCTTTCTTCAACAGCTTTGAGAACATCTCGATAATGCAAGAGTCATCTTTTCAAAGAAAGATGTCGACCGACTCGCAAAGATATGTTGATATTGCTCTGAAAGATCGGTCATCTGAGCTTCTAGTGCTTTTTGTAGGATCTCTTCAGTATTGTTGTGATAGTCTTAGGAAAATTAGGAACAATATCAAGATCCAAGGGGAAGTTGTTGAGCCAAACTGCCTCTTTCGAGGTTTTTGAAGCAGCCACATACTCTGCTTCTTTGGTTGAGTCTGCAATGCATTTCTGATTTGCACTCCTCCATGAAATGGCTCTACCACCCAAGGTAAACACATAACCCAAGGTAGACTTCTTCTCGTCTCTATCAGCCTGGAAATCCGAGTCAGTATAACCCAAAGGTACTAAACAGTCTGACCGATAAAGAAGCCTATAATCTCTAGTGCGTTTAATGTACTTGAGAATATGCTTGACCACAGTCCAGTGCTCTTTTCCAGGGTTAGACTGGTGTCTTGAGACCATGCTTACAGTATATGAGATATCTGCTCTCGTACAAAGCATCGCATACATGAGGCTACCGACAACTGAAGCATATGGTACTAGCCTCATACTTTCTATCTCTTCAGGTGTTTTAGGGCATTAATTCTTGGATAGAAAAATGCTATGTCTGAAAGGTACTGAACCTTTCTTGGCATCTTGTATGTTAAAACGGGCAATAACAGTATAAATGTAGGATGCTTGTGACAAGCTTAACATCCTTTTCCGGCGATCTCAGATAACCTTGACCCCAAGGATGTAAGCAGCTTCACCTAAGTCCTTAATTTAAAACTGTTCGGATAACCATTTCTTTACGTCTGATAATAATTCAACAGTATTCCCAATGAGAAGGATGTCATCTATGTAATGTGCAAGAAACACCACTGATCTGTTAACACATATATGGTATACGCACACCTCGTTAGGACAGGATACAAAACCATAGGTTTTGACTACCTCGTTGAACGCTAGTGTTATAACCGAGAAGCTTACTTAAGTCTATAAATGGATTTCTTAAGCTTCCAAACTAGATGCTCTTCGCCATCTTTCACATAACCTTCTGGCTGTTTCATGTAGATGTCCCTACCTTCTTCAAGGTGACCGTTTAAGAATGCGGTCTTGACATCCATCTATCAGATTTCTAGGTTCATGTGAGCTGCTATGGCAAGGAGAATCCAAATGGACTTGATCATTGCTACAGGCGAGAAGGTATCGTCATAATCGATACCCTCTTTCTGGTTAAATCCTTTCTCCACTAGCCTGGCCTTAAATGCCATGATCTCTCCATTTGGTCCCCTCTTTCTCTTGTATACCCACTTACTCTTAATGGCCTTGCAACCCTCAGGTAGTTCCATGACCTCGTATACATCCATAACAGTTATAGACTAAAATTCTGAGTTCATGGCCATTCACCATGAATCTGCATCTATATCTCCCACTACTTTGTTGTAAGACCAGGGATCCACGGTATATTGTTCATCTTTTGGGGAATGCTCATACGTCTCTCCAGTGAACATATATTGATCAGTCGTAAAACTCACCCTCCCACTACGTCGAACAGTGTCAAGTGGTGTGTTAACAGATTGTGCAGTTACTCATGGAGTACTATCTTGCATACGACCACCCTGTAATTCTTCAAGGATGATGTCAACTTCAGACTTATGGTTACTAATGTAATCCTTTTATAAGAACCGAGAGTTGGCACTAACAATGATCTTCTGTTCTTTAGTATTGTAAAAGTATCCACAATTAGTTTTCTTCGGATACCATATGAACAATATCACTTTTGAACGTGATTCTAACTTGTCGGCATGCTTATTAGCACATAAGCAGGAGCAAGTGATGCACACTGGGCTTATGCCTGATCCATAACTTGAAAGGCGTCTTTGGTACCAATTGGAAGGCATACGGTTCAGCAAGTATGTTGCAGTCTCTAGGGCATATCCCCAGAAGGAAACTGGCAAAGTTTCATAGCTCATCATTGGTCAAACCATCTCTAAGAGAGTTCGGTTCCTTCTCTCTGACACACCATTCTGCTGAGGCGTGGTGCTGTCGGTTCGGATATAATCCCACATTCTTTCCTGAGGTATTCACCTTAAACTCGTTCGAGAGGTATTCACCACCATGATCCGATCGTAGTGTTAGGATATCTTTACCTAGCTTCTTCTCCACTTCTGCCTTGAATACTTAAAGGTTTCAAAGCAATCCGACTTGTAGCGAAGAAGGTAAACATATCCACATCTTAAGTATTCATCAGTAAACGTGACGAAATATTCATACCCTCCACGAGCTTGTGTAGACATAGGCCCACACAAGTTAGAATGTACCAAACTTAATATTTATGTGGCTCTATAACCCTTGCCATGAAAGGCCTATCACCATCTTTCCTTCTAAGCTGGATTCGCAAGTTGGAAATGGTTCAACTTGAAGAGACTCCAATGATCCATATTCCACCAATCTTGTATCTTATTTAGATTGATGTGACCTATTCTTAAGTCCCATAGATAAGTTCCGTTTTCCTTAGAAGATTCTTTCCTCTTCTTGGAGTTTGATGATGAGGAAGTAACATTCACAGAATTAAGCGGTTTGCATGTAATAGTATATAAAGCTCCGTTTAATAGCCCACCACAGATAAAATCATCATCTTTCATGATAGAAACATTAATATCAAAACTTGATTTATGACCATCTATGATGTAGAGTTTTGAAACAAAAATAATGTTTTGCCTAAACTCAGGTACATATAAAACATCTTTAAGTACTAAAATAGAACTATCAAAAGATAGATATAAATCTCCAATGACAATTACATGAACTCTTGATCCATTGCCAATTGAGAATATCACCTCGCCATCGCTCAATTGCCTTTTCTGCAAGAAAGCTTGCAAGGTGTAACAAACATGATCGGTTGTCCCCGAATCCACTACCTATTCATGGGTAGAAAAGGAAACTAGAACAGTCTCAATTACTAGAGCGACTCGTGTCTCTTTCTGTTTTGCCTTGACATCTGAATAATTCCTCTAGTTTCCTTTCTTACCACACTTGAAGAACCTTCCTTTCTCCTTTGACATTCGCATGCCGCCGGTTAGGGGACCGTCTTCTTACTTCCACTACTCTTCTTGAATTGACCATCCTTTCTGCTCTTTTTCTAGTTTCTGGCTTTCGGAGGATTCCTTGAGCTATTAGTGATATTCAAGACCTGAGCACCCTTACCTTTTCCTATGACCACTTTGACCGCTATCAAAGAATTGAGTAACTTACTTAGAGTAATCTCTATCTTAGACATAACGGTCCTTAAACAGAAGTTCTTATAGGACCTTGTAATTGGAAAGGTAAGATATCTCTTCCACTCTGTGTAGTTAGTTGGACCCATTAGGGGTCGGTTGGTAAGATCGGAAACTATAGATGGAATAGACATATCAGAAAAATTAAGTAAAATTGCATGTATGAACTCTATATTTGCACGTAATTTGTAGTTAACCATCGTTGTAACTGTGATATCCCAAGTTTAGATAATCCAGTTCCTTAGCACAATTTAATTAGTTGCTGAAATAATTATAAGGAAAGGATTATTTTATCCAGTGTGTAATTTCACACGAGAATTGGAAAAGAAATAGGGGCTGATATTTATTCCACCTCATGCTAACTAATAAATACAAAGGAAGAAAAAATGAAATTGAACCCCTCTTCTCGCGTGGGTTTCACATATGCAAAGCATAGCATGACCATGCAAAGCTATACCTATACCTAGCTTTGTGACTCAGCCAGCCTTACCTAGCTTTGTGACTCAAACAGATTAATGGTCCTATAAATAGTAGATACTCCTCGCCGATTTCCTTCAAAGATTTCATACGAAAATTTCCGCACTCAAATAAGGTAAACTTTGGAAGAATTAAGAAGAAGGTTCACTAAAAAACCGAAAAGAGGATCCAAGAAATTCAAAGCAGAGTAAAACAAGGTGGGTTATATTTTACTTACGAAATCTATGCTTGAGTTATTAAGCTCCGATATTTATGCAAGTTAAAGTTTATGAATGTTCATGAAAATTGCTTTGCTCACTATTGGAATTGTGCATCTACTTGAATGAAAATGGGCTCGCCCATAAGTATTGAATACGATCGGATCCCGAGCTAGACGTAGCCGTGGTTAGTGTACACCAAACGTCACGAAGTTAGCCTTGGGAGAATCTGTTTTTCCCAAGCCTAATGAAGGTAACGAGGTTACTCTCACCGAATTTGTTTCCCCGAGTTTAACGAGAAGTATAGAATGCACCAATAGCCGAGGAAGAAAAGTTTGGCCAAGTGAAAGTTTTGGTATACATGAGATCGCTTTCGATTTTATAACCGTCTATGTGATACCAAGAATGCATGAACATTTCATGGTTTTGAAAAGGATTTTCGGAGGTTTATTATCACCGCATTACCCACCGAGTACATTAGTGCTCAGCCCAAATATTTTCAAAAATGATTTTGCAGATCGAAGAT
Organism: Lavandula angustifolia; assembly: GCA_028984105.1. NCBI lineage: Eukaryota > Viridiplantae > Streptophyta > Magnoliopsida > Lamiales > Lamiaceae > Lavandula > Lavandula angustifolia. Next base: position 22,183,266 of record CM054803.1, on the reverse strand, counting down.
GGCAGTATGAAGGTGACGGTGCTGAGTTGGTCTCAAATGTTATTGTACAAATACTCGTCTATTTTAAGGCGTTTCTGCTATGTACCTTGAACTCTACCCCTCTCGTTTCTACTGAGGTAGTTAGATTATATAAATACCAGTGTTATTGTCATTTCAGATGTCTCAATTTCTTCCCCTTTCTTTCCCGCTTCTTTCACCCCCTCCCGGGCCGCGCTCCGGCCCATTTGCCTTCCCTCTGAATCGGGGCATGACAGAGTGGTATCGTAGCCGAATTTCTTGATTCTTTAAGGTCTCTATCGAGCAGTAAGTTCTTGGTCTTTTGACTTAAGGTCTTTGTTATATTTTGCCGTCTGTTTCTGCTACTGAGTTCAGCTGAACATGCTACTGAACTTTCTATTCTACTGAATTCAGCTGAACATGCTACTGAACTTTCTATTTTAAACTCTATGGGCTTTGGGCAAAAAAAGTCCGGGGCTTTTGGGCTAAAAAGCCCGCCCGAAAAAAATGCATAATTATTAGATAATATTAATATTAATACATAAATATAAATAAAAAAAATATGGGAGAGAAAAAATTCTCAAAGAAAGATTCAAAATGCAATTAATATATGTTGAAACTTGACGATTTTAAATTTTTTATTGTCTTAGTTTGAATTTTGTAATGTTTAGTTGTATACGACTTTGAATTTTGATATTTATTTGTACTTATATCTATAATATGATTTATTTAGCCTATTTAATCACTTCATAATTTATACTTTATTCAACATTAATATATTTAATTTGAATTATACATATTGATTTTATTTTTATACAACAAATATATAATTATAAAATTATAAAAAATATTAAATTAATTAGTGGGTTAAGCCTGACCGCCCGCCCGAAAGCCCGGGGTCGGGTTGGGCTTCATAAATCATGACCCGGTAAAGTACCAGGCGGGCTCGAGCGGGCCCAAAAATTAAGTTGGCCTGATAGGCCCGGGGCTGGGCCAACCCGCCCGCCCATTTTGCCACCTCTAGTGTAGAGTACACCTGAATGTGGATTTGGGTACTACTGAACCATAACTGAACTGCTACTGAATCGATATCGAACCGACATCGAACGTTACTAAGCCGCCTACTAATACCGGACGCCATCGGATGTTACCGAACCGGCATCGGACACTATTGAACCGAACCCTACCGAATTGCCTATCTACTGAACCATACTGAACCACTCTACTGAACTTTCCTACTGAACTTTTCTACTGAACTTTCCTACTGAACTTTCCTACTGAACTTCGCTACTGAACTTTTCTACTGAACTTTCCTACTGAACTTTCCTACTGAACTTTCCTACTGAACTTTTCTACTGAACTTTCCTACTGAACTTTCCTACTGAACTTTGCTACTGAACTTTCCTACTGAATTTTCCTACTGAACTTTCCTACTGAACTTTCCTACTGAACTTTTCTACTGAACTTTCCTACTGAACTTTTGTACTGAATCCTCCTATTGAGTTTTCTACTGAACTTCTCTCCTGAATTTCTCTACTGAACCTACTACTGAACCTGAACCTACTGCTGAACCTGAACCTACTACTGAATCTGAACTCGCTACTTGATGCGGGAGTAGCGCAGACGCAAACGCAGAATGGGCATCCGGTATCCGTTTCGGCTCCATAATACCTTTTCGGGAAGGGAATCGTGTTCCGGACACAACTCATAGATTTGCTGAGACGTATGGGCTCGAAACAGCGTTTGAGATCATCTAAGGCCCGAAATCAGCATTTCAATATTTTTCGAATTTTTAGTTTATTTACGTTTTGCCATTTGGTCTTTGCTAGCAGTATTTATACGTATTTGTAAGACTTCAGCCACAAATTTTTACCCTAATATCAATTTCGAGAATTTTCTCAATTCGCTGGTGGATTCGGAATTAGCGCTAGCTGTTCAACGGTTTCTCTGACTGCGTCACTACTAAACTTGAACTAGCTACTGAACCCGAAAATGCTACTAAACCTGAATTTTTCCTACTAAACTTTTCTATTAACCTTCCTACTGAATTGTCCTACTGAATTTCCCTACTAAATTTTTCTACTGAAATTCTCTACTGAACTTCTTCCTACTGAATCTCTCTATTGAACCTCTCTGCTAAACATACGACTAAGCCAATGATTTCTACTGAACCAATAACCTTATTATCTTTCCTCCTTCAGCTTTACAGCAGATGCTATTTTCCTTAATTTTAATACTGTTCTTTTTAAACCATATTGAGCCAATCAAGAAATTTAATTAAGGACCGTTTTGTAGATGGCCGCGGGAAAAGTCACCGCTAGGAAGAGCATCCCTACTCACCGACCAGATCCCGTACGTTGGTTTAGGAACTACTTCAGAGACCCAGCTCTCTCCATTGGTGAATTCGTCACCAAATACTTCGAACTTTGGCAAGAGGCCAAGATGGAAGTCAAAGACTTTGAGGCTTCTAATCGCCTCACTGAACAACTAACCTCGGAGAGGCATGCTTGGACACAATATCAACTAGATATTAGTGTCTATAGGGACCTGGTTACCTATCAACCTGCCTGTAGTTTTCCGGCCTTAGTCTCCTTAGTATTTGATAAATGGGTCATGGGTGACAAGCTCTCTATGTCAGAAACCGGGTCTTGTAGTGCGATCCCAACGGGATTCTCCGGCCATAATATCCGGGCCCAAAGATGACGGGTACGATCCCAATGACAACAACACCCTCTTGCTGTTTACTATGGGCGACAAAGTATACGAGGCAGGACCATCCATGTTGCCACAGCAAGGCTTACCCACTGAGGAACAAATTCAGACTCCCAGAACCCGGGAAATGGTGAGGAAAGGCATGCACGATGCCGTCAGTCGGGGAAAAGGGAAGGAAGTGGTGGAGGAAAATCCCGATATGTAGATAATCGAGGACCTTTTTGCCTTTCTTGTTATGTAGTCGGGCATCATTTTTGTTGTATATATATTGCCCGTATAATAGTATTGTAGTTGAATGTTGTAAATTATGTTTAATGAAATGAAAATTTTCATTGAGTGATACAAGTGTTCTATGGTTGCGCTCTAAATTTTATAGATCATTTTCAAACCTTGTTCTAATAATATTATAATCATCAGAATGTCGCAACCTGAAGTTCAAATTGTTGGAGAACCTGAAGCCCATAATGCAAGAGAAGGCCGTCAAGAGATTCCAATACGGCATGGAGCAGAGGATATACCGCGACCTAGAGCAGGAGATGACTTCTTAAGGCAAAATCCACCTACTTTTAGTGGAATAGGAGATCCTGTAGAGGCAGAAAAATGGATCAGGTCTTTAAAACGAATATTCGACTATATGGGTTGTTCGGATAAGGATAAAATAACATGTGCGCTATACCAATTGATAGAGGAGGCTGGTTATTGGTGGGAATCAACAAGAAGAACGTTGTCACCACCACAATGGGAAGCATTTAAATGGGAAGATTTTAAGGAGAAATTCAACGGTAAGTATATACCTCTGAGTTACCGTATTAGGAAGCAATCGTAGTTCGAATCGCAACAAGGAAAAAGAACGGTTACATGTAATATGATAGGTTGTTTAATCAACTATCTCGATACGCTCCGGACTTGACTGCATACGTAAGAGAAGAGGTCTGAAAAATTTAGGAGAGGTCTACGACCTGAAATAGGCATGTCTTTGGCTAGTTCAGGACCATTGACATATGCTCAATCTTTGAGTAGAGCACTGGACATCGAGGCAATGATGCCAGAAGAGAAGAAAGTACCTGTGATAGTACCTATCCGAACCTTTGATAATAAGCGTAGGTGGGATGATAGAAATAGAGGTTATAACAACAACAATGGAAGGAGACAAGGGCAGGAGAATTTCCAGCAAAGATAACAGGATCAACAACAAAAGCCGTTTTGCTGAACTGCGGCAAGAATCACTTTGGGAGTATGCAAGGCCGGCACTAATACTTGTTTTAGATGCGGTCGAGGGGTCACTATATTAAAGACTCGTCCTGGGAATCGACAAGGAGCACCAAGAAGACCCAACCAAGGGGGTCCTCCGAGACAAAATCGAACCGCACAGAATCCCCAACAAAATCAAGGTCAAAGGCCACCTCAAAGAGCTAGGGCATATGCCCTTAATCAGCAGCAGGCCGCAGTGCTCCTCGGAAAGTCGATGTGTATGATTAATGTCTCTAACATACCGTCATAAAGCATTGTTTGATACGAGAGCATCTCATTCCTTCATTTCTAATCGGCGTGCGAAAAGTTGAAATTGATACCGTAAATAGCGAATCATGCCTTAGAAATTAGCACCGCCGCACAAAATATAATGACTTCAGAACATATATGCTCGAACCTAGAGCTTAACATAGGGGATGAGAAGTTTAAGGCAAATCTATATACCCTCCCTATGAAGGACTTTGATATAATCCTAGGAATGGATTGGTTAGAAACGTCTTTTGCAACAATAATTTGCCACGAAAGGAAACTTACTTTCCAGCCTCCTGGGAAAGAAGAAACAAGCTTTTATAGCGTAAAAATAGGGAAAGAAGTAGCAATAATTTCGCACCGGAAGCCGCTAAGATACTAAGGAGAAAAGATTGCAAGGCTTTCCTAGTCAACTTCACTGGAGAACTGAAGTCACAACAAAAAATTGAAGAGGTGCCAGTGGTTCATGAATTTGAGGATGTATTTCCAAAAGACTTACCAGCTTACCTCCGGATAGACAAGTGGAATTCAAGATAGACTTAGAACCCGGAGCCGCTCCAAAGATCTAAGGCACCGTATAGAATGGCTCCTAAAGAATTGCAAGAACTTAAATTGCAATTACAAGGACTTTTGGACATAGGTTGCATCCGACCTAGTGTATCCCCTTGGGGAGCACCAATTCTTTTTGTAAAAAAAGAAAGATGGCACATTGAGGATGTGCATAGACTACAGAGAGCTAAACAAATTAACTATCAAGAATAGATACCCCCTTACCAAGGATAGATGAATTGTTCGACCAACTTAAAGGCGCCAGCGTGTTTTCAAAAATTGATCTACGATCCGGATACCATCAACTGAAGGTACGAAAAGAAGATATCCCTAAGACCGCCTTCAGAACACAGTATGGTCATTACAAATTCATTGTAATGCCTTTTGGACTAACAAATGCCCCTGAAGTCTTTATGGACTTGATGAATTGAGTTTTCCACCCATACTTAGATAATTTTATCTTGGTATTTATAGATGATATACTCATCTATTCAAAGAATAAACTAAACATGAAGAACATCTAAGAACCATCTTGAAACACTTCGTGTAGAGAAACTTTATGCCAAATTCAAGCAAATGTGAGTTTTGGCTCAAGGAGGTAATGTTTCTTGGACATATTAGATCCGCCGAAGGAATTAAAGTTGATCCCCGCTAAGGTGGAAGCAAGTGGAATAGTTTGAAATCCCCAACCAACACTAACGAGATCCGAAGTTTTCTTGGCCTAGCTGGATATTATAGAAGATTTATTGAAGGATTTTCAAAAATAGCTAGACCGATAACGCAATTACTCAAGAAAGGATCAAAATTTGTTTGGAGAACTGAGTCTGAAACAAGTTTCCAAGAGCTAAAAAGGAAGCTAACTATAGCACCTGTATTAGCTATTCCCGAAGGGAATAAAGGATTCATGGTATACACAGATGCATCAAAATTAGGACTTGGATATGTCCTCATGCAAAACCAAAGGGTAATAGTGTTGGTCCCGTGAGTGAGTTCAGGTGTAGAGGGGGGGGGTGAATACACCTGAATCCAAATTTCTCAACTTTCGAACACGAATACCCTATTCAGAAGGTGCCATACTAAAATAGTTCCAGCGACTGCATAACCGTTTCGAATCGTGTTAAAGGCTAAAAGAGTACCGACTCACCGAGATCTCGCTAACCGACTAGGTCGAATCCGCATCGATCAATGAGAGTTCAAGCTGCGGAATTGTGTAGGCCCAAATCGCTTTAATGAGGAAAACGTTTTATGCAAGTCTCGGGCCGTAGATAAGAAGTTCGTAATACCGAGACGCTTAAATCGATTTTAAATATGATGTTCAGTATGCACAAAAAAAACCAATGAAACAAGTAAGTAAACGACACGTATATTTTTAAAGTGGTTCGGATATCAACAATCCTACGTCCACCGGTCCCGATAGATCAGAGGCTATTTATTATACCGAGTTAGTCTCGGCCGCCTTGTACACCGGACAAAGCCGTGGCTTGGGGATTATACTCGAGCAAGTCCCGGGCTTACAATTCTATCAAACTTTAAGTGTTTGACAAACTTCTCCAACAATGAAGGAGTCCTTATACAATAAGGATTGGGTTCAAATGTGAACTCCTTCGTCTAAGCTATGGATATAACAAGTGAGCTTAGGGTTAGAGGGATAAGGAACGAGAATGTAGCTATCTAGAGCGACGAACAACCGAGGGTTTAGCTATAGGTTCGTGTCGGGCCGCTTGGATACTAGAAGCTTATGTCGGTTCAGCCTTGGTTCCTTTTGAGCCGGATGTAGTCTTTCACGGAGATAACTCGGTTGATTCTTGCGTAAGACTTAGTCGTTAATTTCGCTCGTTTGAATGCTCAGGCGTTTCTTGCTTCTATCGCATTAGGTTCTTGGGTGTTGGTGTGCTTCAAATCTTGAATGATCCCTCTATTTATAGAGTGGAGAGAAGAATAGATCCGTTGAGACGATCTTCTTCTTTTTCCCTCTTTTATGGTAGCAAACGGCTCTTTTGTGTAGTAGGTACAAAGTGTCCTTTCCCTCCTTTTCCGGAAATATGTTGACCGTAGCTTTAGTAGGTGAGACGACACGTGTATGCTTGTCATTTGTCGAGGTAGATGTGGTGGTTGAGACGTAACAAACTTCGAGGCAACCGAAGTCGACTTCTCTCTTCCTCGTACTTGACAACGCCGATAGCTTATCAAAAGATTCGGACAGCTCGTAAGACCGTCGCCCGATGCCGAGTATGATTTTGTATTCGCAGATAGACAATGAGAAGGGTCTATCGAAAATCGGCCTCGAGTCCAAAGTGAACTACTCCCCGCCGAAGTTCTGGGCTCAACCGACTCTCTCGCATATCGCTCCCGCCGAGTCCAAGATTCACCGAGTCTTCTACACCGGTGCCGAGGCCGATGAGCTACGGAGCGCCTTGACCAGAGCAGTAGCGCCTACCGAGTCCGAAACCTCGTAGACAAATACGAATACAAAGGAATGGTTCACCAATCGGATAGGGTTTTGGGGATCTTCAAATCTTCTCAACGCGTGAGCACGAGGCTACCGAGCGTGATTTAGTATAGAAGATAGAATCATTTCCCACAAGTATGATCATGCCGAGGATTGAATCATCACCCAACAATTTCCCCTATTTGATGATGCCAAAACCTATCATCTATGCTAACACTAAACGAGATAGAAACAAAAACTCCGTACAAATATTACAAGTAGGATCGTGGAGATGTTCCATCGCTTCTAGACTATAAAGCAAACAGGTAAAGAGAACAATTTCCCCATTGCAAACAAAACAAAGCTAGCAAAATCTATCAAAGCAATCACCGACATGTAATAAAGAGAGTGTGAGCCAACAATCACTTCAAAGTTGATTCCGAAGTGTTAAAGCATAAAACAAACACGGCCGTATAAACAACAAGTAGTTGTCGAGCCAAAAGCAATTGTATAAATATAAGAGAAATTCAAGATGTATACAATCTTGCTATGCTAAGAGAATGAGCTAAAGATCTAAGGAGGAGGGCCACCGAACTTCTTGATTCTCGTCCATGAACTCTCGAGTCCGATCTTCGTGGAGCGGCACTCCATACATCCCGTATGTGATCTTCCTTAGCTTCGTAAATTCCGCAAAATCGCAGTGCTCATCTTTAGCAAGTTCTTTCTTCGCCGCGGCATGCTTCACTTCGCCTTCAATCGTACCAAAGTGTATCGAGTCATCATGTCTTCTCGGTGGAGGTATGATTCTCGGGTCCCGAACACCGACTTCTATACCTTCGTATATGGCTTTGTCGAGGTATGGGTAGAGTTCAGTGTTCCGCAGCGAACATCCATTCCATGTAAGCTTCAATCCTTGTCCCGTTGGACCGTAACCTCCGTAAATAGTTCCTCTTGATGAACTCAATTTTCGCATTTTCCCATCTTTGATGAGCCGAGCCGGTATCCATTCATCTCTGTTTGGCTATCTTTGAAATTTCGTGTCACCGGCTTCCCCAATTTCCCGTATATGTATGGAATATCGCCTTTAGAAGGCACTCTCACCGGCCTCCTCTTCGCTCCTTTTCATCGAGCTTCAAGGTCTACCTTCCAAATTCGTCTCTCGGGCAAACGAACCGTCTCGCCTCCTCGCCCCGTATAGATATATGTTCATCGATCAAATATGGCTTCGATTTCATCTCCTTGTGTATCGTGGCTTGCCGAGGGGCTTCTTCTCGATTCAGGACAGGGGTACTAGATCTAGATTTGGACGTACCCCCGCCTTTCGCACTCTTCTCGTCGTCGCTCCCTTTTCCTTTTCTCTCGTCCTCTTCATCCGTTATGATGAGCTTTCTGAGTGCGCCTAGCGCTTTCTTTCCTCCTCTCGGATGGGGCTTTAGTCTTTCCTTTAGCGAGCTTAGACTTTGGCTTGTTAGCCGCTTCGGCCTCCGCAATTTCTCTCGGCTAGCCTCTCATCCGCAGCCTATTTGGGCTTCCTCCTCGCCAGATATGTACCTTAATCACTTTGCTGGAGGGGTTGGAATTTTAAGCTTTTGTTTGCCCTCGCCTTCTTGAACCGGTGGTGGAAGAGGAGCCTCTTCTTCTTCTCGAGTCCTCCACCGCGCCGTTCGCCGTACTCAAGCAACCTCCTTAATAATGCCTTTGGGAGTCCGGGGTCGCTCGAGTAGTCTCGCCGGGGTCTCGAGCCCTTGGGCCGGTTTCACTCGTGCTCGCACCGAAACACCCCCGGGCCTTACCCGAGTCTCGAGTCTCGAGTTTTCTCGAGACCGAAGTTTTGCTAATGTCGCAATAGATTTCTTCTTCTCGGCCCCCTTTCTTTCCTTCGCAGTGCGTCCCCTTCGAGCAGTCTAGAAGGTTTAGTGGGAGTCGCCTTCTCGCACTCTTTTTCTTTCCTTCACTTCCTTCACTTTCTTTCTCAGCACCCCTTCTTCTTTCCTTCCCCTTTTTGGCATCATCAAGTACAATGGGTTGGGATGAGTACCTTCTTCTCTAGCTTCGATAAACAGCTGGACAAGTCGTCCCGACCGTTATGCACTTTCTCCAATGCTAGATGCAGCTCGCTCCTCTCGATATGAGTTCGTCCTTGTATGTCGTATGAGAGAGAACGGCTTCGACTTCGCTCAGCTAGTTTCTCACCGATCTTGTCCTCCACGACCGGCTGAATGAGGTCTAGTCCCGTTCTCCGTGGCCCGGGCTTGCTCGGTGAATGACTCCGCATGAGCGGACAAGGCGTTCGAAATTGTTCAAGGAGCTTGGCCCGTCCCCTCCCGAATTGTCCTTAGCCGAGTCCGAAACCGCCGTTGCCGCCGGCCAATGCTCGATATGAGAGCGGAGACATCGGGGGTAGCCGATGTAGAGATGCCGGATTTCAGCCCCGAAGCTCGTAGTTGGTGGCCAATGCACTTCTCCCACACCTTGTGGATCGCCTCGCCAATCCCCGATTTTTAACTCCTTGTGCGCTTAGAGCTTTGGCAACCGAACGGGATCTCTTGGCAGATGGGCCGGGCGCGCCTCGTATGTCGACTCGAGCAGAGCCGAGCAGTGCTCGCCGAGGATTGAGACACCAACCGAAGGCTTATCGTGCCCAAGGATACCGAGTGGTGCCGCTTCTTCGCATGGGTATCCTTGTCCCGCTGGATGTCCCTCATCATGCTTTCTGTGGCCTCGATCATCGAGCGGGTCCCGACCGTCGTGGTCGACCCATCTCGAGGGCGGCGAGCCACCGCTTGGCGCCGATCAGCAATGATTGCAAGCATGGCTACCCTTAGATTCTCCATCGTATTGAGGTTCTCGTGCTCGAATAGCCTATCTCCTCACGCAATCTCGTTCTTCTAAGTGTAGTAGCCGACAGGAGTAGTGTAGAACAAGGCGTTGAAGCCGAGGCCACTCCCGAAAGCGTAGGATCATATGGAGCCTTGCCGACTTGGCTAGGACGAGCAAATCTCGAATGGTCAGCAAAGCTCGGAATGAACCGGATGATCTCTCGGGAAGCTCTAGAGACAATAACCGCCGCTCTCCATCCCGAGAGTCTCTTCGCAGACGCAGAATCCGACTCGATATCAACGAGTCGAGCCTCGTGGTCAGGCAGAGTGGTAGATCGCCGAGCGGAGGCACGGAGAGAGGGCTATCCATACGTTGGACTTCTTCGCTTGGGCTTCGTAGTCTCTCCCCTGTTCCTCTTGAACTTGTTCCTCGCTGGAGACGGCTTTCTCCACCGACTTGGTCTTCTCGGGATGAGGAAGACTCATCTACCAACCGTAGTGGCCGAATAGGAGTTGGTTCAAGGCCAGCCCACTTCGTAGTAGTCTCCCGGTTCAAAGCAGTGTATCCGGTATGGCCTTCCTCGCCTCTTGGCTGGTGCCTTAGGTGATTTTGCCGGAGGTGTCCTTTTCTTAGGAGTCGCCCGCCGGAGGCTTAGATGGCCGAAGCTTCGCGCCGCCCCCGAACCAACGTCAAGGCAGGCCGCGGACTTGTTGTGAAAGCGGATTTTCTTCACATTAAAATATTCCTTGCCGTCATATGTGATCTCGCCTCAAACCGCAGTAAATCCTCGATCATGACCGACAATTTAAGTCCGTAGAGAAGCTTTCCTTTTGCGGCCGTTGTTCGCGTAGCTTTGCTCGAACTTGGCCGCCCGAGCCATATATTCGCGAACAAAGAAGTCGGTCCAATCGACTTTCACACAGCCATAAATCGCCATCATCATACGGATCTGGGTCGGGAGACCCGATCGAAAGAGCGCACCGCTCGTCAACACTGAGCGACGATGTACGCCAGTTGCTCGAATCATGCGGTAGCATGGCATTCTTCGGAAATGCCGCTCAAGGTTGTGGGCTTGCCGACGTAAAAATGGAGAGGTATGTGTCGACAGCTCGGCCATTGTACCCCAAGGTGCCGACACCTTCGGACGGGAGGTTGAAGCTCTTCTTCGCCGCTTGTTTAATGTACATCCGCCCGCATCCTCGATGCGTCGTCAATGGTGTTAACAAATAACCTCGCGTAATGTCTCCTCCAACCGAGCCGGAGTTCGGATATAGTTCCGCCACTTGTCGAGGAAGGAAGAAGGTCGGCTTCCTCGATAGAAACGCCTCAAGTCCGGGATTTTGTCGATATGTGAAGATATCGTCCATGTACTCGAGCTCGCACGCGTCGAACTCCATGATTGGTTCGGCACTGCATACGGCCCTTGCTCGAGGATTTCCTCTATCTTGCTCGGGAGAACTCGACGTGATAGACTAGCCATAGTACCTGTTACAAGAAATAAATCGCACCGCTTTCTTGGATAGAACAAATGCTTTACAATGCGATACCGAAAAATATAATAAATACATTAACGTATATAAGCATACCAATAGATAAAATTCGAGATAAGATTGAGAATGAAGTTGCAAGTAAGGATCGCGTATGCGCATCTCTGGATTTTTCGAATTTGAAAGTTATGAAGTATGCTAATGGCGGTTTCAAAGATATGATCGAATATATATATCAAATATGAAGATGAACAGCTTTCGATCGAAGGCCGAATTTAAACTTGCTTTATGATATGGACGGCTAAGATTAGAAGTTATAAAATAGGCAATGATCACAAAAGTCGCCTAAGTCAAAGCCGCTGTAAAATAGCCTAAGTAGTAATCGTGGAAAAGACATACGCATTAAATGCGTGCAGAGTTCAAAGAAACTTATGTATGGAATGTCGTGCATTAAATGTGAGCCGTTAATAATAAAGACTAACCAAAAGATATTAATGTCATGCCGAATCTTTGTCATAAATGCAAAGTACTCGTTGTATTAAATTACTAACGAGTAGAGATACGCAAACCCGTCACCGAACATAGTAGTCACCGATACCTCGTGTAGATGGTTTCTCGTCTCTACGCATCGAATGTATCAAGCACCGAGAGTGAACATTCCCCCTTACCGAAATGTCTCTCTCCCCGAAACCTCTTACCGACCTGGGTCAGCAGGGTCCAATGCACCTAGCTCTACCGAAAGTTCTCTCGAATCTAGATTCGCCTAGAGGCTTGGTCAAGATATCACCCGTCGCTTGTCGGCATGGATCTTCTCCATCCCGATATCCTTTTTCTCGACATGGTCACGAATGAAGTGATGTCTCGATGTCCACGTGCTTGCATCTCGTGTGAAGTACGTGGTTCTCGAGTGATTGCAATAGCACCGGCACCGTCGCAGTAAAAATCGGCACTTCATTCCCGAATGACGCCATAGTCTCTCACCGCCGTCTCACCAAAGGATTTGGGCGCAACAACTTCCAAAGCAGCCATGTATTCACTCCCGTGAGTCGACGTGGCCACCGAGTGTTGTTTCTTTGAAAACCATGAGATCGCCTTGTTGCCAAGGAACCGACATGTTCCCCGAAGTTGATTTTCTGGCCTATTCTACATCCCGCATAGTCGCATCGAATAACCAGCTAGTTCAATATTATCATCGCTGGATACCACAAACCCATGTCGTGTTCCTCGTAGATAGCGGAGAATCTTCTTTGCCGAGTCCATATGACTCGCTGGGATTCGCCCGAAATCGAGCTACGCACACCTACAAAGATAAGTTATGTCAGACGAGTAGCCGTTAGATATAATAAAGAACCAATTATAGCATGGTATTCGCCTTGGTCTATCGATACTCCTCTTTATCAAGATCTATCTTCATATTCGTGTTCATCGGGATCTTGATTGATTTGCCGGATGTGCAAACCGAATCTTTTGACGAGGTCTCGAGTGTATTTGCCTTGGTTGATGAATGTTCCCTTTTCGGATCGCTTGACTTGAAAACCAAGGAAGTAGTTCATTTCACCCATCATCGACATCTCGAACTTATCCTTCATCTTCTTTTCAAATTGGCCGATACATGATGACATTCTTTGATCCGAATATAATGTCATCCACGTAGATCCGCACAAGTAATAAGTCTTCTTCCAGCCGAATGCTCAATAGAGTGCGGCTCCATCGCGCCTTTCTCGAAAACCTTTCCGAAGAAGAAACTCGACAGTGGTATCGTACTCAAGCCCCGGGTGCTTGTTTTAACCCGTATAGAGCCTTTCTCGAGTCTATATACTTGATGTCCCCGCCGAAAGCCAAGCGGTTGTTCCACATAGACTTCTTCTTTCAAAGACGCCATTCGTGAACGCAGACTTCACATCCATTTGATAAACTCCCGAATCGTTGATGTGTCGCGTAGGCCAGAATAGTCTCGATCGCCTCCAATCTTGCAACCGGAGCGAACGTCTCATCGAAATCTATCCCTTCGCTTGACAAAGAGCCTTTAGCCACGAGTCTTCGCTTTGTTCCTTACTATAATGTTGTTTTCATCTCGCTTGTTTTTGAAGACCCATTTAGTTCCAATAACATGTTGATGCCGGTCTCCGTCTACAAGCTCCCATACTTCATTTCTCGTGAACCGATTCAGCCTCCTCCCCGCATAGCAATGATCCGGGGCCAAGATCTTTCAAGCGCATCCTCAATGGTCTCGAGGCTCTTCAGCAGACAAGAAGCGGGAAAATAATGCGCTTTCTCCTTGATGTAACCGGATCTTGTCTTGACATTTGCCGAAGGATCTCCAATGATTAAATCAAGCAAGGTGAGCATCGAGCCACGATCTACGATGTTTCAACTCTTCATCCGAAACTTGTTCAACACGGATAGTAGGTGAGTTAGGCATTTCACTTGTACTATTCTCGAGATTGAAGTAATTCAAGAATAAGAGCATGGTCTACCGAGTCACCGGTTCGGGGGGCATTCACCTCGAGAACATTACTGGACGTTCCCCCGAGGTGTTGCTCTCGCAGTGTTGGTCTCAAGCTACCTCAACGGTTTCTTCATCGACCCGAGTTACCCGGGATCGATTCTGCTCGGGAGAATCAACTGCTCAGCCTACTTGCTCGCCGGGTTGAGATTCAAGTAGATTTGTCTTCGCTTTCGTCCGAATCATCATCCCATCATAGCCGGATCTTTTCGCATTTGTCTTTTAAGCTTAGATCCCGTAGCCGCTTACCGATGTCCTCGATTCGAGACTGGAGTTATCGTCTCCGTTCCATAGTTCATATGGTGTCCGCTTATGCCGCTTTGTCGCAGAGATCTATTCTCGAGTATAACATGCAAGATCCGTCGCTTCCCGCCCGCACCTTGGATGGGAGTCCCGAATCTGCGAGTAGAGTTCGTTGCTTCTTTAAGAGTTCTCGTTTCTTCCATTCTCGCCGAGGTGTGCGTGCAAAGCCGAGGTCTCATGCTCTATTCCTTCGCTCGCGTAACTCCTCTACCATAGAATTAAGGAATTCAGCCTCCGTCTCGAACGTATTTTTCTCGATCTTGGTGTTCTTCTCGACACCGAGCTTTTTCGTAAGCGTTGGTAACTCGTTTTTACGTCGACTTGTTAGCAATGAATATGACCCATGTGTAGCGAGTAGTCATCTATGACCACTAATGCATATTTTCTCGCTCCGATCGTCACTAGGGAGACCGGACCGAACAAATCCATATGTAGTACCGAAGGATTCCATCAGTGGAAGGAGATGGAACTGTTGGATTTTGATTCCTTGTTTGCTTTCCTTCGCATATGCTTCACACCGAGTGTCTTTGCCGAATACTTCATTCGGCAACCCCCTTGCTGAGAGTGTCTCTTGCAAGCTTGTTGAGCATCTTAAAGTTGAGACGGCCGAAGTCTTCGCGCCATAGCCACCCCGTGTGGTTGTCATTCTTAGCCAATAAGCAAGCTTCGTGTTCACCGAGTTCCGGGCCACCATATATATGTTCTTTCTCAAGGCGAACCCGATAACACCGTTTTCCCCGTGGATTTATCAATAACATCACGTAAAACCGAGCCAAATATCACTCTATTTGAAGTTATCATAAAATTGACTAACAGAGAGAAGATTATGTCAAGTCCTTCAACATATGATACTCTTGGAACGCTGGCGCTCCAATGCCGAGTGTTCCATATCCTCCGGTATAGCCTTTGCATTGTCTCCGAACTCACTCGGGGTCCTTCTTCAGATATAATTCTTCGCAGACTCCTTTGGTATGTCATGTGTCTTGAGCATCCGCCGTCCACATACCACGGGTCTTTACGCACCCGCAAAAATGTAATTATATTCAGTACCCTTTATTTTTGATTTTGGGGTCCTTAGATGTTAGTTTTAGTAACCCAAATCCCGCCTAACAACCCCGGTGGTTTCGCACATTTTCTTTCCACCGGAGTCAACATATCTCGACCACCGGATCGGTCACGCCGACTTCGAGGCTTCGAGGTTCGGGGAGTCCCGATCTTCTCGAGTTGGCGGACCGCCGACCTTTGCCTTCGTGCGACCTTTTTCTTCTTCCCCGACCTTTGGAGCCTCTTCGGACTATAGGTTCATAATAATATGATCCATACCGAAGCGGTGGACGCGCGCCTCGGAGGTCCATACCGATCCGCCAAGTTTGATTTGCCGGTTCCCCTCGACCGAACCGGGGTTTTCGGGCATTGATCTTCTTGTCGAATGCCGATGTGTGGGATGAGGTGCTTTCATCTTCTCGTTTGTTCTTTGCTAGGGGGTTCAAGATATCTCGCGTTGATAGTCTCCCCTCAAACAAATCTATCGCCAGCCGTACTTCCGAGTGTACGGGCGTATGAGGAAGCTCCTGGGATCGAATCCAAGTCCTTCCTTGCGCTGCTTTGGCTTATCGCTTGCTACCATAGCCTCCAATTTCTTCTCTCGCGCCCATATACCTCTCACCATCAGTTCCTCCGCACATCATCACTTTTCTTCAGCCAAGGCCGTGCTCTGGCCTCGAAGTCCCGACAGCTTCTTGCTTTAGTAGACTCGCTCGCATCTTTCTCGAGTCAAGTCATTGGTCAAGCACCGAAATTCGATCTTCTTGATGCCGAGACTTGGCCATCGGAGAGTTTATCTCCCTCCCCGAAGTCTCAACACAAGTCCTTCGGCCTCGCAGAACAACCCGACTCTCCCGAGAAAGTCTCTCGATTCTCCACTTTCGTGGTATCCAACTCCCCGAAGAGTCTTAATGAGCCGTGCACTCATCCGAATTTGTTCATCTAGTAGATCTTCATATGCGGTCGAGATGTCCAAATTCCCATCCGCACCCGAAATAGTGTCGTGTGTGCAAAGTGTGAAGAGGAGTTAACCGGTTCATGAGAATTTACCTCATCTTCTTCGCCCGCCATCATGCACATTTCGGCTGATTCATCCGCTTCACGCTCTAAGGCCATGAAAGCCGCTTCATCGTCGATGAATCCATAAAGGAGTCGATCTCTTCGAGTCGCTCCGAGATTTCGCCAGCCTATGTAGGATTGTCTTTTCCGGGCGAATTTCTCTCTCCTCGCCTTGCGTGCCGCGTGCTCAAAGACTCACCGAGCTCGGGACAATCATACCGATAATGTCCCGGCTTCTTGCAGCAGTAGCAAGTGATGACTTTTTCTTCTTTGGTCGCACTATCCCTCGAGGGTGCCGAGTCATCTTTCTTCTCGCATTCGTAAGATCGAGTATCGTGAGCGCGTTTAGGTGTATATTCCGACTTACCTTTGTATCTCGGTATGCTTTGGTCGCTTTCTACGCCTTTCTTTCTCCTTCTCGATACTTCACCGCGAGCAAGCCGCGTACTTCCGAGCTAGACTTCCTTCTTGTAGGTCGCCGAGTGAAGGCCCGGCCTTACTCGTCGCCTTGCTCGTAGCGGGAGATGTCTGTGGCCGACCGTAGCTTTGAAAGCATGGTCAATCTTCGTACGCCTTCAACTCTCGCCTTTCTTTGAGGTCCGTCGAACTCATACTCCCCTCGCCCGTAATCTCAAAAGATATAGTCGGAGACACAAAGATCTAAATCGAATGTCGCAATAAAGTGGCAAAAGGTGTCCAAAGTGTCCGTCCGCAGCAGGCTCCCTCGTAATCTTCGATTCATCTCTCGTTGCCGAATGTCTTTCCCAAACTTCATTGATAGAATTCATCGATTGGTAACCGACGTTTAGATCTTCGATTTTGTCCCCGGCAGCACGAGAGACAAGCTTTCCAAACTTTTGGAGTTCCAGCCGCTAATTTGTTGGCTTTAATCTTCTCGAGTCCCTCGACTCAAGTAGCGCAAGAGCATCCCGCAGTTCTTTAGCAGCCTTTGCATTCCCGAACCCCGCCAAGATAAGAATCACTAAGGGTGGTTAGTATAAGGATTCCCGGCGACTCGGCCTAGATTGTGAAGCTTCTTCTCTTCGGGAGTGAAGAGACTTCGTCTTTGGGGGATCTTCTTCCCATGGCCACCATTCCTCCTCCTTGAGCTTGGTCCCGAGTCACGACACATTCATTCATAGGAACGATAGGTCCATCTTCAAGCACTTCACCATATCTGTCATGGAGGGATGTCAGATGAGCTTCCATCCTGACTCGCCATACTCCATAGTTCTCCACCGAGAACATAGGTACCATCCTTATACCTAACATATCAGCCATGAAGAATAATGATATGAATGTAGAGTGATATGCAAAGTGAAAAACGCTTTCCCTGGATCCGCTCGAATAGACCCAGCCTCAAAGATAACAAGAGTCAAAGAACTCCCCGCTTCCGATACCAATTGTTGGTCCCGTGAGTGAGTTCAGGTGTAGAGGGGGGGGTGAATACACCTGAATCCAAATTTCTCAACTTTCGAACACGAACACCCTATTCGAGAAGGTGCCGCATCGAATAGTTCAAAGGTACTGCATAACCGTTTCAATCGTGTTAAAGGCTAAAAGAGTACCGACTCACCGAGATCTCGCTAACCGACTAGGTCAAAATTTAGTATCGATCGTTGAGAATTCAAGCAAGTGCGGAATTGTGTAGGCCCAAATCGGCTTTTAATGAGGAAAACATTTTATGCAAGTCTCGGCCAGCAGATAAGAAGTTCGGAATACCGAGAATGCTTAAATCGATTTTAAATATGATGTTCAAGATGCACAAGAAAAACCAATGAAACAAGTAAGTAAACGACACGTATATTTTTAAAGTGGTTCGGATATCAACAATCCTACGTCCACCGTCCCGATAGATCGAGAGGCTATTTATTATACCGAGTTAGTCTCGCCGGCCTTGTACACTCGGACAAAGCCGCGGCTTGGGGATTATACTCGAGCAAGTCCCAGCTTACAATTCTATCAAACTTTAAGTGTTTGACAAACTTCTCCAACAATGAAGGAGTCCTTATACAATAAGGATCGGGTTCAAATGTGAACTCCTTCGTCTAAGCTATGGATATAACAAGTGAGCTTAGGGTTAGAGGGATAAGGAACGAGAATGTAGCTATCTGAGAGCGACGAATGTACCGAGGGTTTAGCTATAGGTTCGTGTCGGGCCGCTTGGATACTAGAAGCTTATGTCGGTTCAGCCTTGGTTCCTTTTGAGCCGGATGTAGTCTTTCACGGAGATAACTCGGTTGATTCTTGCGGAAGACTTAGTCGTTAATTTCGCTCGCTTGAATGCTCCGCGCGTTTCTCGCTTCTATCGCATTAGGTTCTCGGGTGTTGATGTGCTTCAAATCTTGAATGATCCCTCTATTTATAGAGTGGAGAGAAGAATAGATCCGTTGGAGACGATCTTCTTCTTTTTCCCTCTTTGTGGTAGCAAACGGCTCTTTTGTGTAGTAGGCATGCAAGGTCCTTTCCCTCCTTTTACGAAAATATGTCGACCGTAGCTTTAGTAGGTGAGACGACACGTGTATGCTTGTCATTTGTCGAGGTGGATGTGGTGGTTGAGACGTAACAAACTTCGAGGCAACCGAAGTTGACTTCTCTCTTCCTCGTACTTGACAACGCCGATAGCTTATCAAAAGATTCGCATAGCTCGTAAGATCGCGCCCGATGCCGAGTCCGATTTTTGTATTCGTGAGATAGACAAAACCGAGAAGCGGTCATCGAAAATCGCCCCGAGTCCAAGCGAACTACTCCCGCCGAAGTTCGGCTCAACCGACTCTCTCGCATATCGCTTCCCGCCGAGTCCAAGATTCACCGAGTCTTCTACACCGGTGCCGAGGCCGATGAGCTACCGAGCGCCTTGACCGAGAGCAGAGTGCTACCGAGTCTCGAAACCTTAGAGACAAATACGAATACAAAGGAATGGTTCACCAATCGATAGTGGTTTTGGGATCTTCAAATCTTCTCAACAAGCCGAGCACGAGGCTACCGAGCGTGATTCAAGATAGAAGATAGAATCATTTCCCACAAGTATGATCATGCCGAGGATTGAATCATCACCCAACAAATAGCATACGCGTCTCGCCGCCTAAAGCCTCATGAACTAAACTACCCCACTCACGACTTGGAACTAGCCGCAATGCTCATGCATTGAAAATTTGGAGGCACTATTTATACTGAGTTAAGTGCGATATATTCACGCACCACAAAAAGTCCAAGTACATTTTCGAGCAAAAGGACTTAAACATGCGACAAAGAAGATGGCTCGAACTAGTAAAAGACTATGATTGCACCATCAACTATCATCCCGGTAAGGCAAACGTGGTAGCCGACGCCTTAAGCCGAAAACTCAATCTAAACTAGGGTACTTAATTACTCAACAGAGAAGCCGATTCGTGATTTTGATAACCTTGGTTTGAAGTAATTTTCCCTTCTGGATAGAATATCCGAATATGTAGCTAAACTTGTAGCTACATCGATTTAAGGACAAGAATTGTCAATGCACGTATGAGGATGAATTTTTGAAAAAGATGCGCATAGCAAAGAAAGTCGATAAACATCAAGTGTATACCGAGGTTAAGGATAATGCTCTCCTATTTAACGGAAGACTATGTGTGCCTCAAAATGAAGAATTAAAAGTTATTATCATGAGAGAAGCTCATGACACTCCATATACCGCTCACCCCGGAAGTACAAAAATGTATAGAGATCTCGAAACAAAACTTCTAGTGGAACGGAATGAAGAAAGACATAACATCCTTTGTAGAACGATGTCTCGCATGTCAACAAGTCAAGGCTATGCATCAAAGACCGTATGGACTATTACAACCACTACCAATCCTCGAGTGGAAATCTAACACATTAATATGGATTTCGTAGTCGGCTTACCAAAGTCCGTGCGTGGAAATACCGCTATTCGGGGTTATAGTAGATCGTTTAACCAAATCTCGCACACTTCTTACCTGGTCCGTATTGACATTTGGGTTGGAGAAATTTGCAAAACTTTATATAAAAGAAATAGTGCGATTGCATGGAATACCAGTTGTCAATTACATCCGATCGTGAACCTAGATTCACATCAAAATTCTCGACTAGCTTTCAAGAAGCTTGGGCACTAAGTCGAAATTCAAAGACAACCTTCCATCCCCAAACCGACGGACAATCGGAAAGAACGATACAAATCTTAGAAGATATGTTACGGGCCGTAATTATAGATAGAGGTGGACACCGGGAAGACTTATTGCCTTCTTATAGAATTTCGCTTATAACAATAGTTATCAAGCAACGATCGAATGGCACCATACGAGGCATTATATGGCAAAAAGTGTAGATCCCCACTTTATTGGGATGAAGTTGGTGAAACAAAACTTTTGGGACCAAAAATAATTCAACAAATGGTCGATAAAGTTAATCAGATTAAGCAAAGAATCAAAGAAGCCCAAGATAGGCTGAAATCTTATACTGATACGCGACGAACGGAGTTATAATTTAATGAAGGCGATCATGTTTTCCTCAAAGTATCTCCTTCTAAAGGAATTATACGATTTGGTAAAAAGGGCAAGTTACGTCCTAGATACATATGACCTTTTGAAATCCTAAAGCGGAAAAGCCCTGTGGCATACCAGAGAGCCCTACCACCAAATGTGGCGAATGTGTATGATGATTTCCATGTGTCTCAACTTAGAAAGTACGTGTATGATCCTAAGCACCTAATAAAGCATGAAGAGGTGATTCTAGATCCTAATATGAGCTATGAAGAACGACCAACTCAAATTCTTGACCGTAAAATCCAAGTCTTGAGGAACAAACAAATTCCATTAGTAAAGGTTCTATGAAATCATCATGGAGAAGAAGAAGCTACATGGGAACTGGAAGACAAGATCACGTCCCAATATCCTGAATTATCTTACAAAAGTACGTAAATTTCGTGACGAATTTTTTTATAAGGAGGAAGGGATGTGATATCCCAAGTTTCGATAATCCAGCTTCCTTAAGACAATTTAATTAGTTGCCGAAATAATTATAAGGAAAGGATTATTTTATCTAGTGTGTAATTTCACACGAGAATTGGAAAAGAAATAGGGGCTGATATTTATTCCACCTCATGCTAACTAATAAATACAAAGGAAGAAAAAATGAAATTGAACTCCTCTTCGCGCTGGTTTCACATATGCAAGATAAGCATGACCATGCAAAGCTATACCTATACCCGGCCTTTGTGACTCAAAGAGCCTTACCTAGGTTTGTGACTCAAACAGCCTTAACGGTCCTATAAATAGTAGATACTCCCCGCCGATTTCCTTCAAGATTTCATACGAAAATTCATCCGACTCAAATAAGGTAAACTTTGGAAGAATTAAGAAGAAGGTTCAACCTAAAAACCGAAAAGAGGATCGAAGAAATTCAAAGCAGAGTAAAACAAGGCGGGTTATATTTTTCTTACGAAATCTATGCTTGAGTTATTAAGCTCGATATTTATGCAAGTTAAAGTTTATGAATGTTCATGAAAATTGCTTCGCTCACTATTGGAATTGTGCATCTACTTGAATGAAAATGGGCTCGCCCATAAGTATTGAATACGATCGGATCCCGAGCTAGACGAGCTGTGGTTAGTGTACACCAAACGTCACGAAGTTAGCCTTGGGAGAATTTGTTTTTCCCAAGCCTAATGAAGGGAACAAGGCGACTCTCACCTGAATTTTGTTTCTCCGAGTTTAATGAGAAGTATAGAATGCACCAATAGCCGAGGAAGAAAAGTTTGGCCAAGTGAAAGTTTTGGTATATATGACATCGCTTTCGATTTTAAAACTCGCCTATGTGATACCAAGAATGCATGAACATTTCATGGTTTTGAAAAGGATTTTCATGGGTTTATTATCACCGCATTACCCATCGAGTACATTAGTGCTCAAGCCCAAATATTTTCAAAATGATTTTGCAGCCGAAGACGGCAAAGGTGAAGGCGACTGTGCCGAGTTGGTCCGAAATGTTATCAGACAAATACTAGTCTACTTTAAGATGCTTCCGCTATGTACCTTAAACTCTACCTCTCTCGCTTCTACCGAGGTAGTTAGATTATAGAAATACAAGTGTTATTGCCATTTCGTATGTCTCAATTTCTTCCCCTTTCTTTCCCGCTTCTTTCACCCCCTCCCTGGGCCGCGCTCCGCCCATTTCGCCTTCCCTCGGAATTGGGGCGTGAAAGTAACATTTTGATAAATCGATGATATTAAATACTGGACAAATTGCCCTAAGGATCACACTCGTAAGCCACTCTGTGGACGTTTACTTGTGTTCCCCTAGACCAAGCTATATACCTAGCTCTTTGTTGGTCCCGAGAGCACGTTCGTGTGTAGAGGGGGGGGTGAATACACCTAAACCCAATTTTCTCAACTTTGAACACGAACAATCCCTGCTCAGAAAGTGTCATACCGAAAGAATTCTAGCAAAACCAAATAGTCGTTCTCGAATCGTGTTTGGCAAAGAGTCTCGACTCTACCGAGATCCGCTTAGCCGACCGAGCCGAATTCGACGCTAGATAGAGTTCAGCCGGTGCGGAAATGTGTAGGCCCAAATCGGCCGAGTGGAAAACGCTTTTATCAAGCACAGCCTCAATTCAAAAAAAAACAGCTCAAAGATCCGAGACTTAGTTGTATGATTTTAAAGGATAATTTTCAAGCATGAACAGCTTAAAATCAATGCAACAAGAATAAGAGAACAGTAAGAGACACGAATTTTTAAAGTGGTTCTGATATCAAGTCGATCATACGTCCACCGTCCCGAAAGGTCGGAGGCTATTTATTATACCGAGTTAGTCTCGCCGCCTTGTACATAGGACAAAGCCGCGTCTTGGAATTTATACCGAGCAAGTCTCGCTTACAACGGTTATCAAACTAAAGTGTTCGACAAACTCTCCCACAATGAACGAGTCCTTTTACAATAAGGATTAGGTTCAAATATGAACTCCTTCATCTAAGCTATGGATATGATCGATTGAGCTTAGGTTAGACGGATAGGGAATGAGAATGTAGCTTCTAGAACGACGAACAATGAAGTTATAGCTATGGGTTCATATTGGCCGTTTGGATGCTAGAGGTTTGTATATAGGTTCAGCCTTGGTTCCCTTATGAGCTAGGATGTAGTCTTTCACCGGAGATAGATCTTAGAGTTCTTGAGGAAGACTTAAGCTTGCTCATTTGATCGCTCTCTTCTTTTTTAGTTCTCTTTCCTTGTTTGCTCGTGAAGTAGCAAACAGTAGTAGTGCTTTCAAAAACTTGAATCATCCCTCTATTTATAGAGAAGAGATTGGGAAAGATCCGTTGGAGACGATGATCCCTTTCTCACTCTTTTGGTAGCTAACGGCTTTTTGAAAAAAAAGGTGACGATTGTCCTTTCCCTCCTTTTCTCGGAAATATGTCGACTTGCGCCTTTAGTAGGTAAAAAGGCACGTGTCTCGCTTGTCATTCGTCGAGGTTTTGCAGAGTAGTTGAGACAAAACGTACTTCGAGGCATAATGAATCCGACTTCTCTCTACCTCGTAGTTGACTATGTTGATTGTCGTTCAAAAGATCTCGACAGCTCGTAAATCATCGCCGTTATCGAGTCCGATCCCCGTAGAGAGTACCGAATTTACTCTATCGAAGGTCAGCCTCTAGTTCAAATGAACTACTCCTACCGAGTTCGGGCCCACCGACTCCTTCAATATACCGCTCCCGCCGAGTCCAAAGATGCACCGAGTCTTCTACATCCGGTGCCGAGGCCGATAATCTACCGAACGCCTAAACTGTAGCAGAGTGTCTTCTCGAGTCCGAACCCTCGAGACAAAAAACAATTACAAATGTAACGGTTCACCAATCAGATAGGGTTTTGGGATCTTCAAATCTTCAAACAAATTCGTAGCACGAGGCCACCGAGCTTTGGTCGCTTACGTAAGATACAATCATTTCCCACTATGTATGACCGTGCCGAGGATAGAATCATCACCCAACAATTTCCCCTATTTGATGAAGCCAAAACCTAACAACATCTATGCTAACACTAAACTTCTCGTAAACAGAGCTCCTTACAATATCACAAGTAAGATCAGTGGAGTTGTTCTTTAAGTTCTAATCTACTGAGGGGATCAGGGCAGAAACAATTTCTCCCTATATAAACAACAATTTCCCCCGAAACAGCTAGTCTAACAGAATCTATCAAAGTAATCGACTGACAAGTAAATAAACGTGAGCGTGTGAGTCTCGTAATCACTTCAAAGTGATCTCCGAAGTGTTAAGCATAAGACAAACATGGCTATTTAGACAATAAGATATTGTCAGAGCCAAAAGAAGATGTATATATATAAATATGAAAGTTCAGTACAGTACATCTCTTGCTAAGCTAGGAAGATAAAGAAGCTAAGACTAAGAACGCTTGTACCGCTTGATCCTCGTCCATAAAGTTCTCGCGATCAGGTGCCTGGGAAGGAGCAAAGCCCATACATCCCGTAAGTATACTTCCTCGCCTTCGATATTCAAAGAAAGTCACCGGCTCATCTTCTTCAAGACCTCTATGGGCGGCAAAGATCCTTCACTTCTTTCTCTATTACTCCATAATGATAGAATCATCAAGTCTTCCGGGTGGTGGCGGAATTCGGGCTCGTGGACTTAGATAAATGATATTCTCTTTCACGCCTTGTACTGTGTAGGCATATAAGTCCGGCTCAGCAATCCTCATCCATTCAAGCGTAGGCATCCGCCTTTGTAATGTTTGGCCGTAATCTCCGTAAATAGTTCCTCTTGATGAATTCTATCTTCCGTGATTCCCATCTCTCGTGTAAACCGAGCAGAATCCATTCATCCGTCCTAGGCCATCTTTGCATTTTCGATCCGTCGTTGCTTCCCGAACCTTCGTATTTATATGGAATGTCGCCTTTGAAGGTACTCTCACCGGCCTCTTGTTCAAGACGGATTCTCGCCGCTTCAAGGTCCGGCCATATGGATTCTCTCGCCCGGCGTACTCGAATCCGCCTTGCCTCTTCTCCTGTGATAGATACATATCCATCTCGAGCAAATATAGCTTCAATCTCGGCATCTTGTTCCTTAGTTCTCGTGTAGGAGGGTTTGTGAGGAGAGTCTTCCGAGTTAGCAGGGGTACTAGATTTGTCTTTGGATGTACCCCGCTTTCGCATCCTTCGTCGTTGCTCCTCTTTCTCTCTCGTCCTCATCATCTTCTAATCTCGAGCCTTCTGAGGCAACCTAGCGCATTTCTTTCCGCCCGCGTGGTGGAGCCTTAGTCTTTCCTTTGGAAGGCTTTGCTTTAGGCTTGTTGGCCGCTCTTCGCCTTCGGCTAATTCCCTAGCTAGCTTCTCGTCACCGCTATCCGAGCCTCCTCCCAGCTAGAACATATCTCTTTGATTTCTTTGCCGGAGGGGTCGGGAGTTTCAATACTTTCTTACCCTTTCCTTGAACAGAGGCGGGAGAGGTGCCTCTTCCTCCTCTCGAGTCATCTCGCTCAAGATACTCAAAGCAACCTCCTTAATTATGCAAGAGGGAGTCCGGGTCGCATGAGTAGCCGGTTCTCTCGGTTCCGGAGCCACTGGGGCAAGGTCCTCTGCGTGCTCGCACTCGAGACACCCCGGGGCCTCACACCGCTTGGTCTAGTAGCGCTTGTTGTCCGAGCTCGCTTGTTTCAGCCCATCGACCGTGTTTTCTTTCTTAACTTCGCAGTGGCTTCCCCTTAGTTGATTTTGCAAGGGTTTTAGTCGTGGTCACCTTAGGGGCCGACTTATCCCCTTTTTCACTTTTATCCCCCTTTTCCCCCTTTTGGCATCATCAATTACGCCCGGGGTAGGAGTGGATACATGGAGATTGAGGCTTTGTAGGAGGCCGACAACTCTTCGATTTTGTCGTTGATCTTTGTTAGGGCCTCATGCAGCTCATTCCTCTCGAAGCGAGGTCTTCTTTGTAGAATTTGTGAGAGAGGTCACCGCAGCCTTTAAAGTCATTCAGCCTTCTCGTAAACCTTTCCTTCAAGCGGCCCGTTGAATATTGTCGAAGTCCGAGCTCAGCCGGCTCGGGATTGGTTTGAGATTGATTCAAGATGGGAGGATCGAGCGGCCTTGAATTCTTCAAGCGCTTGGCCTCGCCCTTCCCGAATTATTCTCGAGCCGATTATCAAAGTCCTTTTTCTCGTGCCGTGCCGCCGCATTAGAGACAATGGGCCCCGAAGCTCGCATTGGTGGCTTGAGCAGCTTGCTTCCATGTTTTGTGGATGGCTTTGGGCGAGAGCCCCGTCTCCGAGTTCCTTGGCTTTTTTAGCGCCTTAGCCATGGACTTTGAGCATCGGCCTTTGGGGCCGGGCGCTACTTCAAACGTTGATTTCAAAGAAGAGCCGAAGCTGCTCGCGGAAGTTGAAGTACCAGCCGCCGACTTCACAGTCCAAGGATACCGAGTGGTAGTTCAAGAGGAGCGGGTGTATCCTTGTCTCCGGGGTTGTTCCTCATCGTGTTTCCTGGGGCTCGAATCATGGGGTGGGTCCCGACCGCCGTGGTCCGACCCGCCCCGAAGGGGCCGAGCCTAAAGCCTCGCCGCCTATCATGCAAGCAAAGGCGCATTGCGGCTCTTAGGTCCTCCAGAGTGCCGAGGTCAGCAGGGCCGTGAGTAGCCTATCTCTGCCGCTTATAACCAGCTCCTCTTCATGCAAGCTGCTCGCAGTGAAGCGTAGCCGATTGGGCCACTCTTGGAATCTTAAAAGCATATGCGAGCCCGGCCTGCTTGGCAATAGTCACCGTGATCGAGTGGCCGTAAATCTCCCGGTATATGCTCAATAATCTCTCGAATGCTTGAGATAGAATGGTTGAAGCTTCCATTCCGACGCATTCCTCTTCGTATGTTGTCTCCGAGTCTTCAACATCTATTGGAGACAAACTGCTTTTAGCAAGACGGCATGCTACCGAGTGGTCGAGGAAGGCTGAGCGGACTCCGCCCAAGGTTTCTAAATCGCCCCTCCGGGCCTCTTCGCCCCGAACCCCTTGGTCCACTTCTATAGCTTGTTCAGTGGAGATGGCCTTCTCCACCGACCGAGTCTTCTCTCGAGGACTCGAGTCATCAATCACCGCACGGCCATCTAGACATATTCAGCAGCTTGCCAGCAGCCTCCGGCACGCTCGGATCCGCAGGCACAAAGCAGAATGCTTTTCTTCGAAGCGCTTTACCGGTGCCTTAGGCCTTTTGCTTGAGGAGACCGTTTCTTTGTCGGGGCGTGGTCTTCGAGGCGTCATCCGCCGAGCCGAGGGTCATGTCCCTATCCGCCGAAGAGCAAAGAAGCTCACGTTGTGGAATCCGACCTTCTTCACATTAAAATATAGCTTGTCATCGAATGTGATTTGGTCATCTCCGCAGGTCTTCAATCATGACCGATAGCTTCATCCATATAGAAGTCTTGCCTTTTGCTCTCGCCTTGCATGTTGCTTTGTCAAATTGGGTACTCGAGTCATGAACCTCGAAGAAAGAACTCCGTCCAGCTAATCTTCATTCTATCATAGATCGCCATCATAAGTCGGATTCGGGGTCTCGATACTTGATCGAATGAACCCGCTTGGCTTGCCGGCAGTCGAAGTCACAATATATGCCAAGGCTCTGCATCGAGGCAAAGATACAATTCTTCGGGAAAGCGGCTCTGAACGTTGTGGGCTTTCCGCAGAAGATTGATAGGTAGTCATCTATCATATCGTCGTTATATCCGACGGTGCCGACTCCTTCGCAGGTAGATCGAAGCTCCTCTTCGCCTCCTTGATAGATATCCGCTTTAGTTGCATAGAAGCATCGCCGATGGAGTGAACCGCAAATCTTCCAATGATGTCGCTGACACCGAGTCCGAGTTGAGATAGATCTCGACACTTGTCTCGAAGGAAGAACGTCGGCTTCCTTGAGAGAAATCCTTCCATACCCGATTCTCTAAGGGCGCCGAAGATTTCGCCCATGAACTCGAGATCGCAGCGCCGAATTCCATGATCGGTTCGCACTGCACACCGGCCTTTATCTAGGATTTCCCGCATGTTCTCTAGAGCGGTGATCGAAATGTTTGTACTTGCCATTATATCTGTTACAAGAGAAGTCTATCATTATCGATTTTAATAAAACAGTCTGTATAGCGATTCTGAAAAGAGAGAATAAATTATTGTAACAGATCTAATATCATACCGATGAGAAATCTAATCATTTAAGAAATATGCAAGAGGGGTTTGCAAAAAAAAGATTTCAGATTTTTCGGAGTTAAAGGATTTGAAGTATGCTAATGGCGGTTTCTAAGATATGATCGAAAAAAATATATATATCAAGGTGAAGATGAACAGTTATCGATCAATGGCCTAGTTTAAAATAGCTTTTATGAGATGGACGGTCAAGATTAAAAAGGTCTATTAAAGGTAATGATCAAATTTGCCGCCTAAGTCAAAAGCCAGTTGTAATTTGCCTAAGTAGTAACTATGATACGACATGCATTAAATGCGTGGCGTAGTACAAAGACACTTACGCATGGAATGTCGTACATTAAATGTAAGTCGTTAATATTAAATGACAATCCAAGAGATATTACATATGATGCCGATTCTCGAGCAATAAACGCATATTACGCTCTATTAGTTACTACCGAGTAGAGATACGCAAACCCGTCACCGAACATCATAGTCACCGATACCTCGGTAGATGGTTATTGCCTCTACGCATCGAGTTTACTCGCATCGAGAGTGAACATTCCCCCTTGCCGAGTGCTCCTCTCCCGAAACCTTTTACCGACCGGGGTCGGCAGGGTCCAGCAGACCTAGCTCGCCGAAAGTTCTCTCGAATCTTGCTTCGGGCCTAGAGGCTTGGTCAGCATAATGCCCTTTGTCGATCAACATGGATCTTCTCCATCCCGATGTCCCGCTTTCGACATGGTCACGAATGAAGTGATGTCTCGATGTCCACGTGCTTGCATCTCGTGTGAAGTACATGATTCTCGAGTGATTGCAATGGCACCGGTACCGCCGCAGAAGATTGGCACTTCATTCGAATGACGCCATAGTCGCGTAGGGCCGCGTCTCTCGCCCAAAGGATTTGGGCGCAAAGCAACTTCCCGGCAGCCCATGTATTCGCCCGCAGTCGACGTGGCTACCGAGTGCCGTTTCTTTGAAAACCATGAAATCGCCTTTACCGCAAAGGAACCGACACGTTCCCCGAAGTCGACTTTCGGTCAATTCTACACCCCGCATAGTCAAGATCGTAGTAACCAGCTAGTTCTATATTATCATCACCGGATACCATAAGCCCATGTCAGTGTTCCTCTCGAGATAGCGGAGAATCCTTTTGCCGAGTCCATGTGACTCCGCTTTGGATTCGCCCGAAATCGAGCGTTGCACACCTATAGCATAAGTTATGTCGGACGAGTAGCCGTTAAATATAATAAAGAACCAATTATAGCACGAAATTCGCTTGGTCTACCGATACTCCCTCCTTATCAAGATCTATTTTCATGTTCGTGTTCATCGGGATCTTGATCGGTTTGCCGGATGTGCAACCGAATCTTTTGATGAGGTCTCGAGTGTATTTGCCTTGATTAATGAACGTCCCTTTTTCAGATTGTTTGACTTGGAAACCGAGGAAGTAGTTCATTTCTCCCATCATCGACATCTCGAATTTATCCTTCATCATCTTTTCAAATTGTTGGCACATGATGACATTCTTAGATCCAAATATGATGTCATCTACATAGATCTGCACAAGTAGTAGATCGTCTTCCAGTCGAATGCTGAATAGAGTGCGGTCTATTGTGCCTTTCTAAAAACCTTTCAAAGAAGAAACTCGATAGGGTATCGTACCAAGCCCCCGGGTGCTTGTTTTAACCCATACAGAGCCTTTCCCGAGTTTATCCACCTGATGTCCCCGCCGAAAGCCGGGCGGTTGTTCCACGTAGACTTCTTCTATCAAGCACGCCGTTCGAGAACGCAGACTTCACATCCATTTGATAGACTCGAATCTTTGATGTGTCGCGTAGGCCGTGAATAGTCTAATTGCGCTCCAATCTTGCAACCGGAGCGAACGTTTCATCGAAATCTATTCCCTCAGCCTTGACAAAGAGCCTTTGCCACGAGTCTTCGCTTTTGTTCCTTACTATGACGTTGTTTTCATCCCGCTTGTTCTTGAAGACCCATTTTGTTCCAATAACATGTTGATGTCGGGGTCTATCAACAAGCTCCCAAACTTCGCTTCTCGTGAACTTATTCAGCCTCCTCCTCGTATGGGCTATGATCCAGGCCAAGATCTTTCAACGCGTCCTCAATCGTCCGAGGTTCGCCGCAGACAAGAAGCAGGAATATAAGGCGCCTTCTCCTTGACGAATATGGATCTTGTCTTTACTCTTGCCGAGGGATCTCCAATAATCGACGGCAGCCGTGAGCGTCCGTACCACGATCTACGATGTTTTAGTTCCTCATCCGAAATTTGTTCAACACGTATAGTAGGCGAGTTAGGCATTTCAGCTTATACTATTCTCGAGATTGAAGCATTTCAAGAATGAGAGTGTGATCTACTCGAGTCACCGTGTTCGTGGGCATTCACTCAGGAACATTAATAGATGTTCCCCCGAGTTGTTATTCTTAGTAGTGGTCTCGCCACTTCCGGGGTTTCTTCATCGACCCGAGTTACCCGGGATTGATTCCTGCTCAGGAGAATTAATCGGCCAGCCTACTTTTGCCGCCGGTTGAGATTCAAGCAGACTTGTTTTCGCATTCCTCATCTCGAATCATCATCCCAACAAAGCCGGGATCTTCTTGACTTCGTCTTTTAAAGCTTAGATCCCGTAGATGTTTACCGATGTCCTCATATTCGTAATTAGAGTTATTGCTCCCGTCTTCGCAGCAAACTCATTAAAAACAACATGAGGGCTTTCCTCCACGCAAAGTGGTCCGATAGTTGAATACTCAAAGCTTTGCCGACCCGAGAGTATCCTAAGAATACTCCCCCGATCTAACTTGCTATCAAAAGTCTTCACCGATCTTTCCCATTATCGTGGATAAAGCATGAACAACCAAAGATATGGAAATAGGATAGAGAAGGTTTCCTTCCGCTCCATAGTTCGTATGGTGTTCTTTTATGTTGCTTTGTCAATAGAGATCGGTTCCCGAGTGTAACAAGCGCAATCGGTGGCTTCCGCCCTTAACTTGGCCGGGAGTCCCGAGTCCCGCGAGTGGAAGTTCTAGCCGCTTCTTTGAGAGTTCTGTTCTTCCGTTCAAAGCAACTCCATTTTGCCGAGGTGTGCGTGCAGCCGATGTCTCATGCTCTATTCCTACCGCTTTGCGTAACTCCTCCACCATGGAGTTGAGGAACTCGGCCTCCCGTCGAACGGATTTTGACAATTTTGGTGTTCTTCTCAATACCGAGCCTTTTCGAAGCCTTGGTAACTCGTTTTGACGTCGACTTGTTGGCAATGAATATGACCCAAGTATACGCGAGTAGTCATCGATGACCACTAAAGCATATTTCTAGCCTCCGATCGTCACCGGAGAGAGTGGATCGAACAAATCCATATGTAGCACCGAAGGATTCCATCGCCGGAAGGAGACAAGCTTCTTCGTGTTCACCGAGTTCCAGCCGCCTACATATATGTTCTTTTGCGCTAACCTCGATAACATTGTTTTCCCCGTGGGATTTATCAATGACATCACGTAAAACCAAGCCAAATATCACTCAATTCGAGTTATCACAAAATTGACTAACAGAGAGAAGGTTATGCCGAAGTCCTTCAACATATGATACTCAGAACCGCGTGGCGCTCCAATGCCGAGTGTTCCGAATCCTCTTGTGTAGCCTTTAGTGTTGTCTCCAAACTCGATTTTGGGTCCTTCTTCGATGTATAATTCTTCGCAGGTTCCTTTGGTACGTCATGTGTCTTGAGCACCTACCGTCCACATACCAAGGATCTTTGTGCACCCGCAAAATGTAATTATATTCAGGTACCCTTTATTCTTGATTTTAGGTCCTTAGATGTTAGTTTTAGTAACCCAAATCGTGCCTAACAACCCCGGTGGTCTCGCATGCTTTCTTTCCACTCGAGTCAACATATTTGACCACCGGACCTGTCGTTGCCGACTTCTGAGCTTTTCTCGGTTCATGAGTCCGGATCTTCCGAACCGGTGGATCGCCGACCTTTGCCTTTTGTGCAATCTTCTTCTTCTTCTCGACTCTTGGATCCTCTTCTTCGACTATAGGATCATAATAATATGACCCATACCGAGCCGGATGTGTCACCGAGGTGGTCCATACCGATCACTTACTACTTTGACTTGGTTCCCCTCGACCGAACCGGGGTGTTTTGCACCGATCTTTGGTCGATTGCCGACGTGTAGGATGAGGTGCTTTCATCTTTTGTTTATTCTTTGCTAAGGGGTTCGTAATATTTGCATTGATCGTCTCCCCTTTAAAAAATCTATCGCAAGTCGCACTTCGAGTGTATCGGGGTAGATAAGGAAGCTCCCCGGCCGAAAACCAAGTCCTTCCTTGCAAAGCTTAAGCTTGTTGCTTGCTAGCATAGCCTCCAAAGCCTTTCTTTGCCGCCCACGTACCGCTCGCCATCGTGTTCCTCCGCACATCATCACTTTTCTTCAAGCATCTCGTGCTCTGGCCCGAAGTCCGGATAGTTGTTGCTTCGGCAGACTCAATCCAAAGATCTTTCCGAGTTAAGTCCCCGGTCGAACCGAGATCTCGATCTTCTTGATGCCGAGACCGGGCCAACACAGAGTTTATCTCCTCCCCCGAGTCTCAACACAAGTCCTTCGACTCGGCAGAGAGACTCCGACTCTCCCGAGAAAGTCTCCGATTCTCCACTTCCGTGGTATCCAATTCTTGAAGAGTCTTACCGAGCAGCACTCATCCGAATCCGTCTCGCTGCGCTTCTTCGTATGCGATCGTGACGTCCAAATTCTCATCCGCACCCGAAACAGTTGTCGTGTGTGCAAAGTGTGAAGAGGAGTTAAATGGTTCATGAGAATTTACCTCATCCTCTTCTCCCCGCCATTAAGCACTTTTCGCAGCCTTCTTCGCCTTCATGCTCTCGGCCATGAAAGATGCTTCATCATCGATGAATCAATAAAGAAGTCGACTTCTTCGAGTCGTCCGAGATTTCGCCACCACGTATGCTTGTCTTTTCTTGGCGACATTCTCTCTCCTTGCTTTACGTGCCGCACGTTCAAGCACTACCGAGCTCGTGACACCATACCGATAGTGTTCTCGATTTTTTGCAACAGTAGCAAGCGATGACTCTTTCTTCTTTGCTTTCGTTATCTTTTGATGGTGCGGAGTCATCCTTCTTTTTGCATTCGAAGATCGTGATTCAGGAGTGCGCTTGGGCGTGCATTCGATCTTACCTTTTGTTTCTCGATAGGCTTTAGTCACTTTTCTCGCGCTCTCCTTCTCCTTCGATATTTTACAATGAGCAGCCGCTGCACCTCGAGCTAAACTTCCTTCTTGTATGTCGCTTATGGAAGGTTCGGCTTTGCTTGACGCGGAGATGTCAGTGGCCGACCGATGCTTGAAAGCATGGTTAATTTTGGTGTCGCCGCTCGGCCTTTCTCGCTCCGTTGAGGTCCGCCAAACTCGAATTCCTCCGCTTGAAGTTCGAAAAGATATGGTCGAGTAATAATATCTAAGTCGAATGGCATAATAATGTAGCAAAAGGAGTCCAATGACCGTCTGGCAG
This sequence comes from Lavandula angustifolia, assembly GCA_028984105.1. Taxonomy (NCBI): domain Eukaryota; kingdom Viridiplantae; phylum Streptophyta; class Magnoliopsida; order Lamiales; family Lamiaceae; genus Lavandula; species Lavandula angustifolia. The sequence continues at coordinate 22,149,155 of CM054803.1, read as the reverse complement.
CTGCCCTCGCATCTTGAGATTCATCTCGGTTGGAGAATGTCTTTCCCAATCTGTTGATGGAGTTCATCGATTCGTAACCGACATTTAGATCTTCTATTTTGTCACTGTGCATGAGAGACAAACTCTCCAGCTTTTGGAGTTCCAGCCACAAGTTTGTTAGCTTTGATCTTCCGAGTCCCCCGACTCGCAGCGCTAGAGCATCCCGGAGCTCTTTGTTGTCTTGCATTCCCGAACCCCGCCGAGATAAGAACCACTAAGAGTGGTTAGTATGGGCATTCCCGGCGACTCGGTCTAAGTTATGAAGTTTCTTCTCCTCGTGTGTGAAGAGACTTCGTCCTGGGAATCTTTTTCCTGGCCACCATTCCTCCTCCAAACTGCTTGATCCGGAGTTACGACACTATCTATCATAGGAACGATAGGTCCTTCCTCAAGTACTCCGGTCATGCTATCGTGGAGGGAGGTCGATGAGCCTCCATTCCCGATCCGCCATACACCATAGTTCTCTACCGAGAACATAGGCACCATCCTTATACCTCGAGATATCAGCCATGAAAGATAATGATATGAATATATAATGATATGCGGTGGAAAACGCTTTTTCCGGGATCCGTTCAAGTAGACCAGCTTAAGATAACAAGAGTCTTATAGAACTCCCGCTTCCGATACCAATTGTTGGTCCCGAGAGCACGTTCAGTGTGTAGACGGGGGGTGAATACACCTCGAACCCGATTTTCTCAACTTTGAACACGAATGGCCCAAGCCAGAAAGTGTCGCATCGAAAGAATTCAAGACACCAAATAGCCGTTCCGAATCGTGTTTGGCAAAGAGCCCGACTCTACCGAGATCCGCTTAGCCGATCGAGCCGAATTCGAGACAGCGCATCGAGTTCAGGGGGTGCGGATATGTGTAGGCCCAAATCGCTGAGTGGAAAACATTTTATCAAGACAGCCTCAATTCAAAGAAAAAACAGCTCAAGATGCTAAGACTTAGTTGTATGATTTTAAAGGATAATTTTTAGTATGAACAGGTTAAAATCAATGCAACAAGAAATAAGAGAACAGGTAAGAGACACAGATTCTTAAAGTGGTTCGGATATCAAGCGATCCTACGTCCACCGTCCCGAAAGGTCGGGAGGTTATTTATTATACTCGAGTTAGTCTCGCCGCCTTGTACAACGTGACAAAGCCGCATCTTGGAATTTATACCGAGCAAGTCTCGGCTTACAACGGGTTATCAAACTAAAGTGTTTGACAAACTCTCCAACGCTGAAGGAATCCTTTTACAATAAGGGATTAGGTTCAAATATGAACTCCTTCGTCTAAGCTATGGATATGATCGGTTGAGCTTAGTGGTTAGAGGGATAGGGAATGAGAATGTAGCTTCTAGAACGACGAACACTGAGGTATAGCTACGGGTTCGTGTTGCGTCGTTTGGATACTAGAAGCTTGTATATAGGTTCGCCTTGGTTCCCTTATGAGTTAGGATGTACTCTTTCGCCGAGATAGATCTTCGAGTTCTTACTTTAAGACTTAAGCTTTTCGGATTGCTCGTTTGACTCGCTTTCTTCTTGTTTTAGTTCTCTTTCCTTGTTTGCTCGTGAAGTAGCAAATCGTAGTAGTGCTTTCAAAACTTCAATCATCCCTCTATTTATATAGAAGAGATTGGGAAAGATCCGTTGGAGACGATGATCCCTTTCTCACTCTTTTGCTAGCTAACGGCTCTTTTGAAAAAGGTGACGAGTTGTCCTTTCCCTCCTTTTTCGGAAATATGTCGACTTGCAGCCTTTAGTAGGTAAAAAGGCACGTGTCTCGCTTGTCATTCATCAAGGTTTTGCAGAGTAGTTGAGACAGTAACGTACTTCGAGGCATAATGAAGCCGACTTCTCTCTACCTCGCATTTGACTATGCCGATTGTCGCTCAAAAGATCTCGACGGCTCGTAAGACCGTCCGCCGTTACCGAGTCCGATCCCGTAAGAGTACCGAATTTACTCTACCGAAGGTCGCCTCTTAGTTCACTGAACTACCTCCGCCGAGTTCGGGCCTCCATCGACTCCTTCGCATACCGCTCCCGCCGAGTCCAAGATCTACCGAGTCTTCTACATCTCGGTGCCGAGGCCGATAATCTACCGAACGCCAAACCAGAAAGCAGAGTGTCTCTCGAGTCCGAAACCTCGGAGACAAAAACAATTACAAACGTAATGGTTCACCAATCGGATAGTGGTTTTGGGATCTTCAAATCTTCAAACAAATTCGTAGCACGAGGCTACCGAGCTTTGGTCGACACGTAAGATAGAATCATTTCCCAATAAGTATGACTCGTGCCGGGGGATAGAATCATCACCCAACACTCTTTAATCCCAATCCACGTCTAGGCTCTTAAGACGAATGAAATTAATAATCCGATTAATTTGGACCATGTTACTAATGTGGAATTAAAATGCGGTAAGGGACTTTTCAGGAAGTTGTAACCGTGGTGACATCCAAACTTTGTCCATTAATTTGACCGAACTAACATCAAATTCTCAAAATTGACATACGTACGAGAATCATACCACATTCAGTTTGATTTAATTAGTTATCTTATTTAATTATTATCAACTAGAGTACTCGTGTTTACTAGGCATGTAAGCCACTTAGGTGGATATTTACAGCTTCGCTCCCACTACTCAATGATAATTAAATATTTTATTAAAAAACTCATCTCACAAAACTTGTAGTTCAAAGATATAAGCAAGCCACTTAGGTGGACGTTTACTTATATAATTGTTCTACTTTTGTGTAGGGTCCAATTAATGGAGGTCCAATTAAATATTTAATTTCCAATTTTAATGGAGTCCAATTAAATATTTAATTTATTATTAGCTTAGTCTTTTTCTTCAAAAGGTTCGTTTTTTATTCATGTTTAAACCGCATAAATCTTAAAACATGCAATTTCTAAGCGCACAAAATAAAACGTGCTCACGAAAAATTTATCATGCGTTAAAAGCGAATTAAAACTTATTTTCATGCTTTTCTAGTTGCAATTAAACACATAATTGCAAGCTAAAGCATAATAACAAATAAATAGAAAATCGGAATTTAAAATGTCGTTATCGCGTTAAAAACAAAGATAATTTCTATTCATTACATAACCCGAATAAATATAGATCTTCGTAATATCTCGAACAGAAATCGAACAAAGCAAACCGCTTTTGAAACTTGAAACTACATTGAAAATGCCTCAAAAAAAATGTTTTTGAAAACTAAATTAGGAACTACAAAGGTAATCAGCCGCCACGTCGAGCAACCCGTGGAGCCGACATTAACCCCCTCTCTCACCGGATCTGCAGTGCAGCTACTTCCACGTGTCGCCGCCGCCCATAGCGGCCCTTTCGCCGCCTGTTCTAGGTCGCCTCACCGCCTGGAGGACGCCTGCTATCCGCCTGCCGCTTGAGAGCCACCGCTGCGCCGCTTGGAATTGAAATACGTGCGGCCGTGGCCGCGACCGAACACAAGCAGATGCGCGCCGCCGTGCCTTCTCTCACCTCGTTCGCCCGCGTCCGAACCCTACCGTCCTTTCCAGACATCTCCCAAATGTCTTGGGTGTGAAGAACAACCGACGATTTCCGCCACCGCGACGGAATCCACGCACTTGCGCAACTCGTCGCCGGCGGGCTTGCCGCTCAAATTAACCTATTTTCGAGTCGCGATTCGTGAAATTGATTGAGGGGAAATGTATTTCGGATACTCATGACCACCCTGTAATGGACTCCGGCTGAGATTAGTCGATCAATTCCCCTCAATTTTGAATTCATCATCAGGAAATACAACATTGAGTAGCAAACTTCAAACGTCGATTCCGGTCGCATCCCGGATCGGATGATCACATACGACCTATCGATGCAAAGCCCGTGAGATAAGGGAATCCAATGATTTAATCCGCTTTTTCAATCCGATGCCCGTGCACCGAGGACCGCTGCTGCAAGATACGATGGAACCCGAGAAAACTAGCGTTTTCGGCAGGTTTTGGAGATTTCTTCGTCGCCTCGATTTTCATCCCCCCCGAAGCAAATTACCATATTTCTATCCTCAGCATAGTCTTACTAAGTGGGAAATGATTCTATCTTCTATGCCGAACCATGCTCAAAAACTCTAGTGCTCGAATATTGAGAAGATTTGAAGATCTCAAAACCCTATCTCGATTGGTGAACCATTCCATTGTAATCGTTATTTTTTTTGTCTCCGAGGTTTCGCACTCAGCAGACACTCGCTCCGATCAAGGCGCTCGCAGATTATCTCGCCTTAAACACTGTAAGTAGAAGACTCAAATGATATCGGACTCAAGCAGAGCGAAAGATATCGAAAGAATCGCAGAATCCGAACTCACCGAGCAAGATACCGAAAGAGTCAAGAGAACCGGGACTCAGCAGAGCAATCCATCGAACTCGTAGCTGATCTTCGGCAGACTTTACTCGGCCTATCTACCTACCGAATACGGGATCGACTCAAGCATCGGTAGACAGCTCTTCGAACCGTCATATGCTTTTGAAAAAACAATCGCATTGTCATACACGAGGAAGAGAGAAGTCGCCTTTAGTTTGCCTTGAAGTCTATCGCCGTCTCAACCACTCTATCCGCCTCGACGAATGACAAGAACACACGTGTCTTCTCACCTAGTAAAGCCGCCAACCAACCCTTTACCTAAAAAGGTGGGAAAGCATATTGTTACCTACTTCAAAAGAGCCGTTTGCTACCAAAAAGAGAGAGAAAGAAGAAGATCGTCTCCAACGGATCTTTTCCAATCTCTCGCTCTATAAATAGAGGGACATTTGAAGAAAAAGGTGTGCATAAGCTTAAACGACAAAAACATACACAACCATTCAAACGAGCTAGAACCGAGAAAACCCTAAGTCTTCCGCAAGAACTTGACGATCTATCTCCCGCGAAAGACTACCTTCTCACCATAAGGGAACCAAGCTAAACCGTTAGAAGAGCCTCTAGTATCCAAATCGACGATACACGAACCTAAAGCTTATTTCAGCTGTTCGTCGATCTAGAAGCTACATTCTCATTCCCTATCCCTCTAACCCTAAGCTCAACCGAATATACTTATAGCTTAGACGAAGGAGTTCATAGTTGAACCCAATCCTTATTGTAAAAGGGACTCCTTCATAGTTGGAGAAGTTTGTCAAACACTTTAGTTTGATGCCTTTGTAAATCGGGACTTGCTCGAACATAATCCCCAAGCCACGCCTTTGTCCCGTGCACAAGCCGACCGAGACTAACTCAGTATAATAAATAGCCTCCTGAACTTTCGGGATAGTGGATGTAGGATCGATTGATATCCGAACCACTTTAAAAATCTGTGTCTCGTTATTGCTTTCTGATTTCTGTTGCATTGATTTTACTGTTCATACTGAAAATCCTCTTTAAAAATCATACAACTATCTCAAAGATACCGAACCGTCTACTTGCCGAACTGAGACTTGCATAAAACGGTTTTCCACTCAACTGATTAGGGCCTACACATTTCCGCACACTGAATTTCTACTGTTGACACTGAATTTCGACTCGCCGCTAGCGGATCTCAAGAGAGTCGACTCTTTGCCACACACGATTCAGAACAGCTATCTGGTCTGCTGAATTATTTCAGTACGGCACTTTCCTGAACAGGACTGTTCGTGTTCGAAGTTGAGAAAATCGGATTCAGGTGTATTCACCCCCCCCCCCTCTACACCTGACCGTACACTCGGGACCAACATATAACTACACGAAATGGAAACACATTGGCCCTATAATCTACTCGTAGATTTTCCAATGAGAAAAAACGGTACACAGGGGTCAAAATAGTGGCTCGCAGGTCGTCCTAAATACGAAAAATACCCGATAACGACGACAAAAACCCAAATCATGCTCCAATGAAAGCAATAATCAAAGACAAAAACATGGCTCTGATACCATGAGGACAAAAACATGAATATGATAACATGACAAAAACCCTGATCATGCTCCTACGAAAGAATATGGAAGAAGAAATCATTAGCTTCCTCCAAGTTTGTTGTCGCAGCTTTGATTATTTTTCGCGTTTGGAGCTTTTAGCTTGTGTCCCGGCACTTCCTCTCCTCTATATGGACAGAGATCTGAGAAGAATAATTTTTCTATTCTCTCACTTTATAACGCTTCTCGTGAATGAATAATTGTATTTGAATGTGCGTATCAAACTTATAATATAATGTATAAAATTATTATATTATAATTGTGGTCCATTAGTAATTGTATTGCTAATGAGCTTCTAATAAATTAATATCAGCCCATAGTATAATTAATAATAATTGGGTCACCTATTTATCAATTAATTGTCTCAGTTAGTTAATTCCAGATAAATAATTTCCATATTATTAAATAATGTATTAATACATTAATCTATTAATAAGAATAATTTCCTAAGACAGCAGAATATATACTAGACATCTAGTTGGGCCAGACTAGGGATGCAATATAAGAAATAAAGTCGGACCTCAAATTAATTGATTATATGTGCTCAGCCTAGAGCAAAACTAATTGATAAACACAAGGGTATTTAGATTTGCCTAGCTAGTTCAACAAAAGAAGGTCAATACCGATTTCGAATTCTTCTGTTGCATATAAGTTAGGAACTTCTGGTCCTAATACATCTTTGTTATCTTCTATAAGTCGCAATAAGTCTCCATCCACTTCAAGTGATTGAAGCAACAATTTAGGTAGCTATGTGGATATGATAAAATCATATAAAATCTCTTTAAGGTGTAACTCCATTAGAGAGATGATCGATCTATAGGTCGAGACAATGCATGGTTTTACCTAAGTCTTTCAACTCAAACTCCGTATTTATGCTTGAGGATATTTCCTCAATTGCTTTTGTATTTCATGTAATAATTCAAATATCATCTTCAGAAGGAATTTGGAGTGATGTGTTCTAAATTTTTATTCCGCGGACTTTTTATCTTTAGCACCAATAAATCTCTCATGCTTCTAGCGTGAGTGAGAATCAATTGATTTACATTGTCTATGAGAAACTTGAGCTCTTTCATGGTGCATATACAACGTGTATATGAGATTTTAATCATTCCTTTTTGCACTTAATAGCTTGCTCAACTTTCTCGTTTATAGTGCGTGAATCTAAATAATTAATCTATATGATATTTGCAAAGATTCTCGTCATTTATATTTTATATCTCCCCTAATGTCGACAATAATGTGAGTTGGATTTTAAAATCGACATATCAATGATAAAATAATCTATAATTATTTGCTCTATGTAAGTCGTTTTGACGGAGTATACATTTAAGTATTATGCTCTTCGTAGAGCTCCAATCAAAAGTAAGTCATCGTATCAGCTTTTTTTTCATTTTTTTAGCCTTCTCGTCAAGGAATACTCGATGTTTTTACTATATCACATACGGTTAGACTATTTCAACTGTACGACGACTTTTGAAAAAATCTTTTGACTTACATGCTTTGAGCAAATTAAATCCTCGAGATTTTCATATATGTGTCACGATGTAGTGAATCATATAGATAAATATTTACCACATCCATAAGGCGCATGTGAAGCCTTTGTCACATAAGTAGATTAATCAAACTCTAAAATACAATCGCGTAAATTATGGGAGAGTATAATATTAATTCCCGATCATTGAGAGAAACCTTGTGTTACGAGTATTGTCCTATATCTCGTAATTTTCCATTTCTCTTTTTGAAAAAGACACATTTGTAACCTTCTGGGGATATACTTTCCGAATTTTGGAACTACAAGTCCAAATGTTTTCCAACCTTTCTAGGGAATTTTAATTCACCTTGTATGACTTCTTTCCTCTTTAGCTATGTATTTCAATCTTGATAATCTCAAACAGATCGTCATTGAGGATAATCTTTTAATTGTCACATGAAAGGCAAATATACCATCATGCGCCCACGACGATATTTGATCTATTCAATATTTTGAGATATCATTAATTTCGCATTACACTTGTATTTCCTCACGAACTTTCATTTGATTAATCATTTTCATCATTATTTGGTTCATATTGCGTATCCCTTTTCTTAGGCGCAAAATCTCTTTTTTGAGCCAATTGATCCGACCATAATTTTGACTAACTTTATATTCATTTGCTAGCATTTGCACGTGTCCTTCAGTGAACATTTATGCATGCGGGGTTATTTGACTATTTGCAAGAAATGTATAATATCGCCACTTCTTTTATATATACAAAAGCATCAAGAAGTTGATTTGCAATCCCTTGCCAATGAATCTTTCAAAGTCTTGTTCACATTGATTACTTCGGGAATCCAAATTTGACTAGCTTTTTCATTACAATGCTTTTGTGGATGTAGATTTCACATTGATAACTTCACAAATCCAAATATGACATATGTTCCACCTAATTTAGTATTCTTCAGAAATACCAATTATGCTAATTCAAGAACACTGGTTAAATAGTATATAAAATAATTTCTTTCACCTTCACATTTCCACAAATATATTGGTATTAATGCCATTGTCTCAATATGTTGGTCTAGTAGACGAGTATCGTGTGTAGAGGGGGGAGGGGGAGGGGGTGAATACACCCGAGTCCAAGTTTTTTGCTCAAACGGGAAGGTCAGGATTTTACCGAGTCTACTACTAAACCGGAGCCAGCTCGCTAGTTAGGCCTTCGATCGCGGGACAGAGTGATTCAACAACTGAATCCTTTCTACCGACTAACGCCGCATCGAGAAACTCGCAGATGAGTAAGTGCGTAATTGTGTAGAGCGGTGGTTTAAGTTCATCTCTTTGATAAATGTTTTATGCAAACCAAATCCGCTTTGGCTAGTGCACTTTCAAATCTGCTTTTGCCGAAAGTATGATTTTGCAAGAAGTCGACAATAGATACAATAAAATAGTAAGTGACATGAGCAATTTTTAAGGTGGTTCGGATACGCAAGATCCTACATCCGTGGTCCAAACCAACAGAGGTCTTGTTGATTAACTCGAGCAAGTCCTCAAGAAGGTTTCAGAGCATTGGGACGTAACTTTCTAAGTTATAGTCCTTAGCGACTTAACAAAATCAAAACCAAAGTTTGAAGAGTTTTCTCTCTAACTAGGAAGGAGTTCTTACAATAAGAACATTTCACTAAAAGTGAACTCCTTCAAGTGTCTAAGCGTAAGATCTAACAAGGTTAGCTTAGAAAAGAGATCGTGGAACAACTCTAGAGTGAAGAACTACTAGGATATCTCTACGATTTCTACTTCTTCGCCGGAAGTAACATTGAGTTTGCTAGAGTGCTTGAGAATGTGTTCGCTAATTCTTTGCTTTTTTGTTCCTCGTTGGTTCGTGTTGAACGTTCTTGAACTCTTCAAGATGATCTCTTTATATAGTCGTGACCCATGCATAGATCCGCTGGAGGGGACCATGCCACTTGTCACTAGACTCCAAGGAAAACGGCCATACATTTTGAATGTCGCCGCAAAGGGTGGTCGGCTTTTTTACATGAGATTAGCTTTGTGTTAGAGCGAGTGTAAGCTTCGCTTGCTTCTCATAAGTCGAGGTATGATGGTTGGTGAGACTTGTCGACACGTTGTTCTAGCCGAAGTCGACTTCCTCTCGAACCTCGATATAAGAGTTCATCCGCCGACATCCGACTAATAAAGGTCAGCCGTCGATTTCCCTTGGACGGCCCAGCAATCGAGTCGCAGCTCATTTAGTAGATCAAGGCCGATCATAATGAGTCTTCTTTCTAAGTCGGCTAAAGAGTGATCTTCTACCGAGTGCTTCCAACCAGCGACTTGAAGACAAATCACCGAGCTCTTATACGCATGAGCTCTACCGAACCGATGACATGGGATCTGGAACCTTAACTTCTATTAAAGTTCAATCCAACAATTTACCCTATACAAGACTTAGATAAAATAATATAGAAATATCAAAGTAGGTCTAGCCTATTACATCATGTCGGCTCATCACACACTCCGGGGTTTTGGGATCTTCAATTCCTCTTTAAAACATACAACAATCATTCAACATCGAGGCATCGAATCATCCCCCTACAATTTCCCCCGACCACTAACTTATATCCTTAACAAATCTTACAATTTCTTAGACTATGAACTATGAATCATCTCCCGACTCATATCCCCGCAATTTCCCCCTAATTGATGATGCCAAAACCATTAACCACTAAGCCCAGCTACTAACAACCGAAAGAATTACATCACAAAGTTAAACGGTTACACAAAGGCACATCGAAGAAATCAAAGTTCAATGAGTGTGTGTTGATAACTTCAGTGATCGGGCCGTGATAATGAAAGACATAGTCATAAGACAATGAGTGGTTTTCTCGCTAAGTGAAATATTGATTTTCATTGATAGAGAATTGTTACATCTACATCAAGCACTACACTATCAAAAAGAAAGAAAAGAGGGAAAGGCAAAGACTGAAAGAAGGATGGGTCTGTTGCTATTGCGATCTGAACTTCTGAATCCTCGATTTGAACTGAGCAGACTTGGACTATAGAAGATCTAGCCCATAGGATTTGTAGATAGCTTCGCTGAGACACTTGATATGTGGAAGATCTCCTTGCATCTGAGAGGACAGCTCGTTGCGGCTCCATGGCTATCTTCACCTCTTTCTCTATCTCTTTCATGCAGATGCTACCTTCAAGAGTCATTGGGGAGTCAGTTGTCTATATGCAGGAGCTTTCAGTTCTCTATCTCTTTCTCTATCTATTTCACCAACCTTTGCATCTTATTCAGATTGATGTGACCTAGTTGTAGATGCAATAGATAAGTTTGATTAGTCTTAGAACATTCTTTCCTCTTCTTGAAATTTGATGATGAGGAAGTAACATTAACATAATTATGCGAGTTGTAAGTAATAGTATATAAAGATCTGTTTAATGGCCCACCACAGATAAAATCACCTTCTTTCATGATAGAAACTTCACTATCAAAACTTGATTTATAACCATCCATGGTGTAGAGTTTTGAAACAGAAATAATGTTTTGCCTAAACTCAGGCACATATAAAACATCTTTAAGTACTAAAAAAGAACTATCAAAAGATAGAAGTAAATTCAAGAACGGCAATTGTAGGAAATCTCGACCCAAGCACCAATGTAGACTACAACGCCACCATCACTCAATTCTCTTTTCTCGCAAGAAACCTTGCAAGGTATAAGAAACATGATAAGTTGTCGTCGTATTCATTACCCATTCGTGGGTAGAAGAGGAAATTATAACAGTTTCAGTTACAAGAGCAACTTGTGTGTCTTACCGCTTTGTTTGCCTAGACATCCGGATAATAATTCTTCAAGTCTCCTTTCTTACCACTCTTCAAGAGCCTTCCTTTCTCCTTTCGACATTTGTATGCCGCCGATAAGGACCGTCTTCTTACTCCCATCGCTTCTTCTTGAAACGACCACCCTTCCCCGCTTCTTTTCCGATTTTCGCCTTCGGATGATTCCTCGAGCTACTAGTGATGTTCAAGACTTGAGCACCCTTACCATTTCCTATACCTCTTTGACCGCTACCAAAGAATTGAGTAACTTACTCAGAGTAATCTCAATCTTAGACATAACGGTCCTAAAACATAAGTTTTTATAGGACCTTGTAAGAGCACTTATTGGGACGGTAAGATTTCTCTTTCACTCTTTAAAATTTGGTAAACCTGTTAGAGTTTGGTTGGTGAGACTGTTTAGGAACATGAAAATTTTTCGAACATACATATCTAAAAAATATTATCAAAAGCATGTAAGAAACTAATATTCGCACATAATTTGTAATTAATGTCAATGTAACCTTTTGATAAATCAAGGGCATTAATAACCTCGAATAGCTCTGGGAATTCCACTCGTAAGCCACACAGGTGGCGGTTTACTAGCATAACCCTAAAACAAGCTTTTTACCTAGCTCTTTAATTTCAATCCACGCCTAGGTTTTTAAGACGAATGGAATTAATAGTTCGATATTTTGGACCATGTCACAATTAAATTAAAATGCGGGAAGAACTTCGAGGGAAGTGAATTGTACCTACGGTGACATCTAACCATTGACCATTAATTTGACTAAAATAGAATCAAATTCTCGAAATTCACATACTTACGAGAACCATGCCGCATTCAGTCTGATCTTCTAGAGTACTCGTGTTTACTAGGCACGCAAGCCACGCAGGTGGATGTTTTTACGGCTTCGCTCCCACTACTTAATAATTAAATATTATTTTTGGAAAACCCATCTCATCAAACTTGTAGCTCAAAGATGCGAGCAAGCCACGCAGGTGGACGTTTACTAACATAATCTTACTACTTTTGTGTAGAGTCCAATTAAATAGATGTCTGATTAAATATTTAATTTCCAATTTTAATGGAGTCTAGTTAAATATTTCATTTATTTGCTTAGTCTTTTTCTTCTAAAGGTTTATTTTTTATTCATGTTTAAATCACATAAATGCTAAAATTGCAATTTCTAAGCGCACAAAATAAAAGGTACTCGCGCAAAATTAAACATGCTTCAAAAATGAACTAAATCCTACTTTCATGCTTTTCTAAGCGCAATTAACACAAAATTGTATGCTAAAGCATAATAATAAATAATTGAAAAAATAAGAATTTAAAACGTCGTTATCGGGCATAAAACACATAGAAGAATTAGAATAATTCTATTCATTACAAATCCCGATCAAAATACACTCTTCGTAATTTCTTGAACAGAAAACCGCAAAAAACCGCATCGAACTGGGAGTTGCCATATCAGCATATCACGCCCACGTGGCGCCTCTTTCACGCGTAAAACCCGCCGCCGCTGTGTCGCTTCACTCCGCCACCTCCTGGAAGTCGCTGATACCGCCTGGATCCTCGCCAAACCAGCCCCACCCCGCGCCGCCGTTTGAAACGAGAGCAGCACCACCACGCAGCGCTAAAGAATAACATGTGCGCGACCACGAATGCACACACCAGACGCGTGCCTCCGCACCTTTCTCGGCCACCTCCGGCCTTCCTCCGCCGTCCCAACTGCCGCCAGATGTCCTATATACCTGGGCCGTGCAAAATGGCCAGCTATTTACCTGTTGCCGGCGAGATTTACCGCTCAAATTGACCTATTTCCGAGCCATGATTCATTTGATTGATTGAGGGAAATTGTATTTCAGACACTCACGACAACCGTGTAACGGATTCTGGCCAAGATTAGTTCACCAATTCCTCTAAATTTTGATTCATCGCCGAAAAATATAAAATAGAACAACAAACTTCAGACGTCGATTTCGGTCGCATATGGGATCGAATGATCCCATACGACCTATCGACACTAAGCCTGTGCGATGAGGAATCCAACGGTTCAGGATGATCGCCGATCGGACATTGGACGCGTCGGCAAACACTGCCGCAAGATGCGGCGGAAATCTAGCCAAACTAGGGTTTTCGGCCAATGTGGGGACTTTCGCCGACGCCTCATTTTTTGTGCTCGTCGGATAGTATATTTCAAAAAATTGCAACACATTGGCCCTAAAATCTACTCGTGGATTTTCTCACCATAAAAAAACGGTACAAAGGGGTCAAAACAGAGGCTCGCAAGCCGTCCCAAACACGAAAATTAATCCAATAACGACGAAAAAACCCTAATCATGCTCCTACGAAAGCAATAATCAGAGCCAAAAACCTGGCTCTGATACCAATTGAAGGAATACGGAGAAGAAATCGATATCTTTCCCCCGCGTATGTTGTCGCAGCTTTGATTATTACTCGCGTTTTGAGCTTCTGGGATCGTGCCCCAACCCTTTCCTTCCTCCGCGTGGATCGAGATCCGAAGGAAATTATTTTTCTTTTCTCTCTATCAAAACTCACGTTCTAACGCATGTTTGAGAAGAATGTGAGTGAATCAACGTGTATATACTTATAATATAATGTAAATAAACATTATATTATAATCGTGGCCCATTAATACTTATATTGCTAATGGGCCTCCAATAGATTAATATCAAGCCATAATATAATTAATAATAACTGGGTCACTCTATTTATCAATTAATCGACCTAGCCAATTAATTTAAGATAAATAATTTCCACGTTATTAAATAATGTACAAATACATTAATCTATTAATAGTAATTCCCGAGAGAATGGGATAAATATCGGGCGCCTAATCGGGCAAGACTAGGGATCCAATACAAGAAATAAAGTCGGGCCTCAAATTAATTAATTATCTATGCTCACCCTGAGCAAAACTAATTAATAAACACGGATTCATTCCATTAGAGAATCCATGCCGACTTACCCCTTTATCCCAACTTCAAGCACGGGCTTGTATTTAAGACTAAAATGATCTCCGTATTTAAGAAATAAATATTCATTAATTAATTAAGCTCACCGATAGCTTAAATTAATTAACATCTTATTATATTCTTGAGTAGTACCACTCGACCTTATTAACACACCTGAACTTAATCAACCGACTGGGTTTAGTATGCTAATCTTTACGAGTTCCTCTGGGGATATTATCAACCAATTTAATCGGGATACGAATGCAAAGATACGTATAATCAACTCCGAGCTACAAATAACTACTATCACCCAAGATACGTAGATCCGAGCCGCGATGACGTTCACCATAGTAAGTCAAAGTGATACATAGCTAAATGCACTCAGCTGAAATCTTATCAAGCTTAAGACCAAATTAAGTCACGGAGATCTTTGGTTCTCCACTAAGGTCAACTAGGAGAACACATCTCACCGTGATCCTTCAATACACCACCTTAAGTGTACCAAGATGGACAAGCAAAGCCAAGACAAACTACTTCTTATCTAAACCGCAGCTCTTAAACCGACAACTTGTCATTAAGTTGCCTCAACCGTGAGAACTTTTTATATCTTGTTAGTTCAACCAATTGTGTAGCCTTATGTGATACCCGACACACTACAAAAATCTAACTTTTCTACAAGATAAATGACTATATGCACGAATATTATTAATTAGTTAGGAGAATAATATACAAGTGGAAAAGAAAAACACATCGTATACAAGCAAAAAAGTTGCTTCTAGTATACAAAATTTCAACACTTAAGTCGGCGCATATCGAACGTGTGTACCAACTTCTCGAGTATTGATGTTGAGATGCATTTATAAAGAATCCGTTAGATCATTACTTGAGCGAACCTGGCGGGTAGATGTCGCCACTCTTTTGAAAATCATTTGTTGCATTGGATGCCTCATTAAAAACATTTACTAAGGAAACCCTTTACGAAAAAAAACTTAGAAAGAAAAAAAAAAGTACAACCATTCGACCTTCATGGTCATTTGATCTTTGGGGTCGGCCTTATCTTTGTGATTATTTACAATTTATCACTCCCCTCAAAATAACAATCTTTAGTGCTATCTTCAAGGTCTACACTAATATGTACAACACAAGTTCGATTATCATCAAAGACAATAGTAGGGGATATATCTTATATCATTACTCTCACAAATAGACCAATATAATGTTAACTTTGATGATAATAAAGGATAGTCAATACAATTTCAAAATCTTTAATTGTAATACCTAAAGAACTTCTGGTCCGAAATTATATTTGTTATCTTCTTTAGGTTAAATGATTCTCCACCGAACTTCACATAATCGAACAACCATTAGGTAGACAGTATGGATACGATAAAATCATATAAATCTCTTTGGGCGTGTAACTCCATTAGTGGGAGATGCTTGATTTACGGATCAAGAAAATGCTTAGTTTTACCTAAGTCTTTCAATTCAAACTCAATCATGACTTGACTTCCTCAAGTAATATATTTTATATAGTGATTCACATATTTTCTTCCAAATGAATTTGGAGTGATGTGTTCTAATGCCAACATGATGCGTTAAAAATTAAAATAAACCTTATCACACAAGCACGTGTACACATGTTGAATGGGTTAAAATTGAACAACTCTGTTCGATTTTGATAAACAGACTAAAATTGGATAATTTCGAAACTTAATATACTAAAATTAGCTTGACAAATATAAATGACTAAAAACCAAGAACAATTATAATAGACTAAAATTTATTTTTTCCAAGTGCGTGTGGAATCAACCGTCTTGCTGATTATCCCTTCCATTGCAAACGTAGTTTTCTGTCACTGAATTGGCTTTCCTTTGACGGTCAATTAAAGAGTTTCGGCTTCTTTCATCACAGCAATCTATGAATCGCAATGTAGTTTGTAACTAATGTCTTTAGTTGTGATAGTTGGATTTCAGTTAATAATATTTAATAAATGTGGGTATATGAACCGATACTTATATATTCTATATGTTCTGTATTTAACGAATTACGTATCAAATACTCCTACTTAAATGGTCTGTCTTTGCTAATCCAATAGATAGTGGCTCGCTCAAGCCTAATCAAGGGTACTCCAACAAAAACCTTACACGTGTTTTTAGGTATTTCTTTGTCCCATCATTAAAGATCTAATCTGATATATTCTCATTCATTTTAATTTTTTATGGAATTCATTACTCTGATTTAGTGATTTTCATTTATTGCATACCTAAATTAATTTAATTGTATATTTAAAAATATTGGGGGGGGAAGAGAATGCTTCGGGCAGGGCAGGCTGTCGGGCAGACCTAAGCGCACGTGAGCTGCCCTCGTCTGGGCATGCATTTCTTCCACTCTCACCAGATTTCTCTCCACCTATATTCATTTATTTCTACCACCTAAATAAGAAATCAACGGTCTATACAAAATATAAAAGTTCGAGAAACTAATTGAAAAAACAATCAATGGGAATTCCATCTCTTTTTATATACTCTCTTTGTTCCACAATTGTTCTTGCCTCTTTCCTTTTTTTGAATGTTTCATAATTAATACTCCCTCCGTCCCATTATTAATGGCGTCTTTCTTTTCAAGATCTTAATTAAGGGAATATATAATAAAATATGATAGATGAAAGTAGATAATAAAGTAGGAGAGAAATGCGTGCGATAATGAGAGTGTAGGAGGAGAGTAAGATGATAAAGAGAAAATAAAAATAAATATAATAATGAAAAGTAGATGATAAAGAGGAGTAGATAAGATAATAAAGTATGAAAGAGAGTGGTAATTTTTTATCAATTTGGGACGCCGCCACTAATAACGTGATATCCGACTAGGAAAAGGTAGCCACTAATAATAGGGACGAGGAGTATCTCATTTATTAAAATAGTAAATTATTACACGTTTATTTTTAAGGGTTTTACTATCTTCACTTACAACGAATAACTCTCTTTAAATTCAGTACTGAAAAGTTTGGGACAATAAAAGTGGAATCGAGGGAGTATATTATTATTCAAGTTCCTAATAAATAGAAAGGAAAATCCAAAACAAAAGGTCGATGGTGTTTCCAGAGGTTGCTGATGTGGAAACCTTAGCTTGTAATGAAGAAGCTATGAGTGTGTACAAGATTGCCAATCCTAGTCCTACTCCTACTCCTAGGTCCTATCCTTTCCACATCTACTACTATTATTTTATTATTAATTTTCCTTTTTATATTACGTGTATCCTTAAGAGTGTCTCCAACACTATCGTAAATAAGAGGAATCTCCTATTGTCCCCATAGGATGGACGTAGAGGTTAAGGCGCGATGGTCGATCGACGATAGGCCTTGGGCTCAATTCCTACCAAGCACCGCTATGCGATTTGTCTCGTCACCTGTCACATTAGGGTGGCTGAACCCTCCCGCGTGGTTTGCAGATGCTATCGCACAAGGAAGCATGATTTACCCAATGCGCACCGAAAGTAGCATTGCGGGCTCCATGAATAAAAAAAAAAAAAAAAAAAAAAAAAGAGGAATCTCCTATTTTTCTCTTCCAATAGTCCCGTATCCGTTGCACAAAAAAGAGGGAACCAAAATTTCTACCCTACACATACGGAAAATCCCCCCTCCCCTATCGCTTCCCGTATCCTTTTTTACTTAAATTTATTTTTTATTTTTTTTTCTTTGGCGGTATCTTATAGAAAGAGCGAGAAGAAGAAGAGAAATTAGAAGAGAAGAAGAAGACCATCGTTGGAGACGGACACGGCAAGCCACGTTCCCACCAGAGATGAGAGATCGGCGGCGCTCTGCCCCTCCACCAGAGCTCTATCGCCGCCATCTAGAGCTCTACCGCCGTGTGGTGCTCGCTATCTGTGGAGCTCTACCGATCGGTGCTCGCCATCTCGCGGTCTGGTGCTCGCCGTCTGAGAGAGAAGAGAAGAGAAGAGCGAGAGCATATTTAGATTGGAGATGGAATTGAATGGATAATTTATCATTTTCTTTGTTTTATTATTTTATAAAATGCAATTAATGTAGAATTATAATTATCTAAGCTATGCTTTTTCGGAACAAATAATTGTCATTTTCGGAACAAATAAATGTTGTAGAACAAATAATTGTCGTTTTAGAAATTAGATATTATGTAACCTATGCTTTTTATTTAAGTAATCTGAAATATCTTTTTTTTTGCAATTAATGTAGAATTTTAATTATCTTAATTTAATAAATATATTATTATGTAGAGTTTAATTAGATAAAAAAATTGCATTTAAATTTGATTTGTAAAATAAAATATAAAACTGTTATGGAATATTCTTTTTTATGGGAGAGATAGGGGAAACCATTGGAGACGAAACACTATTTTTGCATAAATAAAAATGTTACAGAATATTTCTTTTAGTGGCTCCCATATTATAAGGAAAACCCTTGGAGATGGCCTAAATAGTCCCCTCCATATCGGGTCCGCAGACGAGCCTTCAAGTCTAAGGTGGAAGAGGTATATACACCGAGTGCAAATTTCAAACTCAAACGCGAAAGTCAAGAAATATGAATGTTGCTACCGAACTAGTCTGGCTAAATAAACTTTCTCGGATCGCGCGGGCAGAGATAACTTTCTACCGAAGTCCTATCTACCGACTTCGCCAAGAAAACGTAGTTCAAGATTGGATATCGTGTGGGAAGTGTAGGCCCAAAAATATGTTCGTCTCGCTTGAAAAACCCATTTCATGCCGATTGTTTAAAAGTCGGCTTTTATGCAATATGAACAAGTAAACAATGCAACAGCTTAAAAAGACACATAATTTTTAAAGTGATTTGAATACACGGGATCCTACGTCCACCGCCCCGAACAAAGCAGAGTTCTTGTATTAATTATACCGAGCAAGTCTCAATTAATCTCGTACACTGACATATATCTACTTATAGTTGTAGTGATTCTTTACAGCTCCAACCATGAAGGTCGAGTTTCTCCAACTACGAAGGAGTTCTTATAATAAGAACAATTCGTAAAGCCGAACTCCTTTGGAGTTTTCTAAGCTAATGATTTTACACCGAGCTTGCTTAGAATAGAGAAAGGGAACAGATTCAACTCTGGGAGTGAAGAACTAGAAGGATTCTCTCCGAATGCAAGTTCTTCGCCGGAATAGACTTTTGAGTTTGATCGAGTGTTTGATCGCTTCAATGCTTGTGTTCTCGTTGACGTGTCGCTCGTATCTTCTCTATTTATAATATCGACGTATGAATATACCCGTTGGAGGGAGTCTAGATACGCGTCGAAAACGACAAGGAAAACGGTCATCTTTATTTTGAATGATACTGTAGAGATTCTATCTTTTCCAGTATGGAAGCAGCTTTACGTCGAGCAGCATACAAAGTGTTGGCGGTTTCTCATCGGGTCGAGGTTTAGCGAGTAGGTGAGGTTGTTTAAACTCCAATATCATGTCGAGTCGACTTCCTCTAATTCCTCTGACCTTTAACCGAATTATCTCGTACTTCCACGCTTCCGAGATATCGCCTGCGGCTCAAATTCCTATGCGGATTCAAGTGGGTTGTAGCAATCCCAACTGAGTTCTTCGGCTGAACGTCAGATGATCTACTGAACCCTATCAACTACTGAACTCTAGCTAGCATTCTGAGTTCCTAACATGCTGAACTCAACTAAGCTATTACAAAATACAAGGTTCATCATTCAGATAGGATTTTGGGATCTTCAAATCTTAGCATACCGAATCTCATCCCAACAGCTTTCCCCTATTCGATGAAGCCAAAACCTTTTACATCAAAATCTTCTACAAATCAACACTATACAACTCGACAAAAACAATATCCTTCCCCTTAGCCGAAAATTTCCCCTTTTAAGATCCTTCCATCTATACTAAAGAGGATATCAAATCTGAGCATACGCCTAAACACGAGGAACAAACACATACATAGATAACAAGTTCATGTGTGTGTCCCGGTCACCGAAGTGATCAAGTAGTGTTGAATCATAAAACATAGCCTCGATGACAATGAGTAATTGTCGAAGGCCGAAAGAATATAATTTCATATATGAGCAAGAGGTTACAAGTACCGAAATTCTATCCAATCTGGGACTAAGATCTATTAGAGCTAAAAGAGGAAAACAAAGCAAAAACATAAGAAAATCGATGGACTTCTTCAATTGTTGCAGCCGCGCCTTAAAGTCAAGCAGACTGTTTTTTGGAGATTCAACTCCATGGCTCTCGTAGACTCTCCTTCCGAGCTTCCCCGATTTCTTCTTGGTCTTCAAAGATCCTAACACTCGCTCCTTTTCTTGCTATGACAAATTTGATCTCTTCCTCGATTTCCTTGGTGCGTATATTTCCATCAAGAGTACAAGGAGGAGAAAGAGTCTTGAATTCTCGGTGCCTTGAAAATCTTATTGGATTGTTGGAGAGCGATCTCAATTTTTGCATAGATTTCGAATCTAAAATCATCAAGAGTTGTTTGAAGATCTCGCTTTGGCTCGGATCGATCGCCTATCGTCCGCGATGAAGAATTTTTTGATAAAATCGACCTTGATCTCGCTCTCACTTTTGATTGATTTTAAGAATTTAGATGTCATGGGGACGCTTATGTCCTTCTCAAGTATTCTCTCTCTTGCTTCTTTTTCAATCCTCTACCCGAGGGCCTCATGATCTCGCTAGTCTCGCCTCTTTAGCAAAACTTGAATTTAGCGAGCCTCGCAGTTATAAGCCTCTTTCGCAGCATCCCATATCTCTTTCATCTTAGCTTCTTGTTTCTTTGAGAGTTCAAGAGAGGGGATAGTCCGCCGAGCTTCGAGTCACTAGGTCCATCTTCTCGAGTCACTAGGTCCAAACGACTTAGCTTAGAAGCTTCAAGCTTCTCGGTTGATTTGGACTTTGAGATCCGAGCAAGCCAGCTTCGGATTTCCTGGGCATTATAGATCTAGTTCTGGTAGGTACTGGAGATCTGATCTGTATGCCTTTCTTAGCCTTTGTCTTCTTTCCTTCTTCCTTTTCTTGTAGTTCTCGCGCCAGCTTTTCGTCAAAGGCGATCCGCTCATTTGGCATTCGAACTTAAGTTTTTTAGCTTTGGGTGGACTAGGAGGGGCCAAGGCTTTTCCTTTAGCAACCGACCCGATTGGCTCATCTTCGCTAGTTCTTCAATGAACCGAGCCACTTCGCGGCCAATACCTCGCCGTTGGCTCTCCTGAGCCTTCTCCCTTTTTCGCCCCTTCCCCCTTTTTCTCTACCTCTTTCCTTGGTCCTACCTCTTCAGCTTTTAGTAGGGTTCATTGTTTTTTCCTCCTACTTCCTTCCCCCTTTTTGGCATCATCCAATTGATTTACCAAGGTAGTAACCTTCGCAGCAAAGAAGGTCCGCTACCGAAAGGTTGATAGATTCAAGTTTTGCTCCAACATCCCCGGCAAAGATCGTAATACTCACCCAACGCTTATTATGCTTTGTCTGAATGGCTTTGAGTATATCAGATTTTGAAGCTTCAGCCCGACATAGGAATGTTTCAATTAAGTCAGTAGTTTCTTTCTTTATAGCTTGGTCGGCGTGAGCTTGTTCCACAAGTGCTTTGGGAACACCTTCGATGATAAGTTTGTTACGCTCTTCGACGGCCTTGAGGACCCGATTCATTGCATAGGCCATTTTATGAGAAAATGAGTCGGCTCGAGACCGTAGGATAGTCCGAAACCGAGCCGTCGGATCACCTCCGCGCTTCAAGTGCTCGGCCGAGGATCTCGCAGGATAAGAGTAGCGGGTGTACCGATCCTCCGCACTTCGGAAGTCAAGTTACCTAGTTTCGTGTCCGAGCCTTAGAGAATTGGCTCCATTTAGAGTTCACGTCTTGAGCGAGTAGACGATTTTTATGACCTTGTCGCTTAAGGCACTTGTTGATCGATGCCACATTTATGTCTTTGATCTCATTAGCTTGATATCTGGACTGCTCAAGCTTAGCTGAGACGTAGACGGCGTAGAGATGATGGCACCTGATGACGGCAGTGGAGATGGTGAGTGATCATCTCTGGGGGATTTTCCCTTAGAAGATCCTCCTTTGTCTCGCATCCTTGGGCGACTCGTCGTGATGTGAGTCGCCGAAGTCCGGGATCGAATAGTCTGCTCGTAAGGCCTCTCTCGACTCGGGAGCATAAGCATCGCTGAGCGGAGATCGTCCATACACGCTATATCCGCCGGCCCTCCGTAGCTCTATCTCTTCTTTCGCCGTTTTCTCCTCCCGTACTGCCAAGTAGAACCGGCCCTTAAGGCCAATGGTCTCAACCAAGAGATCCCACCCAAAGAATTTGAGACGCATTTGGACCCTCGCCCCTATCGCTATGTCTACCGGATCATAATGATCCAATATCTCGTGAATCTAATCCGCGACCTCTTCGCAGCTCACACCGAGCCGTCACCACCGAAGTTGGGATAGATGTGGAGACATCGGGCCCGAGGCGAGTCGCAAGAAAGGCCGACCGAGTCTCCTCCGAGTGTATCCTTTGATTTTGTCGCCGAGTCACATCCTCTTTTCCCCGACTCGAGCCGTGGATATATACAGCCTCGGGAATAACTACCGACGGGTCGCTTCTTCGTAGTTTCCTCTTCTTCTACCGAAGTCAGTGGGGATCCCGAGCTGATGAAAGTGGATGCTTGTCATGAAGTCCACGCCAAATAGACTTCTCACCAAGCTACGCATTTAAGAACTTGATATCCTTCTTATCGAAAGAATATGCATCGTTGAAGGCGATTCTCCCTCGCGCAGTCTTCTATCGAATTGATGCTTTGCTCCCATAGAGAAGTTTGCCTTTTGGAATCGAGTTGAATAGATGTCTTGTCTTCTCCAAAGATAAATTTCTCGAGACAAGCGGCTTGAATTCAGCCCCACAAAAATTCTCGTCCAGCTTCACCTAGATGCAAAATCCATAATGGCCATCATTATCTAAATGTGGATCCTGGAGAGTTGATCATAGGATCCTTCGAACCGGTGAGTACATAATTGACAATGTGTGCTAGGACTCAATGTTTAGGGAGCAGCTGGTTCTTGGGAAATGCTGCTTTGAACACGATGTCCTTCTGCCCACTGAACTGGCAGAGGTACTTGTTGATAGATGACTCCTTGTATCCAATGGGAGAGATCCTTGTGTTGGGAAGCTGAAAGCTATGCTGAAGGCATTCAGCTACGTCCATGTCAGCTATCTTCTCCTCCCAGAAGTTGTTACTCATTTCTTACTGGTAGGAGATGCAAGAAATGTTCTTGAGGTCCTCGTTCTCGAGAAGATTCATGTAGAATTCCGCGACCTATCTGGGGAGGCAGTGGGTAGGAACACGAGAGAGGAGTTCCTAAAGTCCAGACGACTGAAGAGCGTCAAATATTGACTCAATACAATCAATTCCACACAATTAAAAAGCGAGTACATGCTCGAATAAAAATCTCTGGTTACGAATGATCTCCTCCACATCAGAGGGAATCAGGACTTCGTTACTTGGTGAAGACGCCATTTGAGTGATTCACTTGAATAGCAAAACTAACGTTAGCACTCGAAAATAGAATAAATCAGTTTCTAGCAGATTAGATTAAGGAAATTTACCGCAAAACTTGTGCTTGAAGATGGTAGAGTTCTAATGCAATTGATATGCAGAGTACAAAGCTTGATCGAAAATGGCGGATAAAGTAACTTACGAGTATGGGTACGTGAGCATATATTTATCTAATGAATATGAACGGTTTTATCAGCGCATGGTTGAGATTAAACTGAATTTTAGGCGTGAACGACTCAGATTAAATGATATAATATTATATGATTACTGTGCCACCTATAATCTCGACCTAAGTATACTAGCGAGTTAAAGATAAGGTGAGATGACATGCATTTAATGCGCCGCAGTCAGCATATGAATATTAATGGCGGGAAATAAATGCAGTGACATGCCGAATGTAATATGCTGAATAAATACTCATAATCTGTCAGCTAAACATAGTAGTCAGTTGATACTAATGTGTAGATGCTGAGTATGTCAGCACTTCCTTTCCACCTTACTTAGTAGTACTGAGAGTAAGTTCCCCCATACTCAGTACTTCCATGATCGTCTTACTGAACTGAGTCAGTAGGATCCAGTAGACCTAGTTCTACTGAGAGCTCACCGAATCCGGTCCCGCCTAGAGGTTTGGTCAAGCATGTTGGCTCTTTGCTTATTAGTATAGATTTTCTCCATTCTCGATGTCTTTCTTTTCGATATGGTCTCGGATGAAGTGATGTCGCATGTCCACGTGCATGCATGTTGTGTGAAGAACAAGATTATGAGTGATTGCAATAGCACTGGTACTGTCACAGTAGATTAACACTTCATCATGATATACATCGTAATCTCTCAATTGTTGTCGCAGCCCATAGGATCTCGGCCCAACAGCCTTAAGCACCCATGTATTCTTCTTCGCAGAGCGGACGTAGCTATTGAGTGTTGTTCCTTTGAAAACCACAATATTAGCTTGTTGCCTAGAACCGACATGTTCCCCGAAGTCGATTTCCCGTCAATTCGACATCCTACATAATCGCATCGAATAGCCAATTAGTTCAAGATTATCATCGCCAGGATATCATAACCCAACATCATGTGTTCCTTTCAGGTATCAGAAAATCTTCTTTGCAGAGTCGATATGACTTCGCTTGGGATTTGCCTGAAATCTTGTGCATACACCTACATCATAGGTTATATCAGGTCTGCTAGCAATTAGATATAATAATGAACCGATAATAGCACGATAATCGAGTTAGTTAATAGATACTCCATCTTTATCAAGATCAATCTTGAGATTTGGGTTCATATGTATCTTCACTAATTTGCTGGATTCGCAGCCTAATTTCTTGATGAAATCTTTGGTATATTTAGCTTGATTAATGATTATTCCTTTCTTTATTTCTTCACTTGAAGTCAAAGGAAATAATTCATTTCTCTCATCATAGACATTTCAAATTTATCTTTCATCATCTTTTCGAATTTTTGACACATGGTCACATTCTTAGATCCAAAGATGATATCGTCCACATAGATCTGCACCAGTAGAATGTCATTTTCTGACTTGATACTGAATAGGGTGCGATCTACCTTTTCCTTTTGAAAACCTTTTTGAAGTAGAAAATCTGAAAGTGTATCATACCAAGCCCTGGTGCTTGTTTTAACCCATATAGAGCTTTCTTGAGTCTTATACTTGATGTCCCTACTGAAAGCTGGTGGCTATTCTACAAAGACTTCTTCCTTCAGCACGCCATTCAAGAAAGCCGACTTAACATCCATCAGATATACTGTGAACTGCTGATGAGTTGCGTAAGCTAGGAACAAACGAGTAGCTTCCAATCTTGCGACTAGAGCGAACGTTTCATCAAAGTCTATCCCTTCATATTGATAATAACCTTTAGCAACTAGTCTGGCTTTGTTCCTGACGATGACGTTTTCATCTGCTTGTTTTTCAAAACCCACTTAGTTCCTATTACTTGTTGATCTCTGGGTCTGTGTACAAGCTCCCAAATGTCGTTTCTGGTGAATTGGTTGAGCTCTTCTTGCATGGCGATGATCCGGGGCCAACGTCATTCGGTAGCGACCTCAATCGACTGAGGTTCTTCAGTAGACAAGAAATAGGAGTATAGAGTGCTTTTTCCTTGACATAATCTGGATCTTGTCTTAACGCTTTCTAAGGGGTCTCCAATTATAAGATCTGAAGTATGAGCACCTAAACAAGAACGATGATGTCTTGTTACTTCTTCTGAAATTGATTCTACACAGATAGTTGGATTATGATGAATTTCAGTAGTGCTATTATGTGCTTGAAGCAATTCAGTAACAAGATTAGGATCTACCGAGTCACCGTGTTCAAGGGCATTCAACTTAGGAACATCAGTAGTACCCCCTGAGTTGTTATTCTCAGTAGAGGTCTCGGCTACCACAAAGGTTTCTTCATCAACCCGAGTTACCTGGGATTGGTTCTATTTAGTAGAATCAATCGGTTCAGATGACATCGCCGTTGGTTGGTTCTGAATTTCATCATCTGAATCATCATCCCAACAATGCTGGATCTTTTTTATGTTATCGTTCAGGCTTAGATCATGTAGCTTGCTGCTGACTTCTTCAGCATCTTGTTGAGAGTTTTGTGTCGTGTACTCAGAAGTAAATTCGTTAAATACAACATGAGGGCT
The DNA here is from genome assembly GCA_028984105.1 of Lavandula angustifolia. Lineage (NCBI taxonomy): Eukaryota > Viridiplantae > Streptophyta > Magnoliopsida > Lamiales > Lamiaceae > Lavandula > Lavandula angustifolia. Next base: position 22,122,714 of record CM054803.1, on the reverse strand, counting down.
TTCCTCCACGCAAGTGGTCCGTAGTTAAAAAAGATCATGAAAGCATTCCCGACCCTGAGAGTATCCTAAGAATGACCCTTGGTCTGACTTGTTACCAAAGACCTTTAACTGATTATTTCCATTATTGTGGATAAAGTACGAGCAACCAAAGATATGGAAATGTGAGATAGAAATATTCTCCCTTTCCATAATTCATATGGTGTCTTCATGTGCATCTGAGTTAATAAAGATTGATTCTGAGTATAGGAAGCTGTGTCAATAGTTTCTGCCCAAAACTTGATGGTAGACTTGAATCTGCGAGTAGTGTTCTTGTTGCTTCTTTGAGTGTTCTGTTCTTTCTTTCAGCAAGACCATTCTATTCGAGGTATACGGGCAAAGCCGAGGTTTCATGTTGAATCCCTTCAGCTTCACAGTAGTCTTTCATCACTAAGTTTAGAAACTATGTTCCACGATCTGAGCATATTCGTTGAATCTTGATATCCTTCTCGACACTCAATCGTTTCACTAGCTTTGGCGCTTCGTTTTGACGTCGACTTGTCGACGATGAAAATCATCCATATGTATCTTGAATAGTCATCAATGACTACAAGAGCATATTTCTTTCCTCTAATCGTCACCGGAGAGGCCTGGCCCAAATAGATCCATGTGTAGCGCTCCAAGGATCACATCGGTAGACGGTGACGGAATTGGCGGATTGCTTGATTTGGTTTGCTTCCCCTTTTGGCATGCTTCACAATTCTTATGTTTCTTGAATATTTCATTGGGTAATCATCGGACTTTAGCATCTCTTGCTAGCTTCTTCATTGTTTTGAAGTACGATTTGACTTAGTCTTCTACACAACCATGCTATTTTGTCATCTAACTTTGTATGTGCTAGCAAGCGTGCTTCGAGTTCAACAAGATTCTAATCATCGTAGTAGATATTTCTTCTCCGCGAGCCTCGATAAACACGCTTTTTCCCGTAGATTTGTCAAGAACATTACAAAAACTTGCGTCAAAAGTCGCTTTATTGGAGTTATCACGTAATTGATCGACCGAAGGAGATTATGTTGAAGTCCTTCAACATATGATATTCTGGGAACTATGTCAGTCTCTATCTTCAGTATTCAATATTCTGGCTCCTTCTTGCTGAACGTAGTTGGTCAGTAGATTCTTTTGATGCGCCATATGTTTTGAGCATCCGTTGTCCACGATCAAAGGGTCCTTCAAAGACTCGCAAAATAATAAACTAATTCAATACCCTTTCGGGGTTCAAGTTGGGTCCTTAGATGTTAGTGGATTTTGGGATCCAAATCTGTCTGATAATCTTGGTGGTTTCAGATTTCTTCTTGCCCTTGTTGTTAGCTGATCTCACTACTGAGCTGGGATATATTGACTTCTTTATCTTCTAAGGTTCAGGCTTCTTCTTCTTTTGCTGAACCTTTGTGCTTTTGTTTCTGGGCTCATAATAGTATGATCCATACTGACCTGGATGAGTATATTGTAGATGACCATAATGTTCTGCCCATCAGAATTTCTTGGTTCCCCTTGAATTGGATCTAGTTGTTTCGGGGCTTGAACCATAAGTCTTCTTCAGATAGCTGGGCTGAGGTGCTTTCATCTTCTGTTTGTCCTTTTGTCTGAGGGGTTGAACATTCAGCATATTTGGTTCCCTCTTGGACAAATCTGTCAGCCAACTGATCTGAATTTTTCTGTCCGGAAGTAATTGCTTCATATGTATAACCAAGTCTTTCCTTCGTAGAACATGATCTCTGTGATCTCAGCAACTTCTCAAGCTTTTCTTTAGCTCCTAAGTATTGCTCAGTCATTAAGGTTCTCCAAACCTCATCACTTTTCCTTAGAGCTTCATACTCGCCTCTAGCTCGTGTAAGCTTGCCCTTTGAGATCGGCAATTTCAATCTCTTTCTCTCGAGTTGTCTTTGGTCGAACCGATATCCGACATTCTTGTTGTTGAGACTTAGTCATCGAGAGATTCCATCTCTTCCTTCTATCTCAAAACAAGTCCTTCGTACTCAATAAAGTCCCGACTTTTCATTGAAAGTCTCGATTCTCGCCTCTCGAGGAGTTCTATCTCCCGAAGTGTTCTACTAAACTGTTTGCTCATCCGAACTGTTCCAACAACAGCTTCTTCATATTCAAGAACCACATCCGTGGTTCACCTGCAATAGAGCTTGTGCGTATGTGCATGGTGAAGAGGAGCATATATTAGAATTAGAGTTTACCTCAACCTCTTCCCCGCCCATAAGCGCACGCTTCGCTTCCTTTTCGCCTTCGATTGCTATTAATGTTGCTTCATCATCGGATGACACTATGAACAACTCTTCATCACTCGAGCAATCGAATAGCTCTCCGGTTATGTAGGTTTGCCTCTTCCTAACGAACTTGTCGAACCCGGCTTGCCTTTCGCTTCTTTCAATCGGTGTGAGCTCCGGACATTCATATTGGTAATGCCCAATTCTTTTTGGCGCTTATAAGCATGTTGAGCTTTTGCCTTCCTTTCTTGGTGTTTCTTTAGGTGAAGTGGAGGCTGTTTCAGTAGTCCTGCATTCAGGTCGAGATTTAGATTCACCTTTCGGATGAGTATTTTCTCTCTTACCTTGATAGCTTTTTGAAGCTTTCTTCACCTTCATCTTTTTGAGCTTTTCCTTCTCCTTCTGGTATTTGATTGAAAGGAGATCGGATTATTCAGCTAAGTTATCAGCAGTATGGATTGTCATGGAGCTTCCAAATTGACTTGTAACTGAGGAACTTGTTCCAAGTGTGTTGGTTGTTGCCTTGTAGGCATAATCAATCTGGCACTTCGGCCTCAAAGCACTTTGGGTGTATGAAAGGTTGAACTCAAACTCCTTTGCTTGCAATTCTGAAAGTATATAATCAGGAGTAATAGAGTTTAAGTAAGTTCTTCTCAAACATGTAGCAAAATAGTACCACTTGGGCCTAGAAAGAGCCCTTAAGATTTTAGTGTTGGTCTCCTTGTTGTTGAATGTTTTTCCCAGTCCATTGATGATGTTGATTTAATTCGTGAATCAGATGCTGAAATCATCAATCGACTCTCCGGTTATCATAGCATACGCCTCGAGCTTCTGTAGCTCCAACTCTAATTTATTTTCTTTGATTTGCGGAGTTCCTTAGCTCAGCACTACGAGAACATCCTAGAGCTCTTTTGCAGTCTTGCAGTCATGCACTCTACCGAGGTATGAGTCACTGAGCGTAGTCAGTATCGCGTTGCGTGCGACTCGGTCAAGATTGTGTAGCTTTCTCTCTTTTGGTCTAAAGAGGCTCTTTTCCTTGGGAACCTTTAGGCCGGTTCTGGCATCTATTGCTGCTACGGTTGTGAGCTCGACGCTGTCAACCATTGGAACAATGGGTTCTTTCTCCAAGACGTTTGTCATGCTGTCATGCAGCGACGTTAAGTGTGCCTCCATCCTTACACGCCATACCACATAGTTTTCTACCGAAAACATGGATACCGTCCTTATACCTGAAATATCAGACATTTTTAAGAATATGGTATAGAATGATATGAAGAGATACAAGTGCAGAGAAAATGGTTTTTCAAGATTGTTCGAGTAGACCAGTTTTCAGAAAACGATGATTAGAAGAACACCGCTCAGATACCAATTGTTGGTCCAGAGACGAGCCTTCAGGTGTTGGGGGGGGGGGGTTGAATACACCTGAGTGCAAATTTCAAACTCAAAGCGAAAGTCAGCAAAGCAGAATATTGCTACTGAACTAGTTAGTTGGCCAAATAAACTTTCTGGATCGCGTGGGCAGAGATAACCTTCTACCGAGTCCGATCTACTGACTTCGGTCAATGACCAGTAGTTCAGTAATGGATATTGTGTGCAGAAGTATAGGCCCAAAAATATGTTCGTCTTAGTTTGAAAAACCCGCTTTATGTTTATTGTTTAAAAGTCGGGCTTTTATGCAATATGAACAATAAATAATGCAACAATTAAAAAGATAAATTTTTAAAGTGGTTCGGATACACAGGATCCTACGTCCACTGTCCTGAACAAAGCATAAGTTCTTGTATTGATTATACTAAGCAAGTCTCAGTTGATCTGTACACTGGACAAATGCAGTCTTGTTTGCTTATAATGAGCAAGTCTCAATTAATCTATACGCTGGACATATATCTACTTATAGTCGTAGTGACTTTACATTTTAACCATGAAGGTTGGGTTTCTCCAACTATGAAGGAGTTCTTACAATAATAAAAGTTCAGAAAGTTGAACTCCTTCGAGTTTCTAAGCTAGTGATTTAACACTAAGCTTGCTTGGAACAGAGAAAGGGAACGGATTGAACTCTAGAGTGAAGAACTAGAAGGATTCTCTCTGAATGCAAGCTCTTCGCTTGAATAGACTTTGAGTTTGCTAGAGTGTTTGATCGCTTAAATGCTTGTGTTCCCGTTGATGTGTCGTTTGTATCTTCTCTATTATAGTCTCGATGTATGAATAGATCCGTTGGAGAGAGTCTAGACACATGTCGAAAACGACAAGAAAAACGACCATCTTTATTTTGAATGATACTTTAAAGATTCCCTCTTTTTAAGTATGGAAGCAACTTTACGTCAGAGCAGGTACAGTGCTGGCGGCTTCTCATTTGCCAAGTTTTAGCAAGTAGGTGAGGGTTGTTCAAACTCCAATATCATGTTGAGTTGACTTCCTCTGATTCCTCAGACCTTTTACTGAAATGTCTCGTACTTTCGTTCTTTTGATATATCAACTCGTGGCTCGAATTTCTGTGCAGATTCAGTGGGTTGTAGTCAATCCGAACTAAGTTTTTCATGCTGATTTCTTCGACTGAACGTAGATGATCTACTGAACCCTATCAGCTACTGAACTCTAGCTAGTCTATTGAGTTCCTAACATGTTGAAATCAACTAACCTATTACAAAATACAAGGTTCATCATTCATCTTGAGTTTTGAGATCTTTAAATCTTATCATACTGAATCTCTTCCCGACACTCCACTTGTCTGAAATTAGATTAGATTCTTGTGTATGATAAGTGAAGCAAGTACACGTGTCATTGTTAGTCATGATTCAAACTAACAACTCAAATGTGGAACTCTCGTGCGATTTGATAGAATTGTTGATATTTTTAATTGTGTGTAACAAAATCAGTTTATTCATGATTAAAATTCAAACTAACAACTCAAATGTGGAACTCTCGCTGCAACACCATCTGGATTTTTAATTGGATTTGGGGGACAACACAAATAAGCCAAATTCCTACTTACTAAGTTTTGTCTAATCACATGATAATAATCGGTATTCTTGTTGCACACTCGTTCATTAATAAGTAGTAGAGTACTTGTATTTGAGAATACTCTTATCAGTTTATTTGATTGTAAAAAGAAATATTGGAGAAAAACTAAATTAGAATATTTCGGGTAATAATTATAGTATAATGGTTTTTGCGTCATTTTCAATCAAATTCATATCCCTTACCCACCCATATGAATTACAGTTAGGGTATTGCCCACAGTCTACAAGGCATTCAACAACCAAAGTAAAGAGCAAATATTTTTACAAATTAAAATTGGGTACCATTTTCCCAACATTATGCTTTCATTGTATATACAAAAATGCCTACACCTTTCTCTTTCTCAACAAAATAAAAATAAAACGAATATCCCCTTGAAATGACATAGCGGTTAAGATGCTTAGTTTATGTCCGGAAAATCGTGAATTTGAAATCTATCAAGGCCATTATGAGTGAGTCTGACATTTATGATTAGCGGGATATACCCAATACACACATTAGTAATCCCTGCTGGTTGCCGTCAATAACCAATGCGCACATTAGTAATCCCTGCGGGTTACCGTCAATATATTTGGGGAAATTATAGTATATATGTGTCATTTTTTTGGAATTATTTGTACTGAATTCTTATTTATTGTAATTGCAGTGTAGTGTGAGTTGAATTTTACCGTCTTGGATTCTTTGGTAGTGGGATGTTTCGCATTAATTGTTCTGTGAAATTGCAGGCGTGTATGTTTAGGACACTGTCATCACTTAGAACTCTTCCAATTCAACACCATAAGAGAGAGAAAGAAAAAGAGGACGTCGGTTAGATTTTTTGAGTACTCTATTAGATTTTAAATCATACATGCATACAGTTGTGTGAAATGCGGAACATATATATGATAGGTATGAGTATCGCCTTGTCTCATATAAAATTTTTAAATAAAAAGATATTGCACTTAGGTTTGTGAAATCCTTTAATAAATCTAGGTGCAATCAAAACTTACACATATCTAACAGTACACCGGGGGGGCAAAGCCGAACAACAGTAGAACTATAGCCCACAAAATTTTGATCTTAAATGCACATGGATAGTTGATTCCACAATTAATAAGTAACTACAATGGACAGGACATACTCTAAAAAAAGTTGTACATATACTTTAAATTGTTTAGTTATTTACAGTGAGTTATCTCATGACTAAAAGTTACAGATTTGAATTTCACTAATGCATACATAAGTTTCTATTGTGGCCTTCAACAACTAGCAATTTAACTCTTATGTTTTAGTTTGCAAGTTATTATTATACATAAGCAATTTTTTTTTAAATTTATTATTACGCATTCAAATATTTAGGCTATATAGATTTTCCTCGTTACATACAAAAGAAAATACCCAAATAATATTTTGTAGTTGGAAGATTTTATCTTGAACATGGTTGCCACATCATTTACTAAAAAATTAGGCCAACAAGGAGCAAAGTTTACCCAGTGCGCGACTTCGATAGGCAATACGCGGGTTACCCTCGTCATTAAAAAAAAAAAGTTAGGCCAACAAGGAGGTTAAATAGCTAACCTCTGTGAGTTTGCATGTCTATCCAACTTCCTCCTACATTACAACTTCCTCCTCAAAAAACCATGATTTTCAAAAGTTTGAACATCAGAATTCTACGCCGGATTACAACAACACCATCTTACAAATCTCAGGTTAGATATTGTCTGATTCTCATCTCAGAAGACAGAGGACCCAAACAGAGAAAATTGCATATCTTGGCTGTCCTGTTTCCAAGAAAAGTTTTTGACTTTTTTAACGCATCTTTTTCTTATTCTGTAATAAGATGGGAGTTAGCTATTTCGGGACTCAAGCTGCCTCTTCTCTGCATGATGTTTGCGAGAGGTAGACAAGTCATTATTTTTTTATATTAATCTATCTATGTCTTGGTTGTAATCAAATCCAGATGGTGTTGCAGCGGTGTGGACGAGGAGTTTGCATCGATGGACTGGGATAATCTGGGGTTCGGTTTGGTGCAGACTGATTATATGTATACAATGAAGTGTGAAAAGGATGAAGAGTTCAAGCAAGGCCAGCTCAGCCGTTTTGGGAAGATAGAGCTCAGCCCTTGCGCTGGAGTCTTGAACTACGGACAGGTATGTCAACAATTTCATTTTTTTTTCTTTCTACTCGACTACACTTTGATGTTGACTAGTGAATTTGAGTTTGAGATCTTATATTATGATGAGATCTAAAATTTAGATTTTTTTTTTTGTTCCGACTCAACTATATTGATGTTGTATAGGTAGAATGAGCCTATCCTTGATTTAATACTTCCTCTGTCCCATAAATAATGTCTCTTTATCTTTTGAGATTTAAGGAGAATGATTGGTTGTGAGTATAGTTGGTGAGACTCTTAAAAAGAGAGTGGTTGGTTGTATGTAATAATTTGCTATTTTTTGAAAAGGGAACATTATTTGTAGGAGGTCCTTAAAATGAAAGAGTGACATTATTTTGTGGGACGGAGGGAGTACTAAAATTGAATTCTCTCATTTTTATTTTTTTTCTACAATCATGTTATTGTATGTATTGCTTTTGCGTAATAACTCAGAAATATAAAAACCGACATGTGATATTTATAACCCTAGTTTGGAGGATGACCGGGTGGGTGGTGGTTTGCTCTCTTTATTAAGGTACTTGGGTAGGTTGTATTTATACTATATATGAGGCAGGCAGGACAAAGTGGTCACAACGAAACAATTGGGAGGTACAGATTTTAGATGAAGATATCGTTATTTCATTAAGATATTATTGTATGCCTATCTAAAAACTCTTTGTTTCCCCAAATAAATAAACTCTTTGTTACGTGCCGAAACTGGTTTCGTGCCAGTGTGTTTTTCTAATGATTAACTATGATTCATATCTCCATTTTTATTAATCTCGAATATATTATGTTATTTGTTTTAACATATATATTTTTTTTAAGGATGGTATCTTATGAAAAATTATAGCATGAAAAATATCATATCCATTCGGTGTTTTGTATTCTTTGACATGAAATTTTGATATAGAACATTTGTCATTCAATACCTTACCTTCATTTTCGGTATACATTACTGAAATTGGATATATTGGCCTTTCATGAATAACATTCTTTTAAATTATACTGTCCTACGGTAGTTTAGGTATGTCATTTCCTACCAAAAGTTCATGGCATTTCATTAAATATTGGGTTTTATTTATACACCACATTTCCTGTACGAAATGATATACTGCAATATCTGAAAATCATTACCATAAGTACGGTAAGTCAAATTTTACTTAGGCGGTTAATGAATCAAACTTTATTCAAATAACTCGGGCTCGGTAAGACTCGACTCGAATTCAAAATTTCTAGCTCAAACTCAAATTCAAACCTCATTTAATATTCGTCGATTTTTCGAGCCAAAACTGAATATCTAACAATTCGGCTTGAACTCTTAAATTTATATTATTTAATTATATATATAATTATAAATAATATATTAATTTGTAAATATATATAATAGAAAATATATAATTACAATTCTTTTAATGTAAAATTATGGAGCTTTCTAGCTGAGTTCGAATACTATAAATATTTATAATATCGAGCTCAAGCTCGTATTGAACTTAAGCCCGAACAATAAATAAATAATCGAGTTGCAAAATTTAGCTAGAGGGTTCAGTTACAACCCTGTTTTCTCCACCCTAATCCTTATGAATAAGTCATAATTATCAATTATCTTTCTACGGTTCAATATAAAACTAGTGACTACTTGTATGTGAGTATTTAGTCCTATTATGAACATTATAGATTAGGAATACCTAGATAAGATGTTTGGTTCATGAGTATGAATACCCTATTATTTGAATGAAATCGAGTTAGAAACTTGGTAGTTGGGAATGAATTTTCTTATATCTATCCATTTATTCGGGTATGATTTGATTATGAATATTTTTAAGGATGGCTAAACAATATACTACATCAATCCTAATATTCCTAATTTTATAAACACCGGAGTTCAAAATGGTTGGTGCAAATGTATACAGTGATAGAATTCATTTATTTATAATAATAGTAATCCATGCATTTATGTTCTTATTTGGTAAGGAACATTAATAATGGTACAAACTCGAATATTAAAATTGGGCAGAGTACATCACTTATCTAAATTGCCTAAATAAATACATATTCTTACTTTTATTTAATAAACTACCAGAAATAGTGTATGTATGATCATGGTTGAGCTCAACTGATATAAGCTAGAACACTTGCTACCGTATTCGATTAGGGGATTTTCGAGGGCACGAAAGCTTATAGAAGAGAAAATGGAGGCCTCTTCCTATTCCGCCCACAAGAAAATGCAATTCGCATGCAAATCGGCGCTGACAGAATGTGCATGCCATCTCCGTCACTTCACCAATTCGTCGATGCCGTCAAACAAACCGCAATTGCCAATCGCCGATGGGTAATCGATTTCTCCTTCACATCGATCAATCAATCACCTTTTCCTTTACTAGTCTATTATTGCCTTGGAGATTTCTCATTTTCGATTGTTTTTTAGCGCAGATTCCTCCGCCAGGAAAAGGGTCTCTGTACATTCGACCTCTGCTGATCGGGAGCGGACCGGTGTTGGGTTTGGGGCCTGCTTCCGAGTGCACATTTTTGGTGTATGCTTCTCCAGTTGGAAATTATTTTAAGGTTCTATTCATTTGGTTTGTTTGAATAGGAAACTAGAAAGAAGTTTGTGAAGAAAAATTAACTTGTTGTAGAGTTTTTGCTGTTGCAGGAGGGCACAGCGCCAATCAGCTTGTACGTTGAGGATGCGTTTCACCGCGCGGCTCGTGGCGGTGCCGGAGGTGTCAAGAGCATAACGAATTATGCACCGGTAAATTTACTAAAAGTTCCAAAGGAAGGTGGTGTAAGAATGGTTTTATTAGCCTACAAGAATTTGGTTGAGGTTTACAATATTGGATATGGATGTAAAGTAATTCATAGGATCAATCTTTTCAAAATCTATTTGGCTTTTGAAAAGATATTTTATATCATTACCATATATTATGTACTTTTGTCATAGTTATTACTTTGACAGATATTGTTTTCATAATGTGTAGGTCTTGAAAGCTTTAAGGAGAGCCAAGGACAAAGGGTTCTCTGATGTATTATATCTAGATGCTGTGAATAAAAGAAACATTGAGGAGGTCTCGTCTTGTAATGTTTTCATGCTGAAGGTATTTATCGCCTAAAATTTATTATGATAGTTGTTCAGCAAATGTGTCAGTATGCTATGCATCTAACTCTTTTATACTTCTTCCGTCCTATTATTTCTGACTCACTTTCTTTATTCGGACATTCCATTATTTCTGACTCAGTCCTAATTTGGCTAAAAGCTAATTAATTATTTCCTACTTTTTCATCTTCTCTATCCTACTTTATCAATTTTAATCATATTCTCTCTCCTACTTTATCATCTACCATCTCTATCATACTTTATCATCTACATTAACTACACTACCTAAATTCCCAAAAAGAAATGCCTCAAATAGTGAGACGGAGGGAATACAACACTCTATAAGTAAATATTTTCATATATTTGTTTTGGTAAGCTGCAAAGAAAGTTGTAGTGAAGTATTCTATTAAGAATATGTGAGTTTTTGGCTTGTCAATATGTCATTCTGTAAGAGAAGCTGGTTCTGAATTATTTTTTTAGGGCACAGTATTAAGGTTATAGTTGCAGTAGAATTGTGCTATGCAGAATATATTGGTTTAGGTAGTCTGGTGACTTCTAAATGCTTTTCTGTCATAGGGTAATGTAATTTCCACTCCGTTTGCCAATGGTACTATTCTTGAAGGAATTACGCGCAAAAGCATCATGGATATTGCACGAGATCTTGGTTACCAGGTAGTCAATGAGTTACAACTCTATTTAATTCTCTGTTATTGGATGAGGTGGAGTTTCTAGGTAATATAAAAGAATATACACAAGAATCAGAGTTAAATACCGTTAGATACTTATTTTTTTAAAATTACTCCCTCCGTTCCATAGAAAGTGTCTTGTTTTCCTTTTCGAACCGTCTTATAGAAAGTGTCTTGTTTCTTAAAAAGGCAAACAATATGTAGACAAAAATTAACAAGTCAAAAAGTCAAACAATATATACCATACATCCCATTTCTTTATCTCTTTGCCCCATAGAAATGAGACACTTTCTATGGGACGGAGGGAGTATTATTGATGAAAAACTCTATGCTCGATCATTGATATGTCTGGGCAGACTTTAAGTCCACAGTAATAACTGAAGACCCGCTAGCACCTAAAGCAGGTGAGGCGACCGCTTTAGGCTCCGTCGGGACCAAGGCCCCCGGTGTGAAAACTACTTTTATAGTTATGGCCCAAAATTTAATATTTTATTATTCGTGTAAGAAGTATGCAGAAACAACTTAGTCTAGTGGTAGTAGCAGTATGTTTTCTATGAGATGTCCCGTAATCCTAATTCTAACATTTTTGGCTTTGTTTTTCTAATTCCTCTGCAAGACCCCCCAAACAATAGAATTTAATCTAGAAATCAAGACTAGAACTCAGGTGATTTAAAAAAATTCATATATGCTTTTCCACTACACGAAAGCTACTTAATGTATTTATTTGTAATATTCGTATGTCATGCTTGAGCCCCTGAAAAATTTGATATGCCCCTAGACCATGGGTAGTTGTTTTGATCTTATAAATACTTGAAACTGCTCAAGGGCCTTATTACTACAATGGCTTTTACTTTTTAGCATTAGATCAAGTTTTTTCTTCATAGATGGTTCATGATAGCTTTTTTTTTTATCGAAGCACACTTCAACGGAGTTTTGTTTGTCGAGGGAACTCCAACCTCTCTGTTTGCAAGTCCGGAAACTTCAAATTTGCTTCTAGCATTCTTAAGCATATTCTGATCACTCCATTGATGCTTAACTTATAAAAATAGCCGGTTATATGCCAGAGAACAGTTATTTTAGCGGTGATTAGATGCATCAAACATATCGTAATATTTGATATTGTAGTACAGCGATTTGCTGACTTCTGCTACACTGTAAAAGCGGATGCTTTTAATGCAATTGGTGGTGTCCAAATAACCTTTTTTTTTTCCTTACTGTGATGTGGTCAAGTAGAACTTTTATGATCATAAAAAAGTTACAAACTTCCTTGTATGTGGTGCTCCTCCATGCATCTCTCTTCTTTTAATCTATCCAAGATATTCTAAAACATACCCTGTATTTACTGGAGAAAGCTTGATATGATCTGTGAATTTGCCTAGGTTGAGGAGCGCTCCATTCCAATTGAAGAATTATTTGATGCTGACGAAGTTTTCTGCACTGGAACTGCAGTTGGTGTTGCGCCTGTAGGAAGTATTACGTACAAGGATAACAGGTGAGCTGCATTATCCTGCCATTTCCTTATCTAAAGAGGTGCTATATAATTGTGAATGATCAATTTCCACTGGACAACAATGCTAGAAACTAGGATTAAGTCAGTGAGTAGTGAAATGCCAATGAATATAGCAACCTGATTGAGCCAATTAAGAATAAAATAAATTGATATAACTATATTGTAGTGTGTACTTCGAAGGTTGATGAGTTATACCTCTCCATCTTTTACCAAAACCATGTCTAATTATGCTGTTATGTTGGCTATAAAACTGTGGCATCTGTGAGCTATCTTCATTATTTGGTTAACAAATTGTCATGCTCGTATAATTTAACCAAATAAGCAAACATAGGTTAAATAACTATGTACGAGGTGCTTCTTAGATTTTCAGATTTAGCTTACAACAGATGAAACCTCCAAATGTAAGTAGATGAGCAGGATATGTTATTAATGTTGCTTACATTTATGGCATATGATAACTTGCATGCTAAAAATTCCCATGTAGAAGGGTTTGATATTATTTTTGTAATACTGCCCCCTACCTCCAACTTCAGTCGTATGTTCTAACAGGGTTGAATATAAGATGAACACTGAGCTTCAGTGCCAAAAGCTTTATTCAAGACTCATTGAGATTCAACAAGGTGATATTGAGGACAGCAGGGGATGGTTGGTTGAGATTGATTGAGCTCTACTCTCCATATAAACTTGTGTAGTGTTCTGTATATGTGATGCAAATCCTCATCTCATTGCAGCATATGCCT